>VWYI01000694.1:377253-389527 GCA_013399455.1 Anthoscopus minutus | reverse complement strand
CCCTGTGCGCCGGGAGGGGCTGGTGTTCGCCGGGATGCTGCTGCCGAGGAGCCGGCGGTGCTGCTGCGGGGGGGACCCCTGCCCATCCCGAGACCTCTTCCCTCATCACCGCGTGGAGTGGAGACCTTCACCTCCCAGGAGAGCAGAGACACCCGCCTTTACCATCTCATGCTCTGGAGACCCGTCCTTCGTCGTCCTGCACCCTGAAGACCCCCATCTTCACCACCTCAGATGGCAGAGCCCCCTGCCTGCTTCCCTTAGGGCAGAAGAAACCCCCATGTCACACCAGAGACCCCACTGACAACACCCTGCACTCCAGACCCCCCTGCCTTTATCTCCTTGTGCAATAGAGATCCCCATCTTCATTATCCCAGAGAGCAGAGACCCCCCACCCTCATTACCCAGCCACCACACTGCCCCACCTTCACCTGGTCACACACCCATGAAGACCCCCCACTTCTGTCCCCCCTACACCTCCTTTCAACACCCTGGCAGATGCACCCCTCAGACCCCACTTCATGCCATGCATGAGGCTTGGAGCCTTCATTGCTGGGGTCCCCTCCTTGCTGCTGTCCTGGATCTGTGGGACCATCGCAACACACAAGCTCCCACCCCCCTCCAGCACCGTTCACAGCCCGAGACACCACAGGAGTCCTTCTCGATTCCATTCTCCATTACTGGAGATGGAGGAAGCCTTGCAGGAAGATGATCCAAGCAAGGCTTTATGGCCATCCCATCTGGGTCACCAAAATGTTGTCCTGAAATGGGTTCCTTTCCCTGATCCCACCCAGAGCCGAGGGATCTGATTTATTTTCAGTTCTGTGCCAGGGTCAATCGCCAATGCAACCCCCAACAAGCAAACCGTTCACTATTTCTACAACAAGTATTAAACACTCATGTTCTGCAAGTTACACAGTTCCTAATTAATTAGTATTAATTAGTATTTTCTCTTCTACTGGTTAAATGATTCTCTTGCTTCTGGTACTAATTGGGCTGCATGCTCAGTTTTCTCCTTTTGGGTCAGTGGGTTTCTTGACGCAGCGATCATGATCTCTTGCTGCAATTACCCGCTTTGCCCTTTTGGCTGATGGCTGGCCTTGTTTGCTCCTCTCCATCTCGTGGCTGTGTGGTCAAGTGTCCCTAGTCTGTGTGTTCAGTGTTCCATGGGCTCTGCTTCCCACTGATGTATTGGCTCAAGTTTCTTCTATCTACAAGTGCTGAGGATTATTAAAGCTGCGATTACTGGCGCGTAATTACACAGCATTTCTCTGCTAGGAAGATGAGCATTGGGGTGTTGCAGCACCCACTGCAACAGAGTGCAACTGAAACTGCTGAAGTGTTCCAAAGGCAACGGAAACTGCCACGCAGGAACTGACAACGGTGGGACCCCTGCAAGCAGCACGTTGGAAACTGCTCACTCAGTCTGCTGCTATCCCAAGCAGAGAAAGCTGGAGCGAGCAGCAGGAGCCTCAGCATGAGGCTGGTCTCGAGGCTGGGCAGAGCCCTGCGGGCCTGGAGGGGCCGGTGCAAGAACCGGGCCCCGCGGCCTGGGACCAAGCACCGGTCAGAGGAGGTCCAGGAGTTCGCCCGCAGCATCGGTGGCCTCACCCTGGGCCTGGTCCTGGCCAGCATTTATGGGTCTCTGGTGCTGCTGGTGCAGGGCCACAATGTGTGGTACTGCCTGAGCATTGCCATCATCCTGGGTGCAGGGCTGGGGCTGGGCATGGCCTTCTCCATGAAGACACGGATGATTGTGCTGCTGGCACTGCCACACTTCTTCACCAGTGAGCAGCCATGGGTCCTGCACTGGGAGCTGGGGGTGCCAGGGAATGCCGGATCCTGGCTAAGCCCCAGCACTGCCCTGTCTTTGCAGAGGAGGGGAAGATGATGATCATGATGCTGGCACTGTGCCTGACCTTGCAAGGCCCTGGCAGCAATCTCCTGCACAACGTGTCCCAGGTCGCCAAGGCACTGTCATGTGGGGCTGAACTGGCCCAAAACCAGACAGCTGAACGGCTGCAACGCGCCAAGGAGCCGCTGTTGAGTGAGCAGGGGGCTGGGGGAAGGTGGAGGGACTGGAGGGGCCCTTCCTGGGGGAGCCACTGACAGCCTCAGGCTACCCTCACTCTTTGGGGTATGCTCAGGTGTCCCCTCTCTCTGCAGACGTGCAGAGGAAAATCAAGGAGATTGGCCAGAATGCCAAGGTGGTGGGTGACCGTGTCCGTAAGTTCATCCGCTCCATCATAGACTCCACCAGACATGTTGGTGAGTGGGGTCCCCAGGGATGTCCCCATTCCCAGCACCCCCGACCCTCCTTTCAGTTCATCCCCGTCTCCAATGCCCACTCCCTGCCCACAGCCCGGGCCCTGCGCAACGTTTGGCTGTTTCTGGCAAAGGCCGGTAACATCTGTAACCGTGAGCTGGGCTCACCCCAGAGTAGCTGCTTTCGCTACATGGACAAAGCCAAGGACCGCTGTGAGCGCGCCATCCCTTTCTTCTTCCACCTCTGCTATGTTGTTCTCAGCTTCAAGGTCCTCTGCCACGTGATGGCTGCTTGTGAGTCCCTGTCCCTCTGCCATGGGGGGCTAGTGGGGTAGATCTGGGGCAGATCTGTCCCTATCACAGAGGCCCAGCCCTAGCAAAGATCCTCTTCTCTGCAGTGGCTGTCATGTTCTGCACCATCCCTAGGTTCATCCAGATCTTCATCCGGAGAAGTATCTTAGGCTGTGAGTATTCCAGCGCCATGTGGGGTTCAGGGGTCCTTCTCTGTGCCCCTCTTCTGGTTCTTGCTGCAGTGCACAGCACCTCTTGTCACCTCTGCAGCCCTCACGGATGCTCTGAACCGTGTCCGTGCCGAGTTTGAGTTCAACATCTCGGTTGTGCACCACTTCAGCGTCAATCTTAATGCCAGCAAGAGCCTTGGGGAGGTGTCTGCTGACATGATGGAGGCTGTGCAGCAGCACATGGAGCCCTACCACCGTGCCCTGGAGCTCTTCTCCTACATCTCCATCTTGGCCATCCTCTTCTTGTGGTACCAGTGAGTAGTGCTCTGGTGACCCATGGGGACGAGGACCTGGCTCAGGTGCTCAGCTTCCCCACTGTGCCCCCAGCGCAATACGGTACAAGCGCCGCTACCTGCGAGACGACACCTTTGACAACATTTACATCACACGGCGCTTCGTGGAGCTGGACCTGCGGTGTGCAGAGCAGGGCAGACCCACTGTGCTGCCCCTGTCATTGCGGGAGAGGGGCCGCTACATCCCCCCAGGTCAGCCCCACCCCCGAGGGTATCCCCCAGCCCAGCTCTGAGCCCCCTGACCTGGCCTCACGGTGCTCCTGTGGCCATTCAGGTGCAGTGTGGCTGTCTAAGAAGGAGAGACGCCAGTACGGGCTGCAGCTGTTTGCGTTCCTGCGCCATGTGCTGCTGGGGCTCAGCATCCTCCTGGCTGACTACAGTATCTTCTGGCTACTTGACCTGTTCCGGCACCATCTGAGTGCAGAGATCATCGCCAAGGGTGAGCAGCACCCTTGGGTGCTCTGCTGGCTGAGGGTCAGGGCTGTGGGATGGCCCCAGGTCTGAGCTGCTCACCCACAGCACCATCGACAATGACCATCAACGTCAACGGGACGGGCTACACCAGTGACATCTTCCAGGATCTGGTCTCTGCCTTCGACACACTGCAGGAGGGCAAGGTCTCGGTGCTTTCCAAGGTCTGCCTCATCCAGCCCGTGGAGCCGGACCACGGCACCTACATCACCATAGGTGTGCAGACTGGGGGTGCTGCAGCCTCAATGACTCAGGTGGGTGGGGGGATATAGGATGGTGCCGCATCTACATAACTCGTTTTCTTCCCACCAGGAATCCTGTATGGTGTCTGGCTATTCATCTGTGTCTTCGGTTCCTACATGGCACGCCTGCGCCGGGCAGTGTGTGCTGCCTACTTCCCATCCCGTGAGCAGGTGAGAAGCCCCCTGTGTGTGTGTCTGTCCCTCTACATTTCCTCAGCCATCACACTCACCCCATCCCCTCCATGCTAGGAGCGCCTGGTCTTCCTCCACAACATCATCCGGGCACGGAGGGAATGGCTGATATTTGCCCTGCGCCAAACTGGCACACAGAAATTGGCCGACACTGGGAAAAGCAGGCTCTTCCTCATCCTCATCTCCAGGTAAGCTCTTCCAGGGGATGGAAAAGGACAGCATCATCCCTAGGGGTCTGTGGCAAGGACTCCTGGGATGGCATTGCCCCATGGATCATTTGCTCTGTGCTTGCAGGTTCCCTCTCCTTGTCTGCCTCGCTCGCCGCTTGGGCATCCAGCGCAAACACTGCCTGATCTGTGGGACAGGAGAGCAGCCGGGTTTCACGGCTTGCATCACACCCGGCTGCAAAGGTAGGAGTGTGCACAGCTTGGGGATCCCCTCCCCAGAAGATGCCATGTTCCCCCCTGACAGGCCCATTTTCCACAGGGTTTTACTGCAGCGAGTGCTACAGAGCCCTGAACAACACTTGCTCCGTCTGCATGGGCCCCCTGAGCTACCCGGACTCTGGGGATGAGGAGATGTGAGCAGAAGGGTGCTGGGAGCCCATCCGAGCCTGGGGGGCTGCAGTGAGTGTTGGGGGGCTGCAGTGAGTGTTGGGGGGCTGTAGCTCACCCCTGGGCTCTCTGCCCCTGCAGGGACTCCAGTGACGAGGAGACACCGGAGCTGTGGCTGGGTGCTGTGCGGGCACTGCGGGGCCAGGAGCGAGGGCGGCAGCTGCTGCAGCGCATCAAGGACATGATAAAGGGCCGGAGACTCCCCTCCAGAACAGCCACCCGGCTGCAAGACCAGCTGGAGGAAGAAGAGAGAGAGGGGATGCTCTCCAGGTGAGGGCTGGCTGTGGGGATGGCGATGGCCTCCTTCTCTTCCGGCACAGGAAATGCTGGTCCCCAACACTTGTCTCCCCACTGCCAAACACAGCTTTGACTACGAGGAGCAAGCTGAGAAAAGGGACAGAGAGCTGCAGGAGGTGGTGGTCTTGCAGACACCCAGCCACGTTCCCTCTTCATTGGAGCATCCCACCAGCATCAGTTCTGGGGCAGAACCGCACCGTCCTCAGAAACCCCCAAACACAAGTGAGCTCTGCTCCCACTCCTCTCCCAGCCAGGGCTGCCCATGGGCAGTGGCAGGGCTGACACCTCCCTTCCCACCCAGCCCTGAAGCGAGTGGTGGTCTCAGTCCTGCCTGGCCCGTGCAGCCGGTTCCTCTGGAGCCGGCCGAACGAGTATTGCTACATGAAGGTCTTCCTGGGTGCTGGCTTTGGGATGCTCCTTGGCCTCGGTGAGTGTGTCCTGGTACTGTGCACAGCATGGGGCTGGTGGCACTGGAAGCTCAGGACACATTGTTGGGTGTTCCAGGGCTCTGCCAACTCCTCATCATGCCTCTGGACCTGCCAGAGACACAGAGGGTGAAGCTTACCTGGGGACTGACAGGTGAGGAGGAGACGGGGAGGGGACTGAGGTGATGGGGACCATCAGAAGCCCCAGGGAGTTCTCTGTGGGACCATGGGGTCAGCTCTCTGCTCTGCACAGGAGTGACAGCCTTGGGCTGGGCCACGTCCCCCCACTTCCGCTGTGCCAACATGCTCATGGTCCCCAAGTTCCTGGGAAAGGAAGGTCGGCTCTATGTCGTCTCCTATGTCTTCGCTGCCATCTACAACGGTAGGGTCCCCCCATATCCATGTGTCCCCCAGTGGGCTTCTGGGAGATGGTGGGCTCTGAGCCACCCCTGCTGCCACCAGGGCCTGGGACCAACCTCTGGTACAACCTGATGGAGACGAAGCGCTCGATGGACTGTGTGGTGGAGCTGCAGGTCAACCATACACGACATCTCTGGCAGGCATCTACAGCTCCCCTGCGCCAGGTCATGGAACAGCTGGTGGTGAGGAGGGGTCTGGGGCAGTGGGTGCTGGGGAGCCAGGGGAGCAGGCCTGAGCCTCTGCCTGTGTCTGTGTGTGTGCTCTGCCAGAGGAGCGCCGAGACACTCAACACTGAGATGCAGAACGTTTCGCACGCCTTCGTGGAGCTGAACGAGCAGGTGGCCAGCGAGGAGGGCTACGACCTGCGGCAGCTCCCAGACAATGGCAAGCAGCCAGCCCCCAGCACCCAGGAGATCTATGAGGCAAAGACCAAACTTCGCTGTGACAGTGAGTGGGGTGGACAGGGACTGGCAACACAGAGGGAAGGGGCTGCCCCAGATCCCGGTGCTGTCCCTGCAGGGAGCTCCAGCTGGGGGCTGGGCCAGTGGGGCTGGGGCTGCACAGGCAGCTGAGGGCTCTTGCCCCCCAGCTGTGGTCGAGGAGGGCCTGCAGCGCTGCACAGACCATTTCCGGAAAATGTACAAGAAATGCATGGAAAGAGTGGCCATACCCATCATCAAACACCTCGTCTGCCTGCCCATGCAGTTTGGGTTCTTCTGCCGCTCGGTCAAACGTAGGTTACCCTGACCCTGTGCTCCCTTGGAGGGACAGATCCAGTTCTGCCCCTGCAGCCCCAGGCAGGGCAGCCACAGCTGCCACTGCCCCTGTTCCATCTCTGCAGTCGTGAAACGCTGGTGTGAGAGGAGGATCCCTGTGGATAAGAACTTCGGGAAGACATATGACCAGGTGAACACCTCCGTCAACAGCCTCAGCCAGGAATTCAGCGCCAGTATTTCCTACCAGGTGAGTGCCTGAGCACCCTGTGGGTGCCTGTCCACTGTGCCCATGGCCAGGGTAGGGACCAGGTCCTGCCCTGCCCCACGGCCCCTCTGCTGTAGGAGGAACACCATAAGCCGCTGGTGGGCACTGAGATAGCGACGCAGCTGCGGGAGGAGGTGACCTCGCAGCTGCAGAGGGAAGGCGCTCGCCTGGGCCTGGCCGTCTCCTTCTTCCGCCTGCTGCTGTCCTTCACCTTCCTCTTCATCTTCCTCTCGTGAGCCTTGGGATGGTCAGGGGGTGGGGGGTGACACCCCTGTGCCAGCTGTGAGGCACAGAGGGGTGGGGACCTTCTTTGGCAGCAGGTGTAGGGGGGGACATGAAGACAAGGGAGGGGTCCTGGGGGCTGCACCCAGTGCCTCCTTCACCCCAGACCTATCCTCTCTCACCAGGGCTTTCCTCTACACCTATCAATACTGTCGCAACAGCGGCTTTGACAACTGCTACATCACCACCTATTTCCGCCAAATCGATGCCCGGCGTGGAGAGCAGGTTGGGTGGGGAAAATGGGGTGCAGGGCAGCCCTGTCACCCTGGTGGGGTGTTCCAGAGGTTGCACTGAGACACCCTCTGCCCCCCACCCAGAACAAGCAGACGCTGCTGCCCCTGCTCCGGGAGGAAATCTCGTCTTTCATCTTCCCATGCAGCCCAGCCCTGCAGCGGCCTGAGCGGCAGTACATGGTGAGGAGCTGGGGGTACTCAGGGGTGTCAGAGCTGGGGACAGGCTGGGGGCAGGCTGTGACAGCTCCCCTGTTCCCTGCAGGTGATGGAGCTGCTCAGGTGCATCCCACTCCTGCTCTTCCTCCTCTTTGTCTGTGGCCTCGACCACTTCATCTTCAGCATTCTCAGCATCATTCAGCATCATTCCTTTATCGAATATTCCTACCAAAGTGAGCTCACGGCCCTGGAGGGCCGGCCCATGCTCCCACCACGCCCCTCAGCAATGTAGGGACACCCTCAGCCTTCTCACCCCCTCCTCAGCCTCCCTACCCTCCCATCCTACAGCCAGCCACCACTTGTCCGTCAACGTGATGGGCTCATCCCTGATGGCAGAGCTGCTGCGCGGCACCATCGGGGCCCTCAACACCTCCTACGACACCGAAGTGGAGACCTCGAACTTCGGTAAGCACCTGCCAGGGGTGGGACCCCCCAGCCCCACACCTGGCCAGGGGCTGCCGCAGGGGGATCACACCTTGCCGTGTCCCCAGCCTGCCTGCCACAGCCCACCGGGATGACAAGGCAGCAGTACCTGCACACCTGCCTGCCCCTGGGCGTGCTGGTCCTGCTCTGCCTGGCCCAGGTGTACCCGTTCCGCCTGCGCCGCGCCATCGCCGCATTCTACTTCCCCAAGGTGAGCAGTCCGAGGGCTGGGCACAGCCTGGGGGCGGCTTCTGGGGTCGGTTTTGGGTAGGCTGTGTCCCCAGCCACCCACGCACCCACCCACCGCTCACCGCTTTGCTGGCGCAGAGGGAGAAGACTCGGGTGCTGTTCCTGTACAACAAATTGCTGCGGCAGAGGAAGAATTTCTTGCAGCTGCAGCGCGGACGCTTAGCCCGGCAAGCACGGCTACCGCCCACACTGGTGAGCGGGGACAGGGACACGGGGTGCTGCCTGGGGTTGCCATTGTCCCTCGACCCTGCAGCCGTTCTGGCCGAGCCCCACACGGGCCGTCCCCGCCGCAGGGCGCGTCGCTGCTGCAGTGGTGTCGCCGGCGATGGCCCTGGCTGCGCCGCTACCTGCGCCGGAGCTGCACCTTGTGTGGGACCCCTGAGACTCCCCAGCACCTGCCCTGCCCCAATCCCGACTGCGGCGCCTTGTACTGCGAGTCCTGCTGGAAGGTGGAGGGGGGCACCTGCCTCGCCTGCAGCCCTGTGGACCCCGACCTCGTCCAGGACAGCAGTGAGGACGAGGAGGAGCAGGGGTACGCGGGCTGAAGGTACTTGGTAATAAATGTTTCAACCCTCCGTGCACGGCGTGAAGTGGGGTCTGGGGGTGTGTCTGCCAGGGGGATGCTGAAGGTGGGGGTCTCCACTGCACTGGGGGATGGAGGTGGGGGACTTGAGATGGGGAGGATGGGGGTCCTGCCCTCAGCAGCACCACCAAGGTCTCTGTCACACAGCACCTGCTACACCCAGCGCACATGGAGCTGCTCCTGCCCCACCTGGCACTTCCTTCTCAGGGCTGGGGGCACGACAGAAATAGAAATGGGGACGTTGAGGGGCTGTAGGGACAGGGACAGGTTTGAGTGCACTATGGGGATGGAGATGGGGGCATCACGAGCCTGGGAACAGGGACATCGAGGGGTGGATGGCACCACAGGGCTGGACAGGGATGTGGAGGAGCTGGGGAAGGGCATGGAGATGGTAGCCCCAAGGCAGAAGGGGATATCAAAGGGCGCAGGGAGCGGCTGGGGTGAAGCTGGAAGGAGGGGAGGGGAGGGAAAAGAGAAGCTCTGCCCACCCTTGGATCCGATGGAGTGTTCACTCTGTCCTGGCTGTGCTCCGGTGCTGGGATCGCCCTTTTCTCCTGAACTGAGCTTTTTAAAGCCCCTGAGCTGCGGCCAGGCCGATCTGATATTTCACCACCACACCCATAAACTCTCCCTTTCCCCTCGGTCAGAGATATGAGACCTGGCCTTAGCGAAGGCCTACCTGCCTTTCCCAGCTGCTGAATGTTTGAGGCACTGAGATTTCCAGACAGGTTGCCCAGCCCCGCTCTCTGCACAGAGCAGTAAATCAAATAACTCACCCCGTGTGTGGATTGGCCTTTTGCACACTGGGTGAAAGAACCTGCTCTGGGACAACACCACCCCCCCGTGGCTCAGAAGAGGTTAAATCTCCTTCCCGGGAATTCTTCCAGCTTCGTGATTGCCGCGCCGTGAACAGAAGGAAGAGATGAGAGAGAAGAGAGAAAATGAGGAATCCTACAGAGAACAACGGCAACGCCAATCGTTAAGAATACAAATCCCACTAACAACATCTCTCCTATTTGCATCAGCCATTTCCCCACCTTGTGAGCCCCAGAGGCTACAACAGCAAGGGAATCCATGGTTCAGGACTCCATGCACCAAACCAGTCCATCGCTTGCATTCCCAGAACAATCCTAAAGTTTACTCAGTGCTTTTGTTCCCCTTGGCTGGGGCTTCTTCTATGGAAGCAGCAGCATTGCGGACGCAGCATTCCCCACTGGTGAAGTTTAATATTCCACAGGTCCCTTCCTTTAATCCCAACGTGTCTAATGTTGATGCATTCTGCAATGTCATCTTCACAGCCTGCTGAACCACAGGTTTAATTCCCCAAGAGCACATCTTGTCCTGTTACTCAGAGCATGTACTTGCCAAGCAAAATTTCCCAAAGCCCATTGGTGTGTCATTATTACACTTCTGGGAGAGAAACCTGCATCAAGCCCAAAGGCTAAAGTCATTCCAAAGGTAGAATCACAGAATCGTGGAACACCTTTGGTTGGAAGGAACCTTAAAGCTCATCTCATTCCACCCCCTGCCATGGGCAGGGACACCTTCTGCTGTCCCAGGGTGCTCCAAGCCCCAGTGTCCAACCTGACCTTGGACACTTCTAGGGATGGAGTGCCACAGATTCCCTGGGCAACCTGTTCCAAGGCTTCACCATCCTTACAGGGAAGAATTTCTAACCTAACCCTGCTCTCTCTCAGTCTGAAGCCATTCCTCCTTGTCCTGTCACTCCAGTTCCGGGCAGACCCTGTTGGGTTTGATGTGGTACAATGCAGGTCCCTGCTCCCACTGCATGGCGGGCCCAGCTGTGCTGTGCACGGGCCTGCACAGGGTTTGTTCTCATTCCAGGATGTGAGACAGGCTTTGCTGGGCTTTCTGGGACCTCTGCTCCCTCCCACGGTGCTCAGGGGCTCTGCAGAACTTCCCATGGCCTTGCACAGACTCCTGCCCCTTCCCAGTGGCTGCAGTGAGATCTGATGGAATTTCCACAGAACAGTGTGGACCCTGCTCCCTCCCAGGGGCATGATGGACTCTGCTGGGCTTTGCCCATGTCCACACAAGCCCCTGCTCCATTCTGAGTCAGCTGCAGATCTCCCCACATTCTGCCCAGCCCACAGGAGCACCTGCTCCCCCTAAAAGGCTCAATGGGCTCCATCAGCCTTTGGCAGATCTCCGAGGGCTCTGCTCCCTCCCATGGCTCCTTGAGGGCAGAATTGCCTTGTGTTCGTAAGGGAGCAGAACCTGCACCATCCATGGCTCAGACCTTATGATAAGATACAATAAACAATCCCTGAAGACTGAAAAGAAGTTCCTCTGCTTCATTCATAAAACAAAAACCAAGAAGAACTCAGGGGGCTGGCCTAGTTAGGCCACCCTACATGTTGGGTATAACCCGACACATGGGCTCCATCAGCCTTTCCCTGTTCTGCCGCGGTGCACAACGGGCACTGCCATACTTTGAGCAGGACCCAAAAGCTTTTGGGTTCCCACCTCATGCACACCCTGGAGGGAGCAGTGACCCAGCATGCAGCTGGGGAGAGGTCACAGTGTGCCTGGGACCCCACGAGTCTCCCCCTCCCTCCCTCCCACCATGGCACCAGTGCCGCAGGGTTCCCTGGCACACGCACTCAGCAGGGACTCGGCCGCAGGCACTCACGCAGAACATCCCCACTCCACACCAAACCCCCTTTATTCACCACCCGTGGGCCCGTGCTCAGGGACAGCAGCAGTCCCAGCGTGCTCCAGTGGCTGCAGGGATGCTCTGGCCCCTCGTGGTCGGTCCCTCAGCGGTCCTTCCTGCGCAGTGGCGGGGACGGGGGGTAGTGGCGGGCAGGTGGCACATCATAGTGAATGGGGATGTGGCTGTTCTTGGGGGAGTCGTAGTGGCTGGGGGGCTCTCTGGGGGGGGGCCCTTCAGGACAACTCTCTGTGGGGACAAGAGAAGGCTGCAAGGGGACACGTTTCCCCCGGGGCCGTGCAGCCCCCATCACCAATGTCCCCCTGAGGACAGACAGCCCCTGTCCCCAGGGTCATGTTGCTCCCAGGGCTGCGCAGCCCCTGTCACCGAGGCTGTTTCCTCCCCAGGTATGCACTGCCTGTCTCTGGGGTTGTGTCCCCACGGACCAGGGCCACCAGGGATCCCCAGCCGTACCCTCCTGTGGCTCCTCCAGGAGCCCGATTTCAGCGTAGGACATCTCCCGCTGCACAGGGGATTTCATCTCCATGTAGCTGCCCTCATGGGCCTTGGTGGTGGCAGGGGGCAGCTCCTTGATGGTGGCGTAGGGGTTCTCGCTGGCCAGGGAGCTGGCACTGGCCCCCAGCCCCTCCCAGGGGTGCTCTGGGGGAGAAGCAGTTGGGGATCCCCCATGGCAGGGAGCACGGGGGAGAAGGAGCAGCTGTGTCCAGCTGTGTCTCAGGTAAGTCCCCATCCCTTTCCTATCCCATCCCTGTCCCTTTCCCACCACCCTAATCTAGTCCTGTTCCACCCCATCATCCCCAAACCACCCTGCCTCTTCCCCAGCACAGCCCACCTCTGTCCCTTCCACATCCCAGCCAATTCTATCACTTCTCTAT
>VWYI01000694.1:325068-373873 GCA_013399455.1 Anthoscopus minutus | reverse complement strand
GGGATGGGATGGGGATGCTGGGGTGGGATTGGGGTACCAGGATGGGATGGAGGAACTGGGATGGGATGGGGATGCTGGGGTGGGATTGGGGTGCCAGGATGGGATGAGGATGCTGGGGTGGGATGGGGATGCTGGGGTGGGATTGGGGTGCCAGGATGGGATGGAGGTCGTACCTCTGGCTGTGCTGGGGGTGGCAGAGGCAGCGGCTCTCGCAGTGGAGGCCGTAGAGGCCGGGCAGGCAGTGCCGCTCCTCGCAGCGACTGCCCAGGAAGCCGGCCTCGCACAGGCAGCTTCCATCCACGTGGAAGCACTGGCCCCCGTTGGCACAGTCACAGCTCTCCTGGCATTCCTGCCCGTACCTCCCAACCGGGCACCGCTCCTGGCACCTGCACGGGGGGCGGAGGCGGTGACACAGCCCCACCAGGAGCTGAGGTGGCTTCTGGGATCCCCCACAGCCCCAGGCTGAGGCTGTCCAGCTCACTGAATGCCACAATGGGGAAGCTGGTGGTGCCTGGCCTGCATGGGGGCCTGGTCCTGGCAGCAGTGGGTTGTGGTGGCCTCATCCGTGTGTGCCACATTCCTGTCTATCTCCTGCCATCCCTGTGCCCTGTCCCTGGATGCCCCCTCCCTGTGCACCTCCATCTCCACCTGCTCACAGACCATGGACCCCCACTCCAAAGTGCCCTGTTCCCAAATGTCCACTCCCACTGCCCCCATCCCCTTGGCCTTTCAATCTCCTGCATATCTGTTCCTCTGTGTCCTCAGTTCCCCAGCCCCTCATTCCCCTCCCTTCCATCCCCTCATATCCCCAGTCTCGAGTTCCTCCCAGCCTCCAGTGCCCCCACAATCCAGGTCCCACTTATACTCCTCCCCTCCATCGCCCCAATACCTCAGAGTCCCATCCCCATATTCCTTTTCCCCCACCCTGTGCCCAGTTCCCCTCTCACTGCTCTCCAGTGAAGCCAGGGGCACACTGGCACTGTCCCCCATGGGGGTCACAGTGGCCCCCGTTGTGGCAGCGACACTCGCCCTGGCAGCCAGGGCCAAAGCGCCCAGGGGGGCACGGCACGGAGCAGATCTCCCCCTGCAAAGGAGCACCGGGGGTCAGCAGGGGAAGCTGAGGCAGAGACCACGTTTGGAGGGGGGCATGGTCCACCTACCATCCAGCCGTGAGGGCAGATGCAGGTGCTGGTGCTGGAGGGGTGGCAGATGCCCCCATTCTGGCAGGGACAGGGGGTGGTACAGGACATCCCCTCAGGGCAGGGCACCTTGCAGCTGTAGGGGGTGAGGGGTGAGCAGGACTCTGCCTGGGGCTGGCAGAGGAGGGGAGGGCACAGAGTGAGGGGTCCCTACTCACAGGGGGCCGCTCAGCCCCGGTGGGCAGAGGCAGGCACCAGTGGAGGCGTTGCAAGGGGCCTGGTGGTGGCAGGGGCAGGACAGGTGACAGCCCTGCCCATAGGTGCCAGGTGGGCATGGCTGGCGGCACAGAGGGTCGATGAAGCCAGGGGGACAGGAGCAGACCCCGGTCAGGGGGTCACAAGGGGCCCCGTGGTGGCAGAGGCAGCGCTGTCCACAGTCAGGCCCCCATGACCGCTCATCACACTCTGCATGCGGGAGAGTAGCAGTACTTCCTATTCCATCCTGTCCCGTCCCATCCCATCCCATCCCATCCCATCCCATCCCATCCCATCCCTCCATCAATTCTTCCCCAGCCCATCCTCATCCTGTGTCCATTCCCCTTCCTATCTTCATCCACATTCCAATCCCATCCTCATCCCATATCTACTCTCATCCCATTCCCATCTATCCATCCCCATCCTATCCCTGCTTCCATCCCCTCTTTCTCCCCAGTTTACACCTGCCCAAATCTCCATCCCCATTCCAACCCACCCCAACCTCAATTCCCATCCCATGCAGGTCACATTCTCTCCCCATCCAACCCCATTCCCCAGCTCACCCCCATCTTTCTCCCATCTCCATTCCCATTCTACGCACACCCCATCTCAATTCCATCCCAACCCCATCTCCATCCCCAGAGTCTCCATCTCTGTCCCCAATAACCTCTTGGGTGTCCCACCATGGCTTTCTAGCTCTCCAGGGAATCCCACTGCCCCATCTGTCACCCCTGGCTGGGGCTCCCCAGCCCCAGCTCCCCTCATCCCTCACCGCTGGAGCAGCTGGGGCCGCGCCAGCCCAGCTCACACTGGCACAGCTCGGGAGCGACACAGCGGCCGTGGACACACTCCTGGCTGCAGTGAGCTGGGGAGACATGCCCAAGCAGAGAGTGTCCCCAGGGAGCTCTGGGGACACCCTGCAGTGGGACACAGCCCCAGTGGCCCCTGGCCCCACTCACGGACACAGGAGTCCCGGCTCTCGTAGTAGCCCTGGCAGCACTGGTAGCGCCGCCGGTAGTCGGTGCGGATGGCCTGGCGGTACTCGGTGCGGTACACGACCCTGTGCCATCAGGGGGGAAGGTCACCGTCCTGTCCCCCTTAGCCTTGGGGACACCCTGCACTGGGACTGCCCTCCCAGCCCCCCTGGCCTTGGGTACAGCCCCCCTCCAGTCCTCCCAGGGCCTTGGGGACACTCCATGCTGGGATAACCCCTTCAGCTCCCCACAGCCCCTTGGCACAGCCCCCCTCCAGCCCCCTGGCCTTGGGGAGTGACACTCTGCAGTCCTTCCATGAGCTTGGGGACGCCAGGCACTGGGACAGCCCCCCTCCAGGCCTCCCTCACTGTCCTTGTCCCACCCTGGGGTGGCACTGCCCCTCCACGAGCCTGGGGACACCCTGCAGTGGGACAGTCCCCCTTCAGTCCCCCATGGCCTTGAGGACAGCCTCCCTCCATGCCCCCAATATCCTTGGGAACACACTGCACTGAGACACAGCCCTGGGGACACCCTGTGGTCCTCAAGGGGTCTGAGGAGCTGGGGGCTCTCACCTCTGCTGCGGGCAGGGCAGGGGGAGGCCCAGCTCCCTGGGACAGGGCTCGCTGGAGGACACGACGTGGGGTTTGGTGTACGACTCCTTCACTGGTGCCGTGAAGCTGCGAGTGGGGGAAATGTGGGGTGACTGCAGGTCCTGGGAGACCCCACCGCTGTCACTGTGCCTCCCTCCCTGTCCCCCCAGTCCTACCTCTCCCAGTAGCTGCAGACGTTGGGGTCTCCAGGGCGGAGGGCAGCCAGGAGCCCGGCATGCAGCGCCAGCACCGCGGCCCGCAGCAGCATCCTTCACGGAGAGACCGCAGCTTCACCCTGTGCCTCCGCACATTCCCTCTCCCCACCCACCGCCCCCGGCCCCAGCTCCAGATCCGACCTCCCTGCAGGGCTGGTTTTGCATTCCTCCGTCCAGAGAAACGGCCCCAGCCCTGCTGCTCCCCAAGCCTTGGCTTCTGCCAAGGGGAAACTGAGGCACGGCTGCTCAGCAGCCTGGGTGGCCCCATGCAGCCTCATCCCAGCATCCTGAGCTGTCCCAGGGCACATCTGGGGCATCACCCCGACCTGTCCTGCCAGACCCAATGCTAGGAGGGAGATGCTGCCAGAGGTGGGAACTGGGGGTGCTGGGGTGGGGCTCGGCACGGCGCCTCCAGCCCCTGGCACGGCGCCGCATGGCCCCACTTCAACCCTGTGTTTATTCCCAGTTGTGTTTCCTGGATCCATCAGCTTCTTGCTCAACCCAGAGAGGGTCTGGCTCTGCTGGGGTGGCTCTAGGAGCGTTGCCAGCCTGAGACCAGGGTGGGAGGGCCGGCGGCCCCCGAGCCCCCCGTGCTGGGGCGTGCTGTTTACCAGGATGAGTGTTTCAGGGTAGGACAGCTGTGTGCCAAGGAGGAAACAGAGGTTTCCTGGTCAGCACAGCTGGATTTACTGGGGCTTCCTTGCGGTCCAGCCATAGGACACCCCAAAGGTGCTGCCCCGGCAGCTCCCTGGGTTCATCCACCCCCTTACCAGAGCCTGTGCTGTGTTTTGGGGCCAGAGCATCCGGTTTTGGGTGGACAAACTGTTAGTGGGAAAGTTTCCCCCCATTTCCCTTCAACTCCCAGCAGTGAGGAATTAATTACTCATCTGCTGCCAAAATTCCCTCCCATGGACCCCGCTGAGGGGGCAGAGCCAGGGGAACCCCAAGCTCTCGGCAGTGCCTCACTCATCCCCAGCCTCATCCCCTGTTGCTGCAATGTGGGGGGACAACGAGGGTCCCAGCATTTCTGCGAAAAACAAGAACCACGGGGAGATGCTGGCAGGAAAAGCAAGGAGTCATCAAAACGTGCTGGCACGTCCCATCTGCTCCTCACTGTGGGGCTCAGCCGCGAGAAAAAGCCGCCCCAAGGCTGCCATAATGGCAAAAGAAACCCCAAGAGCCAGCGCTCCTCTCCCCACGGGTGTTCCTAAGACCCCTCTGGGTGGGATGAGAAGCATCCCACTGGTGACGGGGCTGAAAGGAGCGTGTGGGGTGCGGGCAGGGGACCAGGGCACAGCCCTGCCCTGCCCCTGCAGGGGACACGGCGCTGGGCCCCCCCACAGTCACTATCGCTGCCCTGGTGCTTCCTCTGCCACAGCTCGGGGTCTGACGCGTTTCCTCCGCGGACCCGCAGGGATGGGGCTGGGTGGGGGCCAGGGGGGCACGGGTGCAAGCCAGGGACAGGGAAAGGGACAGGGGCAGAGTCTGGGTCAGCACTGGGGTGTCGCAGCACTGTCCCACAACCTATCCGCTGTCCCCCAGCCGCCGTCCCCTCACCTCGGAACCTGCACCATGCCCTGTCCCCCACGGCGCTGGGGACAGTCCCCTCCGCCAGCACCCAGCAGGGGACGGTGCAACCCATCCAACCCAGCCCTGGCCCCAGGGTGCCCCGGGAGGGGGACAGTGGCACTCACCTGGCCGGGGCCGCGGTGGCAGGCAGGGTCAGGGCGCAGTGGCCCGACACGGGGCTGGCCTGGCCGGCCGGGATGGCGCAGCGCGGCCGTCGGAAGCAGAGGGAGGGCTGGAGCTGCTCTCAGGAAGTTTGGACGTGGAGTCAACTACGGAAAAGGGAAAAAAATAAAAAGCCTTAATTATTTTTTTTCTTTTTCTTTTTTTTTTTTTTTTTTTTCCTCTTCTGTTCAGAAACCAGAAGGTTTTGGCACAGCAGGACCACCGGGACTGCTCACACAGGGCACTGGATGGGGAGGGGTCTGTGGGGACATCCTGGTGCAGCCCCTCAGCGTGCGCCTGGTGCTGGAGAGCGTTCACTTCCTGAGGGCTCTGTGGCACCCATGGGTGCAGGGCCTGACCTGGGCTGATCTGCAGGGCTGGGGCAAGTGAAGGGACGCCCTGAGCAGGAGGCAGCTGCTCTGTGGTGAGGGGATGTGGGGACCAGGGTGTCTTCAGGGCAGTGGCCGCTGGCAGCAGAGCAGAGCCCAGGCTTGGTGCCCAACATCCCAGGCACAGCATCCCTGCATCCCAGGCACAGCATCCCTGCATCTCAGGGACAGCATCCCTGCATCCCAGGCACAGCATCCCTGCATCCCAGGCACAGCATCCCTGCATCCCAGGCACAGCATCCCTGCATCCCAGGCACAGCATCCCTGCAGCCCAGGCACAGCATCCCTGCATCCCAGGCACAGCATCCCTGCATCTCAGGGACAGCATCCCTGCATCCCAGGCACAGCATCCCTGCATCCCAGGCACAGCATCCCTGCATCCCAGGCACAGCATCCCAGCATCCCAGGCACAGCATCCCTGCATCCCCGGCACAGCATCCCTGCATCTCAGGGACACATGGTCTGTGCATCCCTGCATCTCAGGGACACATGGTCTGCGCATCCCTGCATCTCAGGGACACATCGTCCCTGCATCCCAACATCCTGGGCACAGCATCCCTGCATCCCAGCATCCTGGGCACAGCATCCCTGCATCCTGGGATCCCAGAAAGTCACCCCCCCTTCATCCCAGGGACACCTCATTCCTGCATCCTGAAATCTCAGGTACACATTCCCCGCACATTCTGGGCACACAGCGTTCGTGCATGCTGGGCACACAGGATCCCCACATCTCAGGATCCTGGGCACATCCCAGGCCTGCAAGCACGAGTCATGCCCTCGTCCCATACAGCCCAGCCCTATACGGCAGGATCCCTGGCCATGTGCTCCCCTGCAGCCCAGGATCTCTGACCATACATCACCCCCATATCCTGGGATCCCTGACCTTGCATCATGCCCATATCTCTGGGTTCTTGGCCATCCACCGCCTCTGCATCCCTGGATCCAGACCATATATCACAATTATATCCCGGACTCCTGGCCCTACCCTCACATCCCGAGATCTCCGTGTCACCACGTGTTCCCCCGAGCCCGGGACCCCCGGCCAGGCTCAGCACCACGGGCCCCCTTGCCCGGCTGCCCCCCACGCCCACCACACATTAGCGGCCTCTGCGGCTCCCGAGGCGCCGTTAATTGCTCTGCTCGTTACAGGAACAGCTCTAATCACTCACAACGATTTTCACATCCCAGGGAGACTCAGCTGCCCGCCCCCCTCCCCGTGCCTCTCCCCGGGTCTCCATTAGGATCAAGCCCACCCGCAGCTGGGGCTCCGCTACGGCCACCCCAAAACGGCGCTTCCAGGAGCAGGGTTGGGCACCGGGAACGTGGGGGCTGCAGCGCCCTGGTATGGGAAAGGATATTGGAGATGGGACAAGTTGGGACATCCGGAGCTGAGGATCTGGTGGGGAAGTGACCCCCCCTTCCAATGCTTTTTAAGGTGTCCCCAGGGCAGTGTGGAAATATTGCTCGGGGACGCTCCAGCGGCACTTCAGTGCTGAGATGCCTTTGCAGCTCCCCCGGGACCCTTAAAGCCAGAGAGGATGGAGACCCCCAAGTGCACTTCAGTGTGGTTGGGGCTGTGCGGGGCCCGTGTCTGTCAGTGCCATGATCAGGCTGCATTCTCAGCTCCCCCAAACATCCACCCCATCAAGAGAGGAATCCCAAACACATGACTGATCCTCTTAGAGGGGACTTGGGGTCCCATTAGAAGCTTCTGGGAGGGAGTGGGACCCTCTAAAGAGCAGACCCAGCCCTACCATGATCTGAGCCGGGGGCATCGGGGCAGGGGAGGGTGACACAGCCGGGACGGGACCCGCGAGGCAGGATGTGGCTGGGGACAACCAGCAGCTGTATCGGGTGTCCGAGGCAGAATAGGGCCTGGGACCCCCCAGCCCTGATGAACCCGGGTTAGCAGGGCCAGGCCCCGGTGCCGCTGGGGCGGCATCTTCGCCAGGGAGCGGAGCCGTTAATTACCTCATTGCCAGAGTCCATTACCGCTCCCCCCGGAGCAGTGAAATGGAGAAACTTCGGCAAGAGGGAGGGGGGGGGGATAAAATCGATCGCGAGGTGAGCCTTAACTCTTCCCTGACCACTCTGAGGGGGAAACTGAGGCACAGCCATGCCCATAAGCGGAATTGAGGCATTGCCACCCCATGAAGGAATCTGAGACCCAGATACAGGAAAGCCCAACCTGTTTGGAGAGGGGGTGTCACCACTACACGTGGTCTCTTTTGGGGCAATGGTCTGCGGCAATCTCCAGCATAGGGCTGGAAAAGCTCAAGGTTGTAATCTAGTTCCTTCCTCAAATTAGATAAGAGGGAAAAAAGGCCATAAATCAGCGTGGGCAGCGATTAGAGACCCCAAGGAAGCAGGTGGGGGGCTCTGCCAGCCAGCAGAGCCGGACCCTGACCATGCCAGCTCCCCATTTCCCATGGCAGGACCCTCGGCAAAGATCCAGGGCCAGCCAGAGGGGCCTAACCGCACTGCAGGGCTTTGGGACGCGTTCCAGGCTGGGAGCTGTGGGGCGCTGGTGATGGCTCCCATTTCCTCCCATTTCATTGTGCCACACCCAGCCACTGGGCACAGCCAGGTACTGTGCCAGCCCCAAGCCCCTCAGCACCCACCACAGACCCCTCGACTACTCCCACCTTGTGCCGTGCCTCAGTTTCCCCTGAGACCTCACTTTCCTCCTGCTTATCTTGGGTCACAGGGGGTAACAAAGGAACTGCCCGGGCTCTGCCTGTGCTGCCTAATTATCCAGATGAAATCAATTCAGCTCCATTATGGTCAAATCCAGGTCTCAACCATTACCAAGGCGGCTGCAGAGCCTGAGGAAGGATGATGGAGTGGATGCTACAGGGCATGTGATAACCCCCTGGTTCCGATGAGAGGACACAGGGACTGGGGGATGTCACTCTTTTGGGGGGATGGGTGTTGGCTTTGTGCTGCAAAGTCCCATCCTCCACCTGGAGCCCTTGGCAAGGAGACTCAGGCTCCCCAGGCCAGGGTGTGGCACAAGAATCCCTGGAGCTCTGCCTCATGGCACGGCCAAAAACATCCCTTTCTGGGCTGGGGATGAGGACACCACCCCTGCACCAGCCCTGGTCCTCGGGTACAAAACGCAGCATGTGTGACGCCTGCACCCCAGGCTCCTGGGTACACATCGCCGCTGCATCCCAGGCACGTGTTTGTCCCCACATCCTGGGATCCCTGGGACAGCACCTCCCCTCCAGCTCCTCTCGTCCAGACAAGGAAGCTTCCCTGATGTGAAAATCCCCTCTCTCCCCAAAATCCCCCCATCCCACCTGCCCAGCTGACACCCTGGAGCACACAGGGGCCAGTGCAGGGGAGACACAGTTTATTATTGACAGGTTTTGCTGCAGAGTCAGCGAGCGTGGGGCATCCCAACTCCCCCAGGAGAGCTGAGCCCCCCAGCTCCTGCACTGGCACGGACCCTGTGCTGGGGTCTCCCAGCTCTGCCCACCCTGAGCCAACCCACATCAGCCAACAGCCTCCATCCCAGCACTGTGGGAATGCCAAGGACAAGCAAGGCCACAGACCTGGGGGTCTGCCAGCCCAGCCCTCCAGCCCCCCGGGAGTGAGCTGGCACTTTGCACTATAAATAAGGTTTTGGGCTTCTCCCACCTTGGGGCATCAGTCCAGAGCTGTGTGGGGCAAAGCCATGCCCCTGGGCAGCAGGGCAGGCAGGGGAACAGCAGGGAGCAGAGGGTAGGTGGGGGTCCCCACTCAGCCCAGGATGTCCAGGTAGACAGGGGGTGTCTTGACGAGGGCCTGGAGGCGGCTGTGGATCTCCTTGATGGGCTGGCGCTGCTGGGGCTCCCGGTGCCAGCAGCTCTGCATGATGGCGTAAACCTCGGAGGGACACGTGCGGGGCCGCTCCAGCTCCCGCCCCTGAGTGATGCATTCGATGGCCTGCAGGAGCAGGGATGGAGCTGGGATCCCCCACTCTGGATTCCCCTGGGGGCTGTTACCATCCTCCTTCCCCCTCTCACTCACCTCCGTGTTGGAGAGCTGGTACCAGGGCTGCTTCCCATAGGTGAAGATCTCCCAGAGCACCACGCCAAAGCTCCAGATATCGCTCTCGGTGGTGAATTTACGATACAGGATGCTCTCGGGAGGCATCCAGCGGATGGGCAGCATGGTTCTGCCCCCCACCTGCCCAGAGCAGGACTGTCAGCAAGGCAGGGACCCTCCCATTTCCCTTCCCCCATCCCTGGCCCCACTCATTAAGCCCCAGGTTAGATGTTAGGAGGAAATTTTTTACTCTGAGGGTGGTGGTGCCCTGGCACAGGTTGCCCAGAGAAGCTGTGGCTGCCCCATCCCTGGAGATATTCAAGGTCAGGGTTTAGAGCAGGCAACCTGTTCTGTTGGAAAGCATCCCTGCAGGTTGAGCTGGATGGCTTCCAAAAATCCTTTCCAACTCAACCCATTCTGTGGTTAAATATGGATGGAGAAGGGGTGGGAGGCAGCAGCCATGAGGGAAAATTGAGTGTGGCCTCCCAGCCCATCGCAGAGCAGAGAGGAGAGAGGGAACAGCTCACCCGATAATAGTCAGTGCTGTAGATGTCCCGGGACATGCCGAAATCCCCGATCTTCACCACCAGGTCGTGGCCCACCAGGCAGTTGCGGGTGGCCAGGTCCCGGTGGACAAAGTGGAGGGAGGCGAGGTAGACCATGCCCGAGGCGATCTGCGTGGCGATGTGCAGCATGTGGCCCAGCGCCAGCGGCCCCCGGGGCTGGCCTGGGCCCTGCTCCAGGATCTTGGCATCTGGGCCGTGGGACCTGGGAGGCAGAGGGGCTGCTTGGAGTGCAGGACGTGTGTGGGAGAGGGTGGGCAGAGGCAGGGGAGAGGCTGTGCTCCCTGGACACGGGAAAGGGGTAAATCTGGAGGGTTTACACCTGGGGAAAGGTGATCACACGTGTCCACACAGGCACCAGGCATGGGCAAGCACTTGTGCTCACACACCCCACAGAAGGGTGTGTGAGCATGCACATGAGGTAAGAACATGCTCACACACACACACAGGTGTGTATCCTCCCCTGGCATGCAGGCACACGAGGAAAAGGCATGGACACGTGCCCATGTGTGCCAGGCGAGGGAGTGCACACACACAGTGCACAGAGGGAAACACCTGTGGGTGCACAGGGGAAGAGCTGTGCTTGTGTTCATGTGCAGGATGGGTTACACACTCACAGGGAAGAGGTGTATGTGCCTGTGCACACCTGTGCACGCACACAGGGAGGGCACACACACCTGTGCACACACATGGGCCACCTCCCCGTGGAGGACAGCAAGTCAGGGTGGAAGGCAGAGGATCAGGGTGGAAGGCAGGATCAGGGTGGAAGGCAGAGGATCATGGTGGAAGGCAGGATCAGGGTGGAAGGCAGGATCAGGGTGGAAGGCAGGGTCAGGGTGTAAGGCAGGATCAGGGTGGAAGGCACAGTCAGGGTGGAAGGCAGGATCAGGGTGGAAGGCAGGATCAGTGGAAGGCAGGATCAGGGTGGAAGGCAGAGGATCGGGGTGGAAGGCAGAGGATCAGGGTGGAAGGCAGGATCAGGGTGGAAGGCAGGATTGGTGGAAGGCAGGATCAGGGTGGAAGGCAGGATCAGGGTGGAAGGCAGGATCAGGGTGGAAGGCAGGATCAGGGTGGAAGGCAGAGGATCATTGTGGAAGGCAGAGGATCAGGGTGGAAGGCAGCGTGTCAGGGTGTGCAGGGCGGGTGTGAAAGTGGCAGTGCATGTGAAGTGGGGCGTGCGAGCCCAGCCGGGGGCCAGCGTGGCTCAGCCGCCTGCAGCCCCTCGGTGCCTTTGATGCCGAGTGCGGCTGACAGCCTGGCCGGGGCGGCCGCAGCCGAGGGCTGGGGGAGCTCTGCTCGGCAGAACCATTAATGCCAACTCCCATAACAATAATCATAAAAGCCACGTCTCAGAGCTCCTCGCGCGGCCACTAAAGCAAAGCCTCTGGCAGCCCCCCCCGTCTAGCAGCAATACCTGGGGGGGCAATCGAAAAGTCTCTGCTTATTCCAGCTGATGGCCAATCTCTCTCTATTTAAGCCTCTCAGACAGCTAATCTAATCAATATTGCAAGGAGGGCTGCATTAGCAGGGAGCAGGCTGGCTGCGCTGATGGAGCGGCAGATGGGGGGCTCCTGTCTCCCCCCGTCCCACCTGAGGAAGCGGTTGAGGTCGCCGTGTTTCATGTACTCGAAGACCATGATGAGGGGCTCGCCCTCGGTGCAGACGCCGTAGAACTTGACAATGTGCTCGTGCTGCAGCACTGTCAGCAGCTCGGCTTCACGTTGGAAATCCAAGCGGGCACTTTCTGTCGCCTCCTTCAGCGCCTGCGGGGACACGGCATCAGTGACGCGCCCACGGACCCCCTCACTCCACATTGTATCCCCCCCTCACCTTCACAGCCACCAGCATCTTCTCCTGCTCTGGGAGGAGGTTGTAGCACTCAGCCAAGAAAACCTTCCCGAAGGCGCCCTCGCCCAGCTCCCACTTCAGCACGATGTCCCGCCGCTGCACGTGGTGCACGCCTGGGGGGACCCCCACCCGTCAGTGTCCCCTGGGTCACGTATGAGCCTGGGGGGATGCTGGAGGGCCACAGTCCCCACAACCTGCAGCCCTTACAGGCATTGCAGAAATACTGGGGGTTCTCGATGAAGTTGCTCTTCAGCCCCTCCAGTTTGCTCTCAGCTGAGGAAAGGGGGCTGCTGCCCAGGTTCATGAAGTGAAGGGACATGGCCAGGTCATCCTCTTGGGCCAGCACTGCTGAGCCTTGTGGGAACAAGGACAAGGCCATCAGGGTGTCCCCCAGCCCCCCCAGCCTGTGCAGCCAGTGCCAGGCTCTGCCGAGCAAGCCCCTGCTTGTCCGGCCCCCGGGGGCCAGGCAGCCTGATCAAAACCATTTAGAGGCTGAATCCATTCCAGGAGTGAATTAGCAGCTGCTGCCCATGCTCCCGGGGGAGCCAGCACCCCTCCACGGGTGTTCCCCCACCCTCACTCCCCACCTACAGTCCCACTTGCCACACCTGTGACCCGACCCAGGAGCCCACAGCCACAGCTGCCCCAGGGATGTGGGGACAGGGCTGTCCCCATGTCACAGCCCGAATATTGAGTCACCAGGCTGGGGGAACTCACGGTTAATGCCAAACTTGGACCGGCGCCCACACTTGTTGAGCAGGATGAGCATGACAGAGAGGGAGAGACAGGCGAACACAGCCAGCGCCACAGCCACTGAGACCTGGTGGCAGCAAGAGCAGGGCTGAGTTAGGTAAGAACATGCTTCCCTTTTCTCATGGGACGGGAACAAACCCATGAGATGGCTACAAGCCCCAGGAGATGCTGGTGGGACAACTGAGGCACTGAGACTCTGCCCTTCATCCCCATCAGATACCCCCATCCCACTCAGTCCCCTCGGGGTTTGTCCCACCCTCTTGCAAGTGTCCCGGTCCTCCCATCCCAGACTGCAGAGCATCTCCTCACCCCAAACGTGTGCTCATCCTTTGTCTCCACAGGCCCCTCCAGTGAGCTGTTCCTGGTGCCTGGGGCAGGGAGAAGGTGTAGGGTGAATGTGAGGTCTCCATCCCCTGAAGTGGCCCTGGCAAGGACCTGGATACCCCAGGGTCAGCCCTGGGGGATGGGTGGAATGCCCAGTTTAGGAGGGCTGGGGCAGCAATCCTGGCCACTCACCCAGTGGGGACAGAGACACTGGAACAGCCCAAAGGGAGAGAAAGGAGAAACACTTGTTATTCCTCAGGTGGGAGTACCTCATCCTTCCCTCTCTCATCCCTGGGGAAACTGAGGCACACCAGGCAGAACCCAGTACAACCCATTCTGCACACCAGGTGTGACAGCCCCTCAGTTAGACGGGCAGCCCCCATGTGGCACCTACCGGGGATGGGCTCCTCAGGGCTGAAGCTGAAGGGGTTGTCCATGAAGCGCCCCTGGACGCTGCTCACAGCCGAGCCCAGGGGGTTTCGGACCAGGAGGGTGTAGTTGCCGTTGTTAACGTGTGTGGGACGGTTGAGCTGCAGGCAGCCATGGAGGACGCTGGAGTTGTGCTCGTACTCCATGATGAGGGTGTGGATGTAGAGTCCCTCAACCAGGTCTGTGCCGTTGAAGAGCCAGTGGATGCTGGGGACAGGGTTGCCTTTCACGGAGAAGGGGATGCACCAGGAATGCCTGGGGATGGCTTTGTCTAGCAGCAGGATCTCGGGGGGAACTGGGACAGACAGAGATGGGTGGGTTCCTGAGCCAGACCCCCTACTCAGCCCCCACCCCGGCCCCTTCTGGGCTGCTCACAGGTGACATTCAGCATCACACTGTCCTCTGCTGGCCCTGCTGTGTTCTCTGCCCTGCACGTCAAGTCCTTGTTGTTGAGGTCGGAGGAGATGTTGTTGATCTCCAGGACGATCTCCCAGTCTGAGAGCTGCAGAGGGTACCAGGATGGGATGAGCAGATGACACCCCCAAGCCTGGCCAGCTCCTGCATCCCCCCCATGATCGCCGCACCACTGAGAGGATGCTGGGTGCTGCTGGGAGGATCCCTGGCCATACCCCTGGAAGGCTGAGGTATTGCTTGCCTTGGTGACAACGAGCAGCTCGGGTCCCACCTCGGGGGCCACCCACTCTGCAGTGGCCGGTGGGTTGGCACTGATGTGGCAGGTGAGGTTGACACTGTCCCCTTGGCGCAGCACCACCTCGGGGGGCTCGATGTGGATGGTCGGGGGGTCTGCAGGGGCAGCAAGGGTGAGCCACGTGCATCCCTGTGTCCCACGCTATCCCCAGCTAAATGGCTCAGGACAGGGGACAAACCCAGCAGCCAAACCTGTTGGGGTCCTCAGCCACATACCACAGGTGTGGAGAACCTGGCTGCCCAGGGGCACCAGCACGCTGCCCTCCCAGCAGCTCAGGGACTGGTTCCCCAGTTCAGCTCGGCTGCTGCTCTGCCACAGCTGCATCCAGCGGAGGCCACAGGAGCAGTTGAAGGGATTTCCCACCAGGATGCTGAGATGGAGCACAGAAGAGAGCATGGGCTCAAAAGGGCTCCGGGCCCCACACATTTGTGTATGTCCCAGTCAAGTCAGCCAACGCTGCACCTGGGCACCCCCAGCTTTGTGTCACACATGCCCCATGTGCCACCCCTATCTCTGTCCCCACATCCCTGGATGTGACAGCCACCGTCTCACCGCATTCCCAGTTCTGTCCCTACCTCTGTGTCACTTGAGGGGTCACATCCCCAGTGGGAGATGCTCTGCACCCACCTCCCCCCTCTCCCTCATCACTCACAGCTCTTGCAGGGGCAGATGCTGGAAGGTTTTCCAGGAAAGACTTTGCAGTGCATTGGAGGAGAGATTCCTGTTGGGACAAACCCTATCAGCCACTCCTTCCCATTCAAACTCCCTTTCAACATCACCAGGGTCTGGCCGTGGCGCGGGGCAGCCCCGGAGCCGCTGCTGTCACACGGTGACCAAGCAAAACCAGCTCTGCCAGGCGTGCCACCAGCTGTCAGGCACCTCCCTGCAAGGGGGGAGCCCCGTGCACCCCAGGACAGGGACCCCCCGCTCCCGGGGGACCCCTCCCGCACCGAGGCAGCACGGGGCTCCCGGGAGGGCTGGCAGCTGCCCGCACTCCTGCCCTGATCGATGGTTTCCTACTCAGCAGCAGAGCCCCGCGTGGCCCCCCCGGCCAGGCTGATGTGCCCGTGGGCAACGGGACAGCATCGATCCTGCCCGGGCCCAGGGAGCGGCCACCCCTCACCGGGGCCATTGCCCGCGGGGACAGCGGGGCTGAGCCCCAAACCGGGGGATGATGTTGAGGAAGGGAAGCGGGGAAGGGGAGACTCACACGTGGCTCAGCCTGGGGGTGTCCAGGAAGGCATCGGCAGAGATGTGCTGCAGCCCCGACCTGGAGATGGTACTGAAAGGAGGGAAGGGCTGAGCATCTGCACTGTGCATCCTGAATCTCCATTCTGGGAGCTCCCCTCCGTGACTCCTTGCAGTGGGATTGAGTTCTGGGGTTCCCCCTTCACCAGCCCTTCCCTCGCCCCATTTCCCTGGGCAGGGACTCCTCCCTGGGGTGCTCACAGCTTCCTGAGGTCCCGCAGCATCCTGGTGTCTGCTCGGGTCAAGGTCGTCAGTGCCTGCTGGTTCTCAATGATGCTGGAAGGCAAAGGAGGGGAGTCAGGGTAGCAGCCCAGGACCCCTCTTGCCTGGGGCTGTTGGCAAGGTGTGGGGCGAGGGGAGTGAGAGCGGCACAGCTCTCCCGCTTCCCAGGTTGTGCCTGCAGTACAGCCCACAGCCGGGGATGGGGACAAGGATGGGAGCTGAGCTGCCTCAGTTTCCCCTAGGATCAGCTAGGAAGAGGAGGGGACGGCAGCAGGTAATCCCGATGGTGCTGAGCCCCTAGTCAGTGTGAACTGACTGGGGTCAGGGCTGAGCCACTGCTTGGAGCCTGTGGTCTCACCCACAGAATGAGTTTGCTGGGCCTCAGCCCCATTTACCCTTTGAGTCTCCACCTTTTCTTGCGCCCTATTGTGTCCTGCACTGTGACAGGGGCACCGCTGTCATTGTCCCCCCACTCTTTTCTCCAGGCAGGAGATGAAGAAAAACCCCTTTAGGAGCAGGCAGAGTTTTTCCCTGCCCTACCCCATAGGCTGCTCCTGTGACCCCCAAATCACAGGCATTGGTTAACTGGGGTTCAGATCCACACCAAGGGAGTTTTGGTCCCATTGACCCCAGTGGGGATGGGACGAGAGCAGCTGGGGCAGTGGGAAGGCTGGGGGTCTCCTGGGGACCACCATCCCCACCACCACCCACCCCACCCCACCAGCCAGCGAACAAAGAGCTGGCAGCGCCTGTGGCGCAGCATCCCCTGGCACATGGGGAAACTGAGGCACAGAGACACCGCAGCCAGTCCCCAGCAATGCGGCACAGGCAGGGCTGCGGTGGGGGAAATCCCAGGAATTGGGGTACTTTGGTATCCTGCAGCATCCCGTGGAGGTTTGGTATCCCATCCCCCTAGGACCCTCCTCATCTCTGCTCGCTCCAGCCCTTGTCTCCCCACCACACATCGTGGAGCGGGGGAAGGAATGGGAGCAGAGTAGACACCCTCAACCAGCAAATTCGGGGCTCCCCCAGCATGCCAAACCACGGTCCCCGGGGCACAGTGACAGCCTCAACAGGAAGGGGACAAGCGGTTCCCCACGCCCCTGCCCTGCCCAGCACGGTAGGAGCGCTCCCTGCCCGGGGTTCCTGCTGCACCCTCAGTGTGTTGTCGTGGTTGGCACCGCCGCAGGAGGGGGTGAAGGGCTTNGCCGCAGGAGGGGTTGAAGGGCTTCCCCCAGCCCCTCGCTTACTCCCTGGAGGGATGCTGAAGCCCCCCCACCCCATCTTTGCAGCCCCCAATGCCTCCCACCAAGCAGGCTGTCTCCCCACAGCGATCCCAGCCCATCCTGCGATCCCTGCTCCACCTCTGCTCCAGCCCAGCCCCGCCATCCTGTCCCCGAGCTAATCACCTCTATCCCCATCATCAGTGCCCAGTCCCTCAGCTCTGCTGTCCCCAGCCACATCACCTCATCCCCAGCCACATCATCACCAGCCCCATCACTCCCAGCCCCTCTGCCTGGTCCCCAAAATCTGTCACTCCCAACCCCATCATCTCCATCCCCGAGCTTTGTCACCGCCAACTCCATTGCTGCCCCAGCCCCTTCACTGCATCCCTCAACCTCGTCACCCCCATCTCCTCTGCTTGGTCCCTGATCTCTGCCAGCCCCAGCTCCATCACCCCCACCGTGCTGTCCCATCGCTCCCAGTCCCTCTGCCCGGTGCCTGAGCTCCGACCCCCGGCCCCATCGCCCCCGGCCCCACTCACACGTCGGTGAAGCTGCCGGTTCCCAGCAGCGTGGCCAGGCTGCCCACGGTGTCGGGCTCCCGGCAAAGCAGGATCCCGGCCCGGGGGCAGCGGCAGGCCCGGGGGCAGGGACCGGCAGCGCCCGGGGCTGGCAGGGACAGGGGCAGGAGCAGCGCAGCCAGGCAGAACCAGGCGGGCAGCGGCAGCATCGCGGGGCCGGTCCCGGGGCCGGTGCCAATCCTGGACCCGGTGCCGGTGCCGCTGCCGCCAGTGCCGCTCTCCCTCGCACTCCCCCGGCAGCCCGAGCACGGGGCCGTGCGGGGCTTAAAAGCGATGCAGGGACCGGCCTCCCGGGAGGGGCTGGCGGTTCCCCCCGCCCCGGCACCGCCCTCGCCCCGGCCCGAGACACCCCCGGCCGTGATTCACCGCCGCTGGAGAGAGGGGGATTCCGCACACGGGCACCGGCCACGGAGCCCATCCGTGCCCTGCCCGCGCCCTGCCTAGACCCGGCTCCCTGCCGGTGCCCTGCTGGTGCCCTGCCACCACCGTACCTGCACGCTGGCACCCTACACCTGTACCCTCAGCCCCACCAAGTGGATTCATCCCACAGCTGGAACCCCCAAAATTCCTGGGGTACACCCGTGCACGCGCATGAAGGCACAGACACACACACCCGCTCCAGAACCTGGCTCAGAGCAGGCTGCAGTATGAGGGACAGGGCATATTACCATCCTGAGGGCCACCTACAGTCCCCCAAGCTGTCATATCCCACCGGTGATGCCTCCAAATCTCGAGGCATGATGGACTTTCCTGGCTCAGGCTCTTTCCTAGCACCCCGTTATGTTGAGGCACGGAGAAGATGGAGACGGGGGGACGTTGGGTGGCACAGTGGCCCTGTCCCCCGCTGTCCTCCGACCAGGACACCCACCTCCTCCTCCTTCTAGAGATGGCGCAGAACAGGACTGATTTGCCCCCATCGCCCTCTCCCAGGGCTCCCCATCCCCACGTGGATGAGCTCTGTCCCCGAGCTTGCTCGGAAGCACCTCGGGGGTGGCTCATCCGCGCACCGAGTTTAGCACGTTCTCAGCCCGCACCCTTCCCGCGTGGCTCAGCCCCGGCGCATCTCCACCGCCAGCCCCCAGTGGCACCCATGGGGCCACGCTTCCTTTGGGGTGACCTCCCGTGGGCCCCACTGGCCACCCCAGCTGCCCCCCCTACACGGAGCGGGCCAGCGGCTGTCGCCACATGCTCCTAAATTCCACTGCTTTGACGTTTTAGCAAAGAAACGCCCCCGGTTCGGGCGCTGCGGGGCGAAGCCGCCGGACGCAGATGGGGCTGGCGGGGTGGGGAGCGGGAAGCCCCGTGCGCCGCCCCCTCACCCCGGGAGCCCTCCAAGCCAGGCACTGTCACAGCTGAGCTTCATCCCCTTTATTCGCGCTCAGATTAGACAGTGACACCCCCTCCGCGGACCAGCGAGACCTCGGCACTGGTCCCAGTGCAGGGGACTGGGGAGAGATATCAGGGCAACCCCAGGCTTCTCCTACCGCAGGGATGCCCCGTGACTCAGTTTCCCCACCTGTAAAAGGTGAGGGGATCACAGGGGCTGCTGCCCTGTTTGCCAGGCGGCTGGGGAGCGATGACAGAGGCAGGTTGATGGGGGAACCCGAATGCCGAATCCTTCTACCCGCTCCCATACCTACATTATCCCACCCCCCAAAAAACATTAAGGAAAGACTGGGATGATCTCCTCCCAACCAGCAGCCCCCTCACTCCCTCCCGTCAACTTGGAGCACCCCCAATCTATTTTCAGGGAAAATGCATCCCATGGAATGTCCTTGCCTTGCTGCCACCCTCTTCCCAAGGCACCCACTCCTTGGCTGGGACCTTGGAAGCAATAAATAATGCAGGGGGGTCCCAGCAGTGGGGGGTGGCAGGAGAAGGGCATGGGGTGCAGAGTCCAGCAGGGTCTGAGGACATCCCAGGGTCAGAGCGAGGCTGTCCCATTGGGGAGTTGGGCTGGGCTCTGGTCCACGCGTGTGGGCAGGGGGGTTGCAGGGGGTTCATCCTCCTCAGGGGACGGATCTGTCTCCGTGCTGGAGGGTTCTCCTGGGCAGTGATGGCCGTTCTCAGGGCTGTAGAAGAAGGAGAGTGTGCGGAAAGCAGGCGCCATGTGGTCCTTGATGCGCTCCAGCAGTTGGACGAAGGAGGGGCGCTGGCGTGGGTTCTGCTGCCAGCACAGGCACATCAGCTCGTGGCTGTGGAGACAGGGCACCTGCTGGGTTTGGGGTCTGCAGCCCCCTACAGCCCTCCTAGCACCTCAGAGACCAAGATTTCCCCTGCCAGCCTCTCCCACAGCTGGGTGGGGGTGTGACGGGGTGTCCCCCAGCACTCACAGTTTGTCAGGGCAGTTCTCGGGCCGCTCCAGGATGCCGTTGTCCATGACAAAGCGCAGGACTTGCTCGTTGGACATGCCCTGGTAGGGCTGCTCGGCCAGCGTGGCGATCTCCCACAGCACCACCCCGAAGGACCTGCCAGAGCTCTGCTGCTCAGCCGGGGGATCCCCAAATCCCCCTGGCTCTGCCCACCTCAGCACCTACCAGACGTCAGACTGCGTGTTGAAGATGCCATCCTTGAGCGCCTCGGGGGACATCCAGCGCACGGGGAGCAGCCCCTTGCCCCCTTTCCGGTAATAATCCGTCTCATAGATGTCCCGGGTCATACCAAAATCTGGCAGAGGAGGAAAAGGAGGAGGAGGAAGGTGTGAGCAGCAGGAGACACAGGGCTGGCACAGCCTTCCTGCTGCTGCCCACCCACCTCCAATCTTGACGGTGAAATCCTCAGACACCATGCAGTTGCGGGCAGCCAGGTCCCGGTGCACAAACTTGTTGGCGTTGAGGTAGGCCATGCCATCAGCAATCTCCCCCGCCATCTGGATCATGTCCTTGAGTGATGGTGGTGGCAGCCCGGGGTTGTTCTGCAACATGCACAGAGTCACGGATGGGGCAGGGGCACACCAGGATCCCCCTGGAACAGGGTGGGTGTCCCTTTTCCTGGCACCTGACCAGCCTCTCACCTCGGCTTCAGGCCTGAGTGAACGCAGGTAGCTCTTCAGGTCCCCACGTGTCATCAGCTCCATGATGACCAAAGCCGGCTGGCCCTGGGATACCACGCCGAGCAGACGGACCTGCAGGGACAAAGAGGGATGGCATGTGAGTGCCAGACCCTCCATGTCCCCTCCTCCCCCTCAGCTGCCCACCTACCACGTGGTGGCACTTGAAGGCTTTCATGACAGAGGCCTCGTTGAGGAACTCGATGCGCTCCCGCATGGTGGCCAACTCGTTGACTGTCTTCAGGGCCACCTTGGTCTCCTCTCCCTCCGTGACCAGTCCCAGTGCCACCCCCTCATACACCATCCCAAAGGAGCCCTGTCCCAGCTCCCGGATCACTGTGATCTTCTCCCGGGACACCTCCCACTCATCAGGCATGTACACTGTGGGGTGAGTGGGGATCACTCCATCCCCATCACTGTAACTAACCTCATCTGCATCCCCATTCTCATCTTCATCCCATCCCTTTCTCATCCTCATCATCCTAGTCCCTGTCCCCATCCCCATCCTCATCTCCATCTCATCCTCATTTTCATCCTCATCTTTACCCCTTTCTCATTCCCATCTCCAGCTCATCACCATCCTCCTCCCTGTCCCCATCCCCATCTTGATCTTCATCCCATTCATTCCTATTTCCAGCTCATCACCCTCCTCCTCCTGCTGCCATTCCCATTCCCACTCCCACTCCCATACCCATTCCCATGTCCATCCCATCATCATTCTCATCATCTTCATTCCATCCCCATCCTCCTCCCCGTCCCCATCCCCATCCCCGTCCCAGTCCCTGTCCCCATACCTTTTCCCCAACCCCTTTCCCCATACTCACCACATACCATGCCATGCCATGCCATGCCATGCCATGCCATGCCATGCCATGCCATGCCATGCCATGCCATGCCATGCCATGCCCATACCCTCCAGTGTGACCCCAGCAAAGAAAGGGCTCGGTGGCCCTTTGGGGTGCCCCCTGCCTGTCCCCACATCCCCACGTACTGTCCGAGGTGCTGAAGTACTCGGGGTTGACGGAGGCGTAGAGAGTCCCGCTGGGGTACCCATCATTGTTCCTGTCAGGGGTGGGCAGCGCTCGGAGCTGCTGCCTCCCCCCAGCCCTTCCCAGCCCTGGCTCAGCCGGACCCTGCCCCAGCCCAGCCCTGGGAGTGCAGGGGAGTCGTTACCTCTTCTTGTTGTAGAAGAAGACAAAGGCAGCCAGGCAGGAGATGAGCACCATGAGCACCACAGGCGTGACAGTGAGCAGGATGTAGAAGCTGCTGGACTCTTCCTCAGCTGCCAGGAGCAGGCAGCTGTGGATCAGGGTCCAGGCACTCATCCCACTTCACATGGGCTGGAGAGGGAGAGCCTCCAGCTCCCCAGTCCAGCATCACCCTCTGATCCCTGTGACCCTGAGCATCTCTCAATCCTCCAGACCAGCAACAACTCCCATCTTCAGCAGCCTGGCCCAGCGGCATCCCCTGACCCCACATGTCCCATCCCAGCAGCACAGCCCAATTCCCCAGTGCCCTGATCCAGCAGCACCCTCTGAGTCCCAGCTCCCCAACCCCACAGCTGCCCCCGTCCCTGCCTGCCAAGGACCCTGTTGATGTCCCCTGTCCCCCACAGGTACCTGGCCCCAGGATGTAAAACTTGATGAGCCCTGTCCATGAGCCGTTGCCAGCCAGCGAGGTGGCCCGGACCTTGGCTGAGTAGTTCCCTGGCTGGAGCAGAGCCAGGTGGACACCCCCATACTTGGAGTAGCGGTGGCGTGAAACACAGACAACAGTGGTGACCTCCTGGAGGGGACAGTGTGGGGCTGGCAAAGGGGCTTCATCCCCCCCAGGCAAGTGTAAGCCTTGGGAGAGAGATGGGATGGGATGGGACGGGACGGGACGGGACGGGACGGAACGGGACGGGATGGGACGGGATGGGACGGGACGGCATGACATGGCATGGGTGCTGTGCCCCTGTAGCCAGACCTGGCAGGGCTGGGCAGGGGTTGCCACAGGGGGTTCTCACCTCACTCTCCCGGCTGTACTTAATCTCATACTTGAGGATGAGCCCGTTGGGGTTCCTGGGCTCCTCCCAGCGCAGCAGGACACTGTTCTTGCCCGCTGGCTCCCACGTAACATTGCCAGGAATGTTGTCAGCTTGCACTGGAGAGAGGCACAGAGGGAGTCAGCTCCAGGGGGCATCACCTGAACCCCAACCCGCTGCCAATCCCCCATCTCAGCAACATCCCAGTGCATCCCAGCACAGCCAAGGTGGGGTTTGGAAGGGAGGAGGCTGGGGACGCACACTCGGGCATGGTCCTGGCGAAGACAAAGGTGGCAGCGCTGCAGCCCACGGTGTGCGCGGCGTGGTTACAGGCGTGGATGTCGATGCGGTACTCGGTGAAGTGGCGCAGCCGCGACAGCACTGCCCGGTCACGCACCACCTTGTCCTCGAAGATCTGGAAGTCAGGCTTGGGCTCGCCTGCAGGGAGGCTCGGGGCCAGCGGCTCCGCTGAGGAGGCGTTGGCTGGGGATGTGACGGCCACCACGTCCCTGCGCTGCTTTGGGGTCCTGCAGGACATGGGGACAGGAAGTGGTGGGGAGTCAAGGCTGCAGGATCGTCCCCCAAAATTGATCAAGGGAGGGGAGGTCCCCCAGGCTGATGTGGTCCCAGCTCACCTCTGTGGGTTCTTATTAATGGATGTCACCTTCCAGGGTGGCCTGAGACAGCAGGAAATCAGTTAAAGGCTCTTCCAGGAGCAGCCACTGGACCCCCCACCCTGGCAGACCCACACACCCAGTTTGAAGGAGCCCCCCAGAGCAGGGACCCCCCCAGATGGCACCTGGGGATGGTGATGGAATTGTGGAGGAAGTTCTCAAACTTCTTCTGGAAGGACTCGGCTTCGCCCTCCATGTGGAGATGCCCGTCAGTGGGGCGGCAGGGGCAGCACCTCTCCTCCGCATCCTGCTCCCCCTCAGGACCATCCCCAAACCCAAAGCGCGTGTCTGCGCTGCTGGTGGGCAGCTTCAGGCCTGTGGGCAGCAACAGGCAGGGCTGGCAGAGCCTGGCCCAGTGGCACAATCCCGGTTCCACTGCTGTCCTCAGCTGCTGTGCTGCCCCTGCCCTTCCTGGCCTCACCTTTGTGGCAGTAGTCATTGATGTAGAGCTCCATGTCCTCGGCCAGCTGCTGCCATAGCACCAGGTAGTAGATGATGTTGCCGTTGCGCTGTGTGGGCGGCTTCCAACGCACCACGATGTGGGAGGAAGAGTTGGACATGGAGATGACGTCCCGGGGCACCGTTGGGGCTGGGATGACACACGGGTGGTCAAGTCTTTCCTGGGGGGTCTACCACAGGCATCCCCGGCCCCCTGCCAACCCCTTACCCGCTGGCATGGTGCGGATGTAAACCACCTCGCTCTGCGCCCCGTAGTTGCGTCCTTCCTCGGCCGTGGTGAGGGTGATGGCACGCACGAAGATGGCATATTGGGTCCAGGGACGGAGGTTGAGCAGCGTCACCCCTGGCTCCTGCTCGCTGCTAAGTGGCAGATCCACGTCCAGCACATTCCAGCTCTGGGCCCCGCAGGCATCCTGCCCCACATACTCTGACACGTTCTGGAAGGGTCTGTCCCACACCAGGCATCAGGGAGGGTCCCGCGACCCCTGGGTCTCAAGCAGGAACAAAAGACACCACGGGCTAGGATTCCCCAGCCCTCCACCATGGGGACAAGAGGGTGACAGGGACCACTTACGACTCCTTGTAGTAGACAATGAAGCTGAGGAGGTCCCGGTACTCGGGGGGACGGTACCGCTCCCACTTGAGGAAGATGCGATCGGACTCGGTGATGTTGGAGATGAAGCGCAGGGTCTGGGTCTTACCTGTGGGGAGGAGGCAGGGCTCAGGTAGAGGGTCACGGCATTGCCGTTTGTCCCCATCCCTGTACTCACAGGACGCCCGATCCCCATTGGTGCGGGGGTTGATCTCTGCCTTGTTCTGCCGCCCCTTGGTGCCTGTCACCTCCTCCATGCGGTAGATCTCAGCCAGGCACAGCTTGGGATTGAATGCAAAGTACATCTTGCCCACGGGGATGGAGAGGATGTGGTGGCTCCAGTCCCAGAGCTGCTGCAGGTTCTGGTTGTCCAGGACGTATAGGGTGTAATTCCTGGGGGAGGACATGTGAATGGAGGCAGTGGGCAAGGGCACCTTTAGAGCCACATGTCTCCTCCAGACCCACACCATCCTCACCCATCCACCATGGAGTCACCACGGATCAGTTTGAGGTTCTTGAAGAAGGACAAAGAGACGAGGGCAAAGGAGTGTTTGATCTTCAGGAAGCCTGTGATGGTCTCAATGAGTCCCAGGCTGCTCTGCAGCTCCGAGGCCAGGTTGTCTGGGAATGACACACTGCATGAGCTCAGGGAGAGAGACACCTCCCCATTGATTCAATCTACGGGGGAAAAGACTCCTTCAACCACCCCCTGTCCTCTGCAGCAGCTCTCCCACACAGGATGGGATTGGTAGGGCCAGGTCTGGCACTCACAGCCCCGGCGGATGTTGAGGATGAGGTTCCCCTCGATGAGGGTGCAGCCCCCCAGCTCCTGCGCTGCCCGCATGGAATCAATGGTCTTGGTGCCCACCTTGCACTCCTTGGGACACAGCCCCTCGCACTTGTGGCAGAACATGCTGTGGCCAGGGTGACAGGGACAGGAGGTGAGCTGGCCAATGTGCCACCACCACACCTGCGCTGGGGCACCGGGGACACCCTGACCTGCTCTCATTCCTGGTGTATCCCGAGGGACACTCGGACAGGCACTGCCGCTGGTGGATGACAAACTTGGAGGCGTCGCGGGGATTGTCGGACACCTTGCGGAGGCTGGCACAGTACTCGGCGGTGACGCAGCGCCAGCCCTCGTACTCGTAGGTGCGGGGCGGGCACGAGGGCAGGCAGTGCCCGTTGAAGTGGAAGTGGCGGCAGGCGATGCAGGCCCGTCTGTCGTGGGGGCGGCCACAGCCCCCCAGGCACTCGGTGTGGCAGCACTCACCCGCTGCTGTGCACGCCGAGCCCGCCCCGCACGGGCACACTGAGAGGGGAGACACAGCACGTGGGCACCAGGGAGCACCGGGCACAGACCTCAGCCTCAGGCAGCACAGCTGGGATTAGGGCAGGTGTACACGGGGGAGAGGAGACAGGTGGGAAGGGCTCAGGGGGCTGCTGGCATCCTGCAGCACTGGGGGAAAACAGGAGTGAGAGTGGGATAGGCAGAGATGGAGTGATGCAGGAATGGAGGGATGGATGGTGGGATGAAGGGGTGCGGGGAGGGAGGGATGTGGGGATGGATGTGGTGATGGGGGGAATGCAGGGATGGAGGAAGTGAGGGATGGCGGGATGAAGGGAGAAATGTGATGCAGGGATGGAGTGATGCAGGGACAGAAGGAGGGATGCTGGGATGTGGGAATCCAAGGATGGAGGGAGAAAGGGGAGGATACAGGGAGGTAGGGATGGATGGACAAGGTGAGGCTCTGCCCACGCTGAACCCCATCTGCCCAGTGCAGCCAGGCCAGGGCCACAGCAGAGGTTGCAGCTCTGATAAGGATCTGTGTTTATAGTACATATTTCATTACCAAGTCTCCTGTTTACAGCAAACGAGCTCAGGAGGGGCCTGTATTTACCTCGCTGCTGGGGAAACACAGCAGCCGGGAGCTAGCTTCTCCTCGGAGGATGATACAGCACGGATCTGGTTACCCCACCGTGCTGCCAGCACAGCGCACTCCCAGCAGCACGGGAGCCACAGCCACACACGGGGCCTGCCATGCCCAGGTGGCTCCACCAGCCTCCTCCAGCGCACTCCCAATTTGCCCCACAGTGCCAACCAGCACCATCTCAGAAAAGCAGCAGGCATGAGCGGGCCCCGTGCCACCAGCACCCACCTTTCTGGCAGTAGCTGGAGGTCCAGCAGCGATAATCCAGCTGTCCATTGACGCTGGTCTGCACACATGGCTTCTCCACATCCAGGATGCCTGGGCAGACGTCAGCGCACTCTTCAGCCAACTTATTGCCAACGATGTAGGTGCTGTCCCCAGCGTCGGGCAGCAGCAGCCCCCAGTCGATTGTGGAGAGGTGGCAGAGCTCCTGGTTGCGCTCAATGCGCACCGAACCGCGAAGGATGTGGCCCAGGCTGTGCAGCCCCACGTCCCGCAGGTGCGGCATCTCAAAGATGACCAAGGCATAGCTGAAGAAAAGGTTGGTGCCACGGATGACGGAGAGGTTGGGGAAGAGATCCCGCAGGCTCTCCAGCCCATAGACACGGAAAAGGAGCAGGTACTCCGTGATCATGAGCAGGCGAGGGAAGCTGAGCCCCCGAAAGTCCTCGGCACCCGTGGTGAACATCAGGAGGATCTGCAGGTTGCCTTCGATGATGGAGCAGTTCTCCAGCTTCCGGAGCTGAGAGACGTCATTGCGGATGTCCATGCTGCCGCAGACTGGGGTGGCGAGAGGGGGACCCCATGGGCAGCAGGGATGGGACAGCTGACCCCCACCCGCACCCAGGGATCCCCCCAGTGATGCTCATGGGGGTTTAATATCCTGGTGCTGCCTGTCAAGCGTGGCTGGAATTGGTTTGGGCGGCCGGGGAGATGCGAGCGGCTCTGACAGCAGCCGGCGCGCTGCGGCTCTCCGGGGCACAGCGCGTCCCTTGGCAGTGATGTTAACGAGTCCTGGCGGGCTGGGCGCCTGCCCTGCCCCATGTCAGCCCCAGAACCTTGTCCCAGCCCTGCTGCCCATCCTGGTTGAAGCTGTATGGGGGTGCTTTTTCCCTTCTCTGAGTTGTGGGGCAGCTGTGGGGGCTCACACTTACCAGTCGTCCCCATTAACTCCCCCTCCTGCCCACACAGGTGACAGGGCATGCACAGCTACCACAGGTGTCCCTGTGGCACTGCCTCAGACCCACATTGGCTGTCCTTGGGCTTTTCCACTCAGAAATGGGCAGCATGAGCCCCAGTAGCTCCTGCTTTCTCATTCTGGCAGGCATGCAAAAGCCAGAATAAGCAAAGAGCTTCCCACTGACAGCATCCCCAGCCAGAAAACAGGTCCAGGTCCTGGAGGGGATTAGATATGTAGTTCACCCCTTGTCTGTTCCCTGCCAGCCTGGGCCAGCAGTTCATGGCCATGTCCTTGTGACCTCATGTCCAGTGGCATTTTTCCCTTCTTGGGTGTCACCCATGACCTGTGGGCAATGTGGTGGCACTGTGCTCTGGCAGCAGGTTCAGCCCCTCGCTGGGAGCCCTGTCCCCTCCCCATAAGGGTAAGAGGGTCCCTCTGTCCTCCAGGGCTGGCTGTGAGTGCAGCACCAGCCCTGAGGGTCCCCACTGCCCCCACTGCCACCATCCCCTCCTGGCCTTGCAGTCAGCCTGCAAGGGGAGAAGGCCCCCATGCCCCTGGGAGGACGGGCAGAGGACAGGGGTTCCAGGTGGGAGCAGGCACAGTGACCTGTGTCCCCTGGGCAGCTCTCAGATGCTTCATCCCCTTCCTCCATTGCTCCCATTCCCCAGCACAGCCTCTAGGTGATTGGGGAAACTGAGGCACGGGTGGCAGGGAGAGGGGAAGGCAGGACAAATGACAGACCCTCCTCCAGCTGTCCTCTCTCTTGGTCATGAGACCCAGGACCCACAGCTGCCCCCTCCCCACCATGGCACCCCTTCCTCAACCTTTCCCACCCCAGCAGCTGCGCAGGGAGCAGCGCTCCCGAATCCTGTGACAATTCCCCACCATCCTGGTGTGGCTGAGGGACCGATGCCCCCATCTCTGGCCAAGGCCCCCACTACACCCCCCTCATCCCATCCCAGGAATAAGGGGGTCCCACGCTCTGCCCCTCCTGCCCAAAACGGGGGGTCCGCAGCATTGGGGGTACCGCCATGGGGGCAAACTGGCACAGGGAACACCCAACGAGCTTTGCCTCAGGGTTTGTCTCTTGCAGACCCCCGAGCACAGGCAACACACAGGCAGCCCCTGCCCCAGAACTGCCCCCCCAGGCAAATACCCCCTACCCCGCTCCCGGCCTCCCCGTCCCAAGCACTTACTTTCCGAGGGAGCCCATACGGGGGGCAGGGGGAGGTGGCCAAGGACCAGCAACATCACGCCCAGCCGCGGGGCACGCAGCGCCCTCGGCACCATCCTCGAGCGGGACCCCCAGAGCCCCGTCCCCGTCCCACCTCGGGCTCCGCTGCGCCGCGTCGGGTCCCGCTCGCCGTGTCCGGGGAACGCCGGGAGAGGGGGGCCCCCACGGACCCTGCCCGGACCCTGCGGCCCCTTCACTTTTGTTTTCGGCTGCCGCACACAAAATATTTAGCCTGACAACTGTCAGGGCCAGGGCCTGTTTGGGAAATAGAGAGGGGGAAAACAGGGCGGCCCCCCCGCGTCGAAGTGGGTGGGAAGGAAGAGCTGCCTCCTGCCTCAGTTTCCCCAGACAGAGCAGGAGGATCCAAGTTGCTCTGGCAGGGGGAGGCCAGGGAAGCAGCCAGCAACCCATGGAGACCCCTTGGAGCAGCAGAGAAGGGACAATTTAAGGGTCACTCTGGCTCACAGGGTGAATCTGAGGTGCCAGGAGCCCACAGCTTTGGGGCCCCCTCAGAACAGCAGCCCTGCAGTGAGGGAGGAAGCTGCGGGCACTCAGCGCCTGCCTGGCTGTGACAAGCCATCCTTAAGGGGAAGGAGAAGCAGGAGAGGATAGAGGAGGAGGTGACATTTATTTTTCTCATTAGGATGAAGCAGGGAGGAGGGCCACAGCACTGGGGCAGCACGAGCTCCACTGCAGCAAAACCTGGGGGCAGGAGTGAGTGCTGATGCCCCAGGGACCCTCCAACACCATGGAACTGGGAGTACTGGGGCTGCACACTTGGATGGGGTGATTGGGGGGATCCCCGAGGCTCCTCTTGCAGGGGTCCTGTCTTTTTTGGAGGAGCTCAGGAGCAGCTGCTTCTCCGCCGGCGCAGCAGAGCGATGCGGGGACTTCTCTCCTCATCTTGGTCACTCTCACAGCAGCGCTGGGGGCACAGGGGGGCTGCAGGGCAGGGACAACTTCCCCCGGAGAGAGAACCCCCCCAGAGGAGAGGGCACCCCATGTGGAGACGACCCTCACTGCGCAGCACCCCACCCGATTCGATGCCCCTGTCTCTGGCCAAGCCTCCCACCACACTTTCCTCATCTCATCCCAGTAATAGGGGGTCCCACGCTCTGCCCCTCCTGCCCAAAACAGGGTGTCTGCAGCCTAGGGGGTACTGCCATAGGGAGAAACCGAGACAGATCCCCAAATCCCTTCTCCCTCCTCCCCAGGCTACGCTGGGTGGGATCTGGGGGCTCCTGGGGGCTCACCAGCTCCTCGTCTTCCTTCCCGAGGTTGCAGAGCAGCTGCGTGCGGCACAGCCGGTTGCAGGCGGACACGGTGTTGTAGGAGAGCTGGGGCACAGGAAGGGAGGGGGTCTGAGGTGGGGGTCCCTCCCCAGCTCTACTCCCCCCAACACAGCACTGCAGCCATCCCTGAGATGGAGCCTTGGGATGGAGCCCAGCCTGAGCTCCCCGGGGGACTCAGGGGTGATGGGACCCGTTCACCTTCCACTTCCTCCGGGCGTTGAACTTGCGGAAGTTTCTCATGTTGATGGAGGAACGGCTGCGGCTCAGCGCCTGCTTCCTGCTCGGGGGCTGTGGGGGCAAGGACACGGCACTGCCACCGTGTCCCCATCCCGCTCCCAGGGGTTCTGGCAGCCACCCCCTGCCTGTGCCTCTCACCTTGATCCAGGGGTGAACCAGGCACTCGGCCGCTGTCATGCGGTGCCTGTGGCACAAAGGGCGGCGTTGGGGTTGGGGGTCCTGGCCCCCCACATCCACCATGGGGACGGGGAGATGGGGATGGTGCTGACGGGGACAAAGGAACCAGATGGAAGTGGAGATGATAGGGACGGAGATGTGGATGAGATGAAGATGGAAATAGAGATGGGATGGAGATAGGGATGGGTTGGAGATGAGGATGGGATGGAGATGTTGGAGGTGGAGATAACGAAGGTGGAGGTGGGGGCACAGATGGGAAGGAGATGGAAAGGATGGGGATGGGGCCTCACTCTGGCTCCTTCACCAGCAACTGGCAGATGAAGTCTTTGGCCATCTCGGAGGTCTGGCTGAAGCAGCGCTCCTCAAATTCATAGGCACCAGCCACAACATTGGAGAGGGTCTCAGCATCCGTCTCACCCTGGAAGGGGGACAGGCCACTGAGCCTGTGGGGACACAACAGAGCTGCTGAGTGCCAGGACAGCACCAACTCGGTCACCCCAGCACCCACAGTGTTGCTGTGCCTCAGTTTCCCCCAGCCACTGGGAGCATTGCCCCATACTCACAGAATGTAGGTCATTACTCCGATGCTCCTGAAAGACAGAAGTGAGGGTCAGGCACTGGCCTCCCTGGGGGCCCTCCGTGCCCTGTGGCACCCGGGAGGGTCCCTTCCCACCCACCAGCTCAGCCTCTTGCCCCCAGGTCCTGACTCCTCACCACATGTCGGTCGCGGGGCTCAGCGGCTCATAATTGATCACTTCAGGAGCTGGGGGCAAACACAGAGCCAGGGTGGGACATTAGAGGGACAGCACCATCCTGCCACCTCCCTCCCTGCATGCCTGGGGGTCCCGTTCCCACCCCTTGCTGTGGCCCCCCCAGAGCAGAGCAGAGCGGCGCAGGGACCCCCAGGGCAGTGCCAGCCCTGTACCGATGTACTGGGGGGTCCCACAGAGGCTCTTGAAGGTGATGCCATCCTGCAGCTGCTGGGCCAGCCCGAAGTCGATGATCTTGATCCAGGGCTTGGGGACATCCTTCTCCTGCAGCATGATGTTCTCAGGCTGTGGGAACAGGGCCGGGCACAGAGGGATGACAGAAGGGTGATGAGGGTTGCAGCAGCACCCTGGGAAGCTAAGAATGGGACCAGGGCTCTGGAGATGCCTGGCAGCCCTTGGATCCTCAGGGAGTGAGGATGGGGCACCTTGAGGTCAAAGTGAGCGATGAGACGAGCATGCAGATATTCCACCCCACACAGGATCTGCCCCAGGAACTCGATGGCCTCCTCCTCTGACAGCATCTCCTTGTCCGCAATGAAGTCGAAGAGTTCCCCACCCCTGATCCTGCACAGGTGGGGACAGGGGACCTCAGCCACCTCCGACACAACAAAAAGGGGGTTCCCCCCAGCAGGACCCCACTCACAGCTCCAGGATGAGCACCACCTCAGCTCTGCTGGTGAAGAGGTCGTGGAGCTGCATGATGTTGGGATGGTCAAGCTGGCGGAGGATGGCGACTTCCCGCTCCACCTGTGCCCGCTCCAGGCCCAGGCGGCTGCCCCGGCAGCGTTGCATCTTCACAGACTTGGCGGCGTAGAAGGCGCCGGTGCTGCGCTCGCGGCAGAGCCTCACCACGCCAAAGTGGCCGCTGCAGCAAGAGCTGGGCTGGGGCATGGCCAGGCTGACCCCAGGCCAGGGGAAGAACCCAGAAACCCGGGCATCCCTGGGGCTCCAGTGGAGCTGGGATCCCTGCCTGTACCCCACTGAGCCTGCCTGGATCCCTGCCTGCCCTGTGCTCACCTGCCTGCAGCCTGCTCACCTGTGGTGGGTCCCACTCACCTGCCTGGATTCCTGCTCACCTGCCCAGCTTCTCCAGCAGCTCATACATGTCCTCCACATTGCCTGGGCTCGGGGTGGCTGCCTCATTCCCCACATCCTCCTTGGGCTCAGCCACATCCTGTGGGGAAGCACCAGCTCAGCCCCTGCTCAAGGCTGTGCCAGACCTAGGGGTGCAGGGACCTCCATTCCCTGGAGCACCAGAACGTCCCAGCACAATCAAAGGGGAATTCTCCAGTGCCCAGTACAGCATCTGAGCTCAGGCCTTGCCCGGTTCTTCCAGTTCACACTAAATTCTTTAGCACGTGGAAACTTGGAGACTTTCACCCCTTGATATGGACCTGCAGGAGCTGCTCAGGGGGCTTGGAAATGGGGCAGGAGCAGGAAGAGAGGGGGTCACAGCAGCCTCCCTCTCCCTTGCTGTGCTGGGGTGCAAAATGCAGAGAAAACACATTTGGGTTGTTTTTAAAAAAAAAGCAGATTAAATGCAGCTGAAAGCACCACTGTGAGCTCAGCTGGGAGAGCCCTGCCCAGCCACTCCCAGCCCCCTGGCAGTGTGTCCCACACACCCCCACAGCCCTGGCTCACCTGGGTGCTGCCAGGGGCACCACTCAGGCCCCCCTCAGCCGGGACCCCTGCCTGGCCACCCTCGGCCATCCCTGCAAAGACAAGAAAGCCCAGGGTGAGGGGCTGCACTGGGGCTGCACAGCAGGTCCTGGCAGCGGGGTGGAACAGGGGTGGTTCCTGCGAGAAGCTGCCAGGAGCCTCCCCCATGTCCAAGAGAGCCACTGGCACCGGCTCTGGGGTGGACCTGCCAAGGCCGAGCCCAGCGGCGATGGTGGCAGTGCCCTGGGATAACAGAACTAAGAAGGGACAAAGGAGATTGCACAGAATCAGTTGTGGGAAGAGAGGGGAGGGGAGAGGAGGAAGAGAGAAGAGAAGAGAAGAGAAGAGAAGAAGAGAAGAGAAGAGAAGAGAAGAGAAGAGAAGAGAAGAGAAAACAGCCCTGCAGAGACCAAGGTCAGGGAGGATGGAGAGGCACAAAGGGCTCCAGACATTCCCCGGCAGCCCGTGGGGGTCCCAGGGGAGCAGAGAAGCCCCTGCAGCCCTGCAGGAGCCCCTGGCTGAGCAGGGGATGCCCGAAGGGGCCATGGGAAGCCCTCGCTGGAGAAGTTACTGGAGAAGGGTCTCCTGCAGAAGGCAGGGAGAGGGACAAGGGCTGCAACTGCTCTGGCTGAGCAGCAGCAGAAAAAACCTGCCCAGTGCTGAACTGCCCGGGGCCCCATTCCCATCTCCCTGCGCCACTGCAGGGAGGAGGGAAGCCTGAGGAGGGACGGATGGTGGAGAAGATGTTTCTAAGGTTTTACTTTTCATTATCCTGCCCTGATTTGATTAGTAATAAATGCAATTAATTTCCCCAGATTGAGTCTGTTTTGCCCTTGACATTAATGGGTGAGTGACTCCTCCCTGCCCTTATCCCCACCCAGGAGCCATTTTTCTATTCCCTGTTCTGTTCTCGGCAGCTCCAAACCACAAACCTGCCTCTCTCAGCTCACTCAGAGCAGGCCAACACTAGGACCCACTCCCCCACGTGCCTCAGTTTCCCCAGCTGTACAATGGGGTGATGCTCCAGAACAGTGGGATCAGTGTCTCTGTAGAGAACAAGGGATTTTGCTCTGAACCCCGGTGCTGGGACCACCTCAAGGTCTCCAGTTCTGTGTACCCAGGAGTAGAAGTTTTCCCGGGCTGGGATGGGCTGCGGGGTCCAAGGCCACCAGCAAAGAGATGGGATGCCAATATTGGCCCTTCCCTAGGAAAAACCAGAGGCATTCTGTGGTTGAGCCCCACAGGGCCAGCCCCTGAGGACAAAGGTACATCACGCTGGCCGTACGCAGTTCCTGGCCCCGTGGGGCTGTGCTGCACCAAAACAGGGGCTGGGACCCTTTCCATCCCCCCACCGGGGCCCTAGGGGACAGTCAGGGGTCCCCAAACCCAGTTCCCCTTCAGTCTCCCCCACTCCCAGCCTAAATGTGCCCCCTTACCCTCCCGGAGCCTTCTTCCACATCCAGCAGTGCTGCTTCCTCACTGCCCGGCCAGGCAGCACAGGGGACAATCACTGCCCGCTCTGCCTGTCCCCTGCCACCCCTCCGGGTAGGTGGGAGCACCCGGGCGGGCACCACCGGCCCCTGGCACGGCGCTGGCCGGTCCCGGAGCAGGTGCGTGCACGGGGGCGGCTGCAGCTGAAGCCGGGACAACATTCCCAGGCATGTGACTCGTCCGTGGGGGGACAGCGTGTCTGTTTGTGTCCTGGGGATGGACACAAGCAGCTGATTCCCCCATGCCCTGCCAGACACCTCCTGGCACTGGGGATGCTTTTGAAAGGAGGCACGGATTTGAATTCGAAATAGAGAAAATTTCAAATTGAGAATTTGAATTTGAAAAATTGAAATTGAGGCACGGATGGCCCCAGGCCCTGGTGGAAACTGCTGAACTCCTGTGCAGAACTGGACCCACAAGGGGCAGAGTGTCCTGTCCCACTGTGTCCTGCAGTCACTCACCAGGAAAATCAGCCTGGCCTCAGCACTGGCTGCCGGAAAATGAGCTCCTAGGTCAGCATTCTACTTCCAAAGACCCCCTTGGACCCCAAATCCCCCCAACCAAAACAATTCCCCAGCCTGGCATGTCACGGGGACCTGGGACCCCTCACCTCCAGCTCCAGCCTTCCTCCAGCACCCCTGGCAGTGCCAGGCTCTGCCTCACAGTCGCAACATTCCCAGGGAGCTGGGGCAGGATCCGGCCTCCGAGGCTCACAACAATAAAAGCTCTTTGCGTTCCTCCTCCAGCAGGCTCTTGATAACACCCCCAGCTGTGAAGAGGCCTTTTTTAGCCTTTTAGGAACAGCTCCTGGTGGTTCCAGCCTCAGCTCCTTGAGGAGTGGCGGGGACACAGCGGGATGAGCCGCTGGCTGACGATGTCACTCTCACCGACGTTCCCCCCGTTCCGACGCGCCGGTGCGGATTGCAAACAGGAAGCTCGGCTCACACCGCGAGGGGAAACGTGTGAGCCTGTGAAGGTTTTGGGCAGGGACAGGTTCCCTTAGGTGGAGGGAGGCGGGGCTGGCACTGCTCTGCGTGCTGCGGGGCACCGAGCACCGTCACCACCCCAGGCTTTGCCACTGATCCTTGTTCCCGGTGCGATGGATGAGCCGGAGCCAGCCGTAATCCTTGCCCTAATGCATGCAAGCCCCGGGACACAGCTGGCTTGGCACGGCTCTCGCCCCGGGTCCAGCTGGAGCCTGGCACCAGCTGGGGCGAGATTGGCAGTGGCCACGGGGCAGAGCCGCAGCGTTGGCAGCGCTGATGCCCCCAAAACAGCTCGGGAATGTGCCTGGCTCTGGCACCCAGAGTCTGAGCAAGGGGAATGGTGCTGGACTACTCCGTGCCAGGACTGAATCCTGGCTCATGGTGTGAGCCTGGGCCCTCCGAGCTCTGCTGTCCCCTCCAAGCTCTGCTGTCCCCTCCGAGCTCTGCTGTCCCCACCGAGCTCTGCTGTCCCCTCCGAGCTCTGCTGTCCCCTCCGAGCTCTGCTGTCCCCTCCGAGCTCTGCTGTCCCCTCCGAGCTCTGCTGTCCCCTCCAAGCTCTGCTGTCCCCTCCAAGCTCTGCTGTCCCCTCCGAGCTCTGCTGTCCCCACCAAGCTCTGCTGTCCCTTCCAAGCTCTGCTGTCCCTTCCAAGCTCTGCTGTCCCCACCAAGCTCTGCTGTCCCCTCCAAGCTCTGCTCTCCCCATGCCCAGTGGTGACAGGTCTCAGGATGCAGACAGGAAGGACAAAGACACATCTGCAGACTTGGATGTGCTGGTGGGCAGAGGGCCAGAGTCCCCTCCTTACCACAGCACAGCCTGTCCCAAGGCTGCTGCTGTCACCTGGATGTCACCATGCCACTTTCCTGTGACGTCTCCCCATCACATGAAGTTCTTGCAGCTTTGGTTGCTGCTTCCTGCCCGGCGCAGGCAGCAGAGGCAGAGCACAGGCAGGGCAGCGGTGCTGCCCCATCCTGCCCATCCCCTGCCTGCTGCATCCCTGGCCACGGACACCCAGGGCCCCCGTGGCCCAGCAGAGGTAAGAGTGTGGGCTGGGGGTTGGTGCTGGGGCCTGGGGTTGGATTTGCAGCGAGACCAAGGAGTGAACCCTGAGCAGTGGCCACTGGACAGGGCAGCATAAGGCAAACATTCCCCCTTGCCCAAATGCAGGAGAAAGGGCACAAGGATGGGGTGGAGAGGGATTGGGGTCCCATGCCCACACCAGCCCTTCCAGCCAGATCTTACCCTCTCCAAAGGGGGAAGTCCAGCCCGGAAGTGTCTCGCAGAACAAAGCTTTCAGCCCATTTCAAGACTGATCTGACTTGTTCCCACCTCAGGACTGCACTTGAGAGGCACATCCTGCACCAGGGAGCAATTCCCGCTGAGCTGCCCCACTAAGACCAAGGAGCTGGGATGGGGGAGTAGGGATGAGCCCACCACCCCTGGCCAGCCCCCACACCCAGCTGGGGGATGCATGGTGAGCTCGGGACAGTGGCATTGCCTCCAGCAGCCTGGCCATGCCTGGGCAGGGCCTGACCCGAATTCTCCTCCCCAGCACACCCTAAGTTGAATTACTGCAGTTTGGGGTGTTTTGTATATCTGTCAATGCCTTCCTCACTTTTCCCTGCCTTCCCCTGCCTGCTGGGGTGCAGGGCAAGGCTGGGCACTGCCAAGGGTTAAAGGTGGAGCTGGGGCTGGATCCCCTTGCTCTCAGACAAGCCTCGACTGACTCCTAACTCAGCTTTGCCTCCCAGACTCAACCAGCCCCAGCATCTTCCACCCCCTCAAGCATCTGCAGGGGATTAATGTTGTTCTGCTGGGTGTTGGCAGCCCCGGGTCAAGCTCAAGGTCCCTCAGGAGCTGCTCAGCCTCTCCCTCCCCTACCCAGGGCTGACCTGACACACCGGAGACTTCAGAGGGGCTGGAGGATTCACATGCTTTCTCCTCAGCTCCTGCCCACCTACATCACTGTCCCCAGGGCTTTTCTCCTCTGGGGTCCCAAGGTCACTGTCCCTTCCCATCATGCAGGTGCAGAGTGGTCTCCCTAGGGAGGATCAAGGTGATGAGCCTGAGCTCGGGGAGCACAAAGTGAAGGTGATGCTTACCCAGATCGTTGGTGAGAGCAGGGCCTGCGGGGTGTGACATGGAGCTCCCAGACTCCCCAGTGCTCTGCAGGTAGTGAGGGGCCCCAAAGGAGGCCTCCCTGCCCTGAGCTTTTTTCTCCCCATTCCCTGGGACAGGGCACCCATGGATGACGACCGTCCCCTCTTCACCACCTTCAAGCCCTTTGGTGAGGGCAACAGAGCCAAGCCAGCCCCCAGCAAAGCCCCCATCCAGCCCCAGGGAGCAGAGCAGTCATCGAGACACCACAACAGACACGGCAGGGTAGGACATGGGGACATGAGGGTGGGCATCAGCCCAGCTCACCATCCCAGTGCCCACACGCTCTCAGGGGCCCTGTCCTCACTGGCTGCACTGGGAGCCCTGTGCAGGGAGCACAACATCCTTGGTTCCTGTCCTCACCTGAGCTCCTAGCGCTGTCCCCTTCACTCCAGGCCCCTCCAGGCTTCTGGCCACCTCCACCAGCCCAGTCCCTGCCTGAGGGGGACCCGCGGCCAGAGCAGGTGGCCCTGCGTGCCCAGACGAGGCTGTGGTTTGAGCAGACACAAGCCCAGAGGTTGGGGCCTGGGGGGCAGCTCCCAACGTGGTTCCATGGCTTCATCAGCCGGAGGTGAGTGAGGAGGAGGCCAAGGCAGGGAACAGGGTCAGTGTCCCCACCCTTGGGTTCCTGAACAGGGAGCTGAGTCCCTGGATCGCATGAAGGGGATGAGGTGGAATGACTCAGTGTCCCTTCCCACAGGGAGGCAGAGGAGCTGCTGCACGATCAGCCTCTGGGCTGCTTCCTGATCCGCTTCAGCGAGAGCACCATCGGCTTCGTCCTCTCCTACAGGTGAGGGACCCAGCCCTGTCGAGGGAGGGGCCGACGAGCTCAGGTTCTGCTGAGGTCCCATCCCCTCCTCTCCCCTCCCGCGCCAGGGGCAGGGATCGCTGCCGGCACTTTGTCCTGGACCAGCTGCCGGACGGGCGATACGTGATCCTGGGGGAGCGCAGCGCCCACGCCGAGCTGGCCCAGCTGCTGCAGCACCACGCCACGGCCCCGGTCACGCCGTACCACGAGTTCCTCACCGTGCCCCTACCGTGCGGATGGGTGAGGAGCCCCTGAGAGCCCCTGCAGTCATTCCGGCTGCACGGGCAGGGTGATTCTTCCAAGCTGGGGAATAGAGCCAAGGGAAGTCCCAGCGTCACGAAAGCCGGGGCTGGAACCGCAGCCACCCTGGCTACCAGGAGCAAGGAGTGGACCCGTGGCCAGCGCTCGGCTGGGTCTGCCCTGACCCCACACCCATCCAGACATCTCTCTGCTCTCCATGCAGAAAGATGAGTCCCGAGGACGGACACAGACCCCGGCTGTCAGTGATGCTGCACATTTTCCCCTGAGTGAACCACCAGCAGAGCTCCCGGAGCACAGCCTCGCGTCCCTGGAGTCCCTCAGAGCCGAGGGCGGCTCCGCCACGGAGGTAACAGGGGCAGGAGGGAATGGAGGCACTTTCCCAACGAAGGAGCCACAGGTCGCACGAGGCGGGGGAACTCAGTCACAGCCACCATGGACCCCCTTCCAGACCTCACCTCCGTCCTGTCCCATCTCTCCCGCAGGCTCCCAGTGCCCCGCCGTCGCTCCCTCCCAAGACCAGCTCCCGGGGCGCGGCTCAGGGGCCGCGCAGCTCCTCCAGCAGCGCAGCAGCGCCCGAGGCTCCCTATGCCCAGGTGCATAAAGAAGCCGCCAGCCCCGAGCCCCTCGAGGCCAAGTACCAGCAGCTCATGCCCTTCCACGTCTACGCCGAGCTCCGCGAGGACATCGCCCCCAGCCCCCCGACTCACTGCGAGCCCGAGGAGCCCCTCCCCATCCCCGAGGAGCCCATCCCCTTCTATGCCATGGCCCGGGGCTGGAGCCCCCACGCCGGCCCCGAGAACATCTACTCCGAGGTGGCACTGGCCCGGCAGGATTTGCCTGCTCGGCTCCCCATGGCACCCCGAAACACCTTCTCCACGCTGCCCCCCAAAGCCCGGGCCCACCGCCAGCTCTTCCGCAGCATTTCCAGCCAGGACGGCAAGAGGAGGCAGCTCCCGGCAGCTCCCAGCATGGACAGGAAGGACAGAGGAGCTTCCAGCACAGGCACAGAGGTGGGTCCCCAAGGCAGGTCACAGCTCTAGAGCTCAGCCCAACACTAGTGAGGCCTCCTGGAGTCTGAGGAGTCAGCGTTTGCTCCACAGCAGGAGCACAGGGCATGGAAACCTGGAATGGTTGAGGTTGGAAAGAGGCCCATCCTGTTCCACACCCTGCCATGGGCAGTGACACCTTCCATCATCCCTATCCAGCCCTGTCCAACCTGCCCTGGAGGACTTCCAGGGATGGGGCAACCACAGCATCTCTGGGTAACGTGCCAGGGCCTCACCACCATCACAGGGAAGAATTCCTTCTCCACATCCCATCTAACCCTGCCCTCAGGCAGTGGAAAGCCATTGCCTCTTGTCCTGTCTCTCCAGGTCCTTGCAAAAACTGTGTCCCTGGCCTGAGCAAAGCCAAGGGCTGGGAAAGATCAACTTTGTGCTATTTCCTATTCAAATCCACCCTCTCCCTGAGAATTCCCTAGGTCATTCTGAACCCTGCACTGAAGTTGGATGACCCCACGTACAGCTGGAGCACACACAGGGACCAGCAAACCACGGCCATGGCTGAGAACATCTATGAGCAGCTGCCTGGGGAGTGCCCCTAAGCACAGGTGGGCTCAGGACACGACGTGGCTCCCAGGCAGGAGGAACCTCAGCCTGCATCTCACTGCAAGAAGCCCTTGGTCCTGGGAGGAGAGGTCCAAGGCTGCTGCTGGCCCCAGCTGGTGATGCCAATCTGCTCCAAGGGAGCTCCTCTTCCAGCTTCCCCCTCTGTTGGGGGAGCAGGGTTATCTTACCCATGAACACATTCCAGGAGACTTCTGTTAATAAAATGAGGTGGGAAAGGCTGTTACAGGAAAAACAGGTACAAGTTTGGCATAGTTGGTGCATCCTGGCTATTAAATTGGCCAGAGACTGGAGTCATGCTGCAGCCAGGGCCACACTGAACCTTCCCAGCCTGGAGCCAACGCTCTGCCTGCCTCCTCAGCCCTGCCTGCTTCCTCAGCCACAAAAATTGGGATGACACCACTGTCCCAGGGCTGCCTTGCAGGGCACAAACCCTGGCTAGAGCAGGGACGAGGCACAGTGGTGCTGAGCAGTGTCAGTGATGCTCCTAGCTCAAGAGGAACAGGGAGCCAGGATGGGGAATTGTAGATATTTTATCTCTGGGAAAATTCACTTCTGACATTTCACAAACCTGAATTTTGTTTCTCTTAGAAGGCTGAAAGTGGAACAGGAGCCCTTGGAACTCGCCTTGGTGCTAAACATGAGCTAAACCAAATGAGAAATGGAAAGGGGAACCTGGGACTTCTGGCCCCCACACAGGCTGTGCTCCACACTGCAAACTCCCCAGGCCAAGAGGGTACCTGGATGAGGATCTGAGCCCCTTGTCATGGAAATGGGGTGGGTGGGTTCATTTACAAGTATATTCTTTTACCAAGTATCTTCTGGGGGGATTTCACTGTACATACAAGATATGAATAAATTACTCAACAGTAACTTTATTCTGATCATTCAAATACTCAAAACAGGCTCTGTAAAGTACTAAACATACAGGAAGCTAAACTAAAAATGAGATTAGTTTAAAATGTTCTAAGAAAAGACTTCAGTCATGAGGGTTTGCCTGTTTTTAAGAGGTAACATGGGAGAAAAACCACCTCTTGGGAGTTCTTCTTTCTGGAATAACAAATATTGGCCATTTGAGCTGTGGTTACAACTAATAAAACCCAGAGTGGTGGGAATATAAGTTAAATAGCCAGGCCAGCTCTCAGCTCCCTTAGGCATCAAACACTTTGGTGAACAACAAAGTGATGCCAGAGATTTGGATCCATGGATTGGGCCAGCAGAGCTGCACAGGATTTGCAGTTGCATCACCTTGACAGAATTCCTTAAATAAAATAAAAAGGTTTAATTTGAAGAAGTTAGGGCTGGGCAGTCTCCTCTTCCCAGCCAGGAGGGTAAAGTCAACACTTAATTGAAAGAGAATTGATACAAACAAGCTGGAAAAAAAAAAAAGTACAGTTGGCAGCTCTCCTCTGTGTCTGCCCAGAGGAAACTGCAGACCTCACTCCCAGGCAGCCACATGTGGGACACTGGGATATTCAGTTTGACGAGTCTGAGAACAGCCTGGGGCAGGACAGCAGGCCTTGGGCTGGGGGAGAAGGAAAGAGGGGGAAAAAGGAAGGACAATATACATGCACACATGGCTCAGGGGCTCGCTGAGCGTGCTGGGCAGGAGAACCTCTGCTCCACGTGTGGTGTTTCCTCAGCGCAGCTCAGGCTGTGGAGCTCAGAGCAAAAACACCAACTTCAAAACCAGGGTATCAAAATCATCATCATGAGAGGAGTGCTGGAGTCGCCCGGACACGAGGAAACAGCTGTGAGGACATCTTAAAGGTAAGGACAAAATAAAAATTCCAAAGGCAGGCTTGCTCCTGGAACTCACCGTGTTTTAGAAAGGAAAATGACACTCTCAATGCACAGCAAGTCCAAGAAAGAAGCCAAGTGGGAACTGGGAGTTTATTGAGCCTCTGCTGAAGGGTCTGGAGTCAGCAGGCACAGCCTGTTCCCTCAGGACAGGAGCTGGAGCCTCACACCCAGCACGCTCCCTGCGGTGCCTTGGGACCGTCCTTGGCTGAGCTGAACCTTCCACGTTATCATTGACACGGAGGGAGGGGAAGGATTACAGGTGGAGTTTCAGGACCAGCTTGCAATGACCCTTCTTCCTGCCAGGCCAGGGAGCACAGTGGCCTCCCTCCCACCGAGCAGCCCCGTCCTGGGGCCTGGCTGATCTCCCAGAGGCCAGGAGACACGGACACAGCAGGTCACCCGGGACGCCAGCCAAAAAGCAGGACAGATGTGTCAGAATCCGTATTTGGCTTGAGTCTGCCGTCTGCTGAGCTTGTTTTCAGACCATGTGTTTTTCAGTTCCAGTTCTCTCTCCTTGGCCTGCAGAGATGGAGAGGATGCTGTTACCCTCTGTTTCAGTGACTCAGCAGCATTCTGACCTCCTCTGGCCCTGCTCATGTGGATTATGGAGCCCTTCAGGCAGAAGCCTTGTTACAGGAGTTAGCACAATCATCCTGACAGAGGCCTGGATTAATTGGGATGCACAGGCATTTCATTCATGCTGAAAAGCAGCTTCTCGTGGGGATGGGCTCAGCAGCCACTCGCCAACCCCGGGGTGGAATCCAGGACAGGATTCCAGGGCCTCAGAACATGCAGGAAGGGCAAAGCAAAACTGAAAGCTTGGGACTGGGACCCCCTCAGGGCCAGGACTCACCTCTGACCCCACTGGGTCTCTCTAGTACTCAGGGGGCTCTTGGGGACAGCTCCTGGTCCCCAGCTGCTGGAGGAGCAGCTCTACCACCCCAGCCTTGTGTTGCCAAGATCAAAGCCTGAAATTCTGTCTGTATCAGCTCATAAACCACAGGGAGGCCACTCACCTGATGGATCAGGTACGTGATCTGGTGTTTTCTCCTTTGCTGTCCTGTGGGCTGATCTCCTTTTTTCTGGAAAGCACAAAGAGGTAAAGTGTTCAGCCTGGAGAGGTGCTTCCCTGGACAGCAAACCAAGACACAGGCCTGCACACAGCCATCCCAAGCAGCATTTGTTCCCTATTAAACTGCAGATTCCTTTGGCTGAAGCACTTCCTGGCTGGCCCTCCCCACCCACACTCCATGTTCCGAGGAACTCCACTGGCCTCTCACATGTCATTATTTACCAGGTCTCTGTTCCCCTCCCTGGTGACTGCCCAGCATCCAACACAGCTCCAGCTGGGGCTGATTTGGGCACTGAGCAGATGCTCCAACCACAACACTTGCCCTCCACCCTACCTTGCTGAATGACTTCATGGTCTTCTCCTCTGTCAAGGATTTGGTCAGCCACTGCTGGGCCCCGCTCAGCTGGTCGTCACCTTTGATGTCCACAAAGTTGATCTCTTCCCTCCCACGATTTCGTTTGCCTTGCAGACGCTTGAACTGAAGGAAGAAGAAAAGAGCTGGAATTACACCCAACATAGACCTGACACAAGGCACAGCAACAGTTTTCCAGCCAGGGTTTAGAACTTTTGGAGAATTTTGGCTCGCTGTACATCAGAAAATCTAAAACTACTTAGCATGAAGGTTATAATCTCATTTTCCTGTGCAGAAAACAGCATTTACTCCTGCTTCCAGGCTTGCTCAGGAGACCCTTGGAGTCCTGAGTCTCTCATTTTAAGAGCCACAGAAGAACCTCAAGTTTTGCTGCCAACACATTCACCTGGGCTGCACCAGCCACAGCGTGGCCACAGTACAAAGGCAGTGCCCATCCCCTGTGCTGGCACTGCTGAGGCACCTCCAATCCTAGGGTCAGTTTGGGCCTCTCATGACAAGAGCGAGCTTGAGGAGCATGTCCAGAGAAGCAAACAGAGCTGGGGAAGGGGCTGGAGCACCAGGGGAGGCTGAGGGGGCTCAGCCTGGAGGAAAGGAGGCTCAGGGGGGACCTTTTGGCTCTGCACAGCTCCTGCCAGGAGCGGGCAGCTAGGGGAGCTGGGCTCTGCTCCCAGGGAACAGGGACAGAAGGAGAGGGATGAGCCTCAAATTGTGCCAGGGGAGGATTACGCTGGACATAGGGAAAACTCCTACACCCAGTGGTCTGTCCAGCCCTGGCACAGGCTGCCCAGGGCAGTGGTGAAGTGTCCACCCCTAGAAGGATTTTAAAGCCATCTGGATGTGGTACTTGGGGACATGGTTTAGTGGTGGCCTTGGCAGAGCTGGGGAAAGGTTGCACCTGATGGTTTTGGAGGCCTTTTCCAACCTCAACAATTGATTCTATTCTGTATTTATCAGGCCTGCAGACCCAGCTGGAGCAGGAGCCCAGCAGACTGTGGGAAGGACTCCACACGTGTCCACAACACAGCACGAGGCCCCCTGGAAACACAGGCCGTGCTGGGGGGCAGGACTGTGGCTGCCAAGCAGGTCCTGTGTTCTGGCAGAGCTCAAAGCCAGATTCCAAGGGGGGACAGACAATGAAGTGCCAACCGCTTCGTCGTCGATGAAGGAGGAGTCGGTGCTCGTCTCCTGCGGCGGGGCCTGGGCTGCTTCCAGCTCTGTGTAGTACCCACTGCTGTAGTAATCCTGGCAGGGAAAGGGAAACCAGTTTGTCATGAGAGCAATCCTGGAGTGGCACCAAGCCATGGACTGCCCCGTGGGCTGATTCCATCAGAGGGACAAACCAACAAACACTTTGAGGAACTTTTCACAAGGGTCTGGAGTGACAGGACAAGGGGCAATGGCTTCCCACTGCCAGAGGGCAGGGTTAGATGGGATATTGGGAAGGAATTCTTCCCTGCGAGGGCAATGAGGCCCTGGCACAGGTTGCCCAGAGAAGCTGTGGCTGCTCCATGCCTTGAAGCGCTCAGTGCAAGGTTGCACAAGGCTTGGAGCAACCTGGGATTGTGGAAGGTGTCCCTGTTCATGGCAGGGGCTGGGACTGGATGGGCTTTAAGGTCCCTTCCAACCCAAACCAGTCTGGGATTCTATGAGTCATTAAAACAACCTGGGTTCAGACATCAGTGAGCTGACTCTGCACCCCCACATCCAGGGCATTTTCACAGGAGTGCAGCTGTCAAACATCTGTTCAGCAAAGAACATCTGGAGCTCTTACGCCATAGGAATCCCCCTGTGCCCAGTGCTGTGGCTCCCTGTCCCAGATTTCTCAGGCTGGATTCCCTGCCCTGTGTCCCAGGTATCTCACATGGGCAGGATTCCCTGCCCCGTGTCCCAGGTATCTCACACAGGCAGGATTCCATGTCCCAGGTATCTCACATGGGCAGGATTCCCTGCCCCGTGTCCCAGGTATCTCACATAGGCAGGATTCCCTGCCCCGTGTCCCAGGTATCTCACACAGGCAGGATTCCATGTCCCAGGTATCTCACATAGGCAGGATTCCATGTCCCAGGTATCTCACATAGGCCGGATTCCCTGCCCCGTGTCCCAGACAGCTCCCAAAGGCTGGATTCCCTGCCCCATGTCCCAGATATCTCACATAGGCAGGACTGCCTGCCCCATGTCCCAGACAGCTCCCAAATGCTGGATTCCCAGGAGCAGCCAGTAACTAACTTGAGCCACTCACTCAAGTACCTGCCCAGAGCCCCTCACTTTATCTCTGGGCAGTAAACCCACCTGGTAGTAGCCCCCAGATTCACCGTAGGCAGGGGGGAACTGCCCATAGGGGTGGCTGCTGTAGTCCTCGCCGGGTTTGGCTGCCCAGCTGTGCTGAACTCCACTGGAGCCCGCACCCGTCTTGAACTCCAGAGGGGCGTTAGCGGCTGCGTCCTGGAACTGGGGCTCCGGCTCTGTCCCGGGCGGAGGGTCCTCTGACCCCCCCGTGCCCGGGTACAGGAAGGGCTCGGCGCCCACGGCACTGGGCTCACTCCTGTCGGACAAGGAGAAGTAGTTCTCTGGCTGCACCTCCTCGTCGCTGTCCTCCTCCTCCTGGGTGATCTGTTTGGTTACCTGCAGCGCCGCGCTCTTGGCCGCAGCTTTGATCGCTGACGGGGACGGAGTTGTGGGCACGGCTGCCTTGGCCACGGGTTTGGCTTTGGAGGAAGAGCTTGGGGCCTTGGCAGGCTTGGAGTTGGAGGTGTTTTCTCCTGCTTTCCTTGAGAATGAGTAGGGCAGGAGTAACCGATTGGTCTCTTTCACTGTCATGTTTTTGGGCTGAGGAAGCAAAGCGGACAAGCCGGAGCCCTCGCTGCGTCCCTGGTGACATCCATGCAGGACAAATGCATCACAGAAGGAAAAGACTGAGATTATTCATTTTTCCTAACTTCCTGCCAATTATCCCCCCAATTCTAACACTTCTTGTGGGTTTCCTGCCACTCGGTCACTCTGAATACACTGCATAAAAGGATTTTGAAGGGAAATGTGGTACTTGCAAATATCTACCCAATTCCCAAATTAATACCTCTTTTGCCAAGATTTAAATTGGTGAAATTGCCCAAAAAAAAAAAAAGACTTGAAAACTGTGCTGGTTTGACTNGAAAACCCACGGGATTTCAGGAATATCCCTAAAGCCACAAGGTGATCAGAGTGGATGATTTCCACAAGTGGAAGCCCAAGACTGGTCACAGTCAAACACTTTTTCCCAAGACAAATTGTTACTTACCTGAAGAGTATTTTTTTTCTTTGCTGGTTCATCTTCCTCTGAATCTGACTGAGAGAGAAAACCAGAGCTCAGCAAAACCTGAGACACTAAACTAAAAAATTATGTTCATAAACACCAGGAAAATAAACCCAAAGGGAGAGAAGAGCTGCAGGTACACAGCAGAAGGTCACGGCTTTCTTTCAGAGAGACAGACAACAGTTACTGAAGGGGAAGCACAAACCACACAAAGGGTGTAAAGTTCACTGCAGGGATACAAAGAATTGTTCCAAATAATGCTGAAATTGTTAAATATTCAGTTAAAATTTGAGTGGAAAGTCTAGTTGGCATCAGAAAAGGCCCTAAGTATCTTTATAATTTCATGGCTCCTCAGAGAACTTGGAAGAGGCAACAGGGACTGAGGGCCAGTTTACCTCCAAATGCTAAACCAGGGAAAGGCAAGGAATGTGTGTAAATAAAGAGAGTTTGGGAGTGACTGTGAACCCACGTGTTGGTTTGGGAGAGAGGAGACACTGCAACTGCCCTGTAGGATCTCCAGGGGATGAACTACAGCGATGGGAAGGATTTTAACGAGAAACAGGGAACAACTGAGGACATCAGCCACAGGCCAAGGGACCTCCAGGAATGCCAAGTGGGAACTGCTCAGACCAGCTCTGGTTTAAGGTACTTTTTGTCCCTTCAATATTCATTTGCTCAACACTGGCAACCTACAGAAAGTGTGGTCAGAGCCCACACAGCAGAGCACAGAGAGGGGCAAAGCAGGAACAAATCCCTGCTCATTCCAGCTGTCTGGAATCACAGAGATAAGGAAATAAGTGAAAAGTGGCTGTGAGGGACTGGGATATCCCTCATCCCTCTGTCCCAAAGGCTGAACCTCCAGAGCTCTGGGTCTGGAATTCGCCAGACTGGAATGGTTATTGGGAGCAGGGTGTTTCAGGAAGGGATGGGGAACCTGTGGCCTCTCTCCCTCTTCCCATGACCCTCCCAGACTCTTCCAGCAAAGCAACAGCAGTGACTTCATCCAGACTCCCCCAAAGTGCTGCCAGGCCACTGTTAATGGACACTGTTTATAAATCCTTCTTCCAGCCATCTGTCCCCATGGAAATGACCCCAAGCTTCCAGTTCAGCTCCTCCTACAGCCACAGGCACTCCTGTCACACCAAAACCAGTGACATGACCATCACCTCCACTTGACGACAGGCCAGGCTGGGGCAACCTGCTCTAGTGGAAGGTGTCCTCTGCCTGTAGGCAGCGTGGAACAGGAGGAATTTTAAGGGTCTCATAACCCAAACCATTTCAGGATTCCAGATGCTGCTTTAGATGAGATATTAGGAAAATATTCTTCTGTGAGGGTGGTGAGGCCCTGGCACAGGGTGTCCAGAGAAGCTGCGGCTGCCCCTGGGTCCCTGGAAGCGTCCAAGGCCAGGATGGATGGGGCTTGGAGCAGCCCGGGGTAGTGGAAGGTGTCCTTGGCCATGGCAGGGGAGTGGAACAAGATGAGCATTAAGGTCCCTTCCAACCCAAACCATTCCATGATTCTATGACAGTGCTATCCCAGAGGAAATGAGGAGTGGGGATAGGATGACACCTGATCAGTAGGGATCACGACTTAAAAACCAGGCGGACAGGGACCTGCCTTTCCCTGCTCTCGCTGCCTGGGTTCACAAGCCCTGCAAGGCACAGTAATTACAAAAAAAAGGCCACAAAATGAAAGGGAAATGATCACTTAAAAGTTTGGAAGACACCTGAAGCCTTTAGACAAATCAGCAATAAACTGACTGAAAAATCTATCACCTGCACAGCAAACAAAACACTTTTGGGCCTTGCAGCTCCACATCATCAACTCGTTAACTCCAGGCATAAAGAAGGGTGCATATAATCTGGGTTTGGCTGCATTATGATTATAAATAAGGTTTCTATATCAGTTTAATTCTGTAAAGCGCTTTAGGATTAGGGCAGGCAGCCAGGACAAATCTCCCCGTGGATGACACAGACCCCGGTACCTCGGTGTGAGAGTGCAAGTGAAGAGACCCACGGGGGGAGGTTTCACCCCGAAGGGCTCGGGTCGGGGGTTTGTTCCATACTCACATCCCCCTTGTGCAGCTCGGGCGCCGCAATCCGCACCGGCTCCGTCCTCTTCTTTGGCTTGGGGAGGCCCAAACCCGCCCCGGGGGAGGCAGCGGGGGGCGGGCTGAGGGGGGAGGCGGCGGTGGCCGCGTTCCTGGGGGGCGGCAGGAGGAGCCCCCTCGGCCGGGGCGACTCCGCGGCCCCGTCCCCGCTGGCGGCCGGCTCGGGGGTGCTCTCGGCCCCGGCCTGGCCCGCCGGGGCACTGCCGAAGCCGCTCACTGTGGGCGGGGGGCCCATGAGGAACGACGGGGGCACCGCAGGGGCTCTGGGCGGGGGCAGCGCGGCGAAAAGCCCCCGGGACGAGGGCTGATCGGCGGCGGCTGGGGGA
>VWYI01000694.1:298392-312248 GCA_013399455.1 Anthoscopus minutus | reverse complement strand
GGTGGTTTGCTCTGAGGGATTCCTGGGCTCCCTTTGGGTGGTGGTGGGGCTCTGCGGGCTCACTTTGGGAGTGAGGGGGGCTTTGCGACATCTCTAGGGCCGTTCGGGGATGGAGGAGGTTCTGCCGGTGTCCGTGTGCCCTTTAGGGGAATGGGATTTGTGGGACCCCTGGGGTGTTTTCCCTGTTTGTAGAACGGCCGTGTGCCCTTTGGGGAAAGGGAAAGGTATCTGTGTGACTCCTTGGTTTTCTTCGGGGAGTGGGGGGCTCTACAGGTCCCCTTTGGGAGTAGAAGGTGTTTGCAGGACACCTGGGTCCCTTCATGGATGAGGAATGGCTCTGCCAGTACCTGTGTCCCCTTTGGGGGTGTGAGGGTCTGTTGGGGACTGGGTCTCCTTTGGGAGAGTGGGGGTGAGAGTCTGTGGGACCCCATTGTGGGGAGCTGCCCTGCCTGGTGCCTCGATCCCCTTCAGAGGGGCTTCTTTCAGGGCCTGGGTGGGTGGAGGTGTCTCCTCTTTGGTGGTGGATGGGTTCTGCCGGACCCCTGCATCTACCCAGTCCTGGACACACATGACCCTGGGGAGCATGAGGGGTGTTCCTAAGGATAAGGGAGCATGAGGGAGTCCCCAGACTCAGTGGCCCCCCTGACCTCCCAGTCCCCAGCACCATGCGGCTCTCGGCCCTGCTGAGCGCAGCACGGCCGCGGCTGCCCCCGGGCTACCGGCACGGCACGTGGCCCCCCGACTCTATGGCAGCCCGGCTCCGCAACCCCCCGGGGCAGCGCCGCCGCAAGGTCTTTGTGGAACCCATCGCCAAGGACGACTGGAAGGTGTTTAAGGGTGACACGGTAAGGCTTCCCCCTCCCCAGGTTCCCCCCCTGCCTGGCAGCTGGGCTGGGGGTCCCACTTCTGCCCACTCTCCACCGCAGGTCCAGGTGCTGGCCGGGAAGGACGCGGGGAAGCAGGGAACAGTCACGCAGGTGGTGCAAGCCCGCAACTGGGTGGTGGTGGAAGGACTGAACACGGTGAGGCTGGAGCAGGGAGGGCTGGAGGAGGCTGTGAGGAGGCTGGGGAGGCCATGGGCTCTCAGTGACCCCTGTGCCCTCGCAGCACTACCGCTACGTCAACCGCACAGCCAAGTACTCCGCGACCTACATCACGAGCGAGGCACCGCTGCTGCTCAGCCAGATCTGCCTGGTGGACCCCGAAGACCGGTAACAGCCTGGGGGTGCTGAGGGAACTGCACTGCTGCCTCCCAACTCAGTCCTGCCCTGCCAATGCCGTGTGCCCACAGGAAGCCGACAGAGGTGGAGTGGCGGTACACAGAGGAGGGCGAGCGCGTCCGCGTGTCGCTGCGCAGCGGCCGCATCCTGCCCGTGCCCCCACAGCCACGCCAGGATGGCATCGTCCCCGAGCAGTGGATCAGTGAGTGGGACAGCAGTGGAGGTTGGGGGGGTGTGGTGGGGGACACAAGGAGTCAGCGCTGTACCTTTGCCTGCACAGATGGCCCCAAAGACACATCAGAGGAGGATGCACTGGCCAAGACGTACCGGCTGTCCCTGAAGACCTTCGAGGAGGAGATCATGGATGCCATGGGGATTGTGGAGACACGCCGGGCCAAGAAATCCTACTGGTATTAACTGGGGGAGCCAGAAGCCCCCTGAGCTGGGCTCTGCAATAAACATCCCCCCCTTGATTTTCTGGTTTTGTAGCGTGCAGTGCTTTTGGAGAAGCACTGACTCACTCACACCCAGCTCTGCACCATATAAATCCTGAGTTTATTGTGGTCTGTTCCCAGGGCTGTGGGGGCTCTGCCCCACCTTGGGAGACTCTGCTTCCCCCAGGTCCTCATCCTCGCTGCTGTCCTCGTCCTCGATGTCCTTGTCCAGTCCGGCCAGCACTGAGGCCAGTGAGGTCCGTGTGGCCACCAGCACCAGGTTCCGTGGGGAGAACCGAGGGTTGAAGAGGGGCATGAGGGCACAGTGGAAACCTGGGAAAAAGGCAAAGGAGAGTGGAGTGAGGGGTCCAGGAAGAGAGGAAACAGAGGAGGAGGATTTCCCTGGCAGCCCTGCCCATGCCTACCTTGCTCCCGCAGGTAGAGCAGACGGTCAAGCAGGATGAGGGTCTCCACGGCAGGTGCCAGCAGCTGCCCCAGGGTGCAGAATGCCACCACCTTGTGCTGCTGCTCCAGCATGGCCCCCACAGCCCCTGAGTCCAGTGGGATCCCTGCTGGGTCCAGTCCCGCAAGGGGCAGCCCCAGGTGGGCATATCTGTCATCAAAGGGGACAAGGAAGTCCCAGGCAGGACTGCCCCCCTCCCCAAACTTATTGCAGGATCAGGAGGGGACACAGAATGGTATCCCCACTCCCCAAACTCACAAGGATAGTTCCAGAAAAGGACCCTTCCTCTCTATACTCAAGGGGGGCTAAGAGACATCCCAGAAAGGGATCCTCCATTCTCAAACTCAGGGAGGGCCAGCAGAAGTCCCAGAAAGGGGTCCCACCTCCCCAGACTCACTGGGGACCACCAGGGGATGCAGAAGGGGATCCCCCGACCCAAACTCACTCAGAGAAGCTGAGGGTATGTGCCTTCCTGCCTGGCTGCAGGCCCAGGTGCCTCTTGCCAGGGTCAGCAGCGCAGATGAGGCTCTCGAGCACGGCGCGGTAGCAGTGGGCTTGCAGGTGGGAGCTGCCCCTGCGCAGCTGCCCCTCGTACTCCTCCAGCGCGTGGCACGCCGCCTCCCGTGCCCGGTAGGACAGCTGGTGGCCCGGCAATGCAGCCACCGAGGCGCTCAGGGGGTAGCCCAGGGGGCAGCCAGGGGGCTGTGGGGCAGTTGACAGCTTCATGTAGCAGCAGCCCACCAAGGCCATGGCAGTCACAGCAGGGCTAGAGGTGAAGTGGCACAGCAGGGCTGGGCTGAGGTCCCCGCAGGCATGGAGCCCTGTCACCAGCACCTGCCCCCCGTCCTCAGAGCCTCCCGGGCCCCCCAGGGGGTTCCGGGCAGCAGGGCCGGGTGCTGGGGGGTCAGGGGGCAGCAGGAACTCTCCCCGGGGATTTGCAGGGTCCAGGCGCCCAGCCACGTGCTGTGGGGCCCGGGGAGTGAGGGGGCACAGGGGGGGCCTCTTGTGTCCCAGCCTCCTCGTTTTCCCCAGCTCCCGCAGCAGCTCCTGGTCAAAGCGCTCAGCCAGGCCCACCAGGCGGCCATCGCTCTCCACTGCAGTGACCAACAGGCCCAGGCCAAAGGACAGGAACCGGGAAAGGTGGCCCTGTGGAGACACACAAGCTCAGCTTGGGTGGGGGTATCCCCTGGGACCCCTCTATGTCCACTTGCTCTTCCCTGCCCTGCTCCAANGCTCCCACCTTGCCCAGGTGCTGGATCTCGTGCTGCTTTTTGGGCTTGACATGGCGGCGGAGCAGCGGGTGCAGGTGGGAGCTCTGGCATGGGGGGTGAGGAGACCCTCGTGGGCACCCCCGAGGGAAGGCAAGGGCCCGGGCAGCAGCAGCAAAGGCCAGGAGAGACAGGGGCCAAGCAGCCCCTGGGCCCCCACAGCCCCCCAGGAGCCCGGCCAGCTGCGCAGGGGTGGCACTGGCCAGAGCGGGCTGCCAGGCTGGGGGCAGCTGTGCCCACAGATCCTCCGTGAAGAAATCCTGTGGGAAATGGGGTCAGCAAGGGGAATACAGCCCATTGGGGGACAGCTTTGGGACACTCACAATGACGAAGGAGTCGAGCAGGGGCCGGTAGAGCATCAGGAGGCGGATGATGTCAGCAGCTTGACGCTGCTCCCGGGACTGCTCCAGGTGCTGCTGCAGGTGTGGGGTGGGATGGGGGCCAGTTGCCATGGCAGCTCCTGTGGCGGCAGGGGGACATCAGCCTGAAGTCACCCTGGCACACGAGCTCTGGCCCCTCTCACATCATCCCAGATCTCACCCCTTCCCCGGCTCTGCCCATCCCATTCGGACATATGATGTCATCAGGCAGTGATGTCAAGCGATGACGCGTAACCCCTCCCACCATGACGTCACGCGGCTGTGACCCCACCCCCCCCACCGAGACAGCCCCCGGAGCCACCACATCACCCAGGGGCACCACTCACCTCCGAGCACTCGTGACGTCACCGGGCCAGCCGGGACATCGGGCATGTCGCATGTCGCCGATGCCCCGCAAATTCTCTTTGACGTCACCAGTTACGTCACGGAACCACCCGGGCCACACGCGCGCCCTTCAGCGCCCGTCGCCGCCGAGTTCCCGCCTCCGCGCGCGTGAATGACGTCACTGTCGGTTCCTGGCCCGCCGCGTGTCTTCCGGAAACTTCCGGTTCCGGGGCGCGGAGGTGAAGGGGGGTGGGACTGGGGGTCTCCGGGGCCGGTGTCGCGAGTCCCGGATGTTTGGGATCCCCAGTGCCGAGCGGCCCAGCCGCTGAGCCGCCTCTCCGCACTGCAGCGGCCCCGGCCTGGTCCCGCCATGGACGATTTGATCCTCAACGTGGACTTCGCCGCCCCCGAGCGCCGCCCGAAAAAGGAGCCGGGGAATCGAAAGCACCAGAACTTCGTGCGGCGGCGGCGAGAGCTGGAGCGCCGAGGGGTCCTGCGGCAGAAGCAGCTCCCGGCGGCGCCGGGCGGGCCCCGGCGGGCCCCAGGTCGGGGATCGGGGGGCACCAGGGGCGGCCCGGGAAAGCGGCGCTCGGGCCAGCCCAGGTCGTGCCCCAAAGAGAACGGCCCTGCCGCCGTCCCCCGATGCCCCTTGGTCTCCCAGAACGGCCCCACCGGAACCGATGCTCCCTCTAAGACCAAGGGGAAGGGTCGAGGTGCGGCTCGGGGCTCCGCCAAAGCCGTCGGAGCCCCCCCGGCATCCCAGAACGGTTCCACTGGAACTGGTGCTCCCTCTAAGACCAAGGGGAAGGGTCGGGGGTCAGCTCGGGGCACCGTCAAGACCGGCGGTGTTCCCCCGGTGCCCCCTAAGTTCGTGGCCATGGACTGTGAGATGGTGGGCACGGGTCCCGGCGGGCGCACGAGCTCCCTGGCCCGGTGCAGCATCGTCACCTACGAGGGCGATGTCGTGTACGATCAGTACGTGCGGCCCGAGGCGCCCATCGTGGATTACCGGACCCGCTGGAGCGGGATCCGCCGGCACCACATGGACAAAGCCGTGCCCTTCCGCAGGGCACAGCAGCAGGTGCGGGTGCGGTTTCCGGGGTCTGCAGCGATGGGAAATGTGGAGCCGGGAGTGGGGGATGTGGGGCTGAGGCTGGGTGAGGGGACATGGGGTGCGGGGCTGGGGGTGTTTGGCTGTGGGGCCGAGGTTGGGAGGGGGTGGGAGTGAGCAGTGGAGGCTGAGATTGGCTTCAGGGCTTGAATATGGGGTCAGGGCTGGGTTTATGGGCTGGGGATGAGGGGCAGCGAGGCCTTGGCTCTGTCTCATGGGCTGGGGGAAACCAAGCCAGAGGTGGGGATCATGGGGCTAGGGGTGCAGGGCTGGAGTCATGGTTGGGGGCAGGGAGAGGGGTGTTGCAGGACCATGGATGGGTGGCACAGGGTTGAACTTTGCAGCTCAGGGGCTTTGTGGGGGTCCAAGGCTGCCACATCCCATCCTGCCCTGTGGGGAGGGATTGTCCCCACAGCTCTGCCTCATGGGGCTACCCCCATTCCTGTGGGGCAGAAACTTCCCATGGAGCACAGGAGGCACTGCTGGGGGTCTCAACCTGTTCCTTTTCTACAGGTGCTGCGAATCCTTGCTGGGAAGATCGTGGTTGGCCATGCCATCCATAATGACTTCAAGGCACTTCAGTATCACCACCCTAAAGCTCTCACCCGGGACACATCCCAGATCCCGCTGCTGAACCGCCGTGGCGGCTTCCCAGAGAACACATCCATCTCCCTGAAGCGCCTCACCAAAGCACTGCTGAACCAGGACATCCAGGTACCATGGCTGGAGCCCCCCAGGAGGTGGGGACACCCATACCATGCCAGGGAGACAGTGGGGAAGGAAGGGCCATCCCTGGGGGAAGATCCAAGGCACCCCAAGTTCACCCATTGTTGCTAGTGCTGGAGCAAGGCAGCCCGGTGCTTGTTTCCCTGAAAAGCAGCCTGTGTAAAGAGGGAACCTTCAGCTCAACCCCTGCAGCCTTGGGGGCTTTTTCCTGCTCTTTTCCCCTCAATATCTACGCACACCCCACAGCGCTGCCTGCACCTCCCCAGTTCTCTCTGTATTCCTAAATCATCTGCCTCTACTGCCCTAAGCTCCCCACATCCTCCTAGAGCTTCCCGTACTCCCAAATCTGCCTGCACCCCCTGACTTTCATGCATCCCCCCATTCTGACTGTACCCTCCCAAATCTTCCTGCATGCCCAATTCTGTCTTCATCCTGCCCAGAGTTACTTGTACCCCCTCATCTCCCTGCATCTGCCCACCCAAAATGCCTGCACCCCAGCAGAGCTGCTTGCATCTCCTATACTGCCTGCAGCCCCCTGGAGCTGCCTGTATGCCCTCATGATCACATGTTCCCCCACCTGATGCACCTGCACCCCCAAATCTTCCTGCACACCCTCATCTCCATGCATACCCCCACCCTTGCTGCGTGCACTGCCCCACAGCTGCCTGCACTCCCTAATCTCCATACATCCCTCTCCTTCCAGTTCTGGCTGCCCCTCAAAATGGGAGCTGTGGTAACTTGTGTCTGTCCCCACAGGTAGGGAGAACTGGCCACTCCTCAGTGGAGGATGCCCGAGCCACCATGGAGCTCTACAAGGTGGTGGAGGAGGAGTGGGAGCAGCACCTGCAGCAGAACCTGGAGCAGAAGTGACACCTGGGGGGCTCAGAGTGACACCCCCAGCCCGGCCCTGCCTCCGGAGGAGCGCAGTGATGGCCTCAGCCCGGTCCTGCCTCTGGGGAAACCCAGACTGATCCAGGCCTGGTCCTTCCCCTCGACGGTCACATGAGTGCTGAGGGGCTGCCCCCAGCTGTGGATGAGGAGCCAGGTGTGATGTCCCTTGTCCCCAAGCCTGATGTGCCTTGTTGTCCTGCTGCTGGTCCACCCTGTTCTCCCCAGGATATAGGGAGGGCCTGGGACAGTGCCTTCCCCAAGAGGGGTCTCTGGGATTCTGCGCTCCCTGAACACTTTGAGGCTACTGCTGGTCCTGATCTGGGAGTGATGTTGGGGCGTCCTGAGCACAGCCGCCATCACTGGGGCTTTGGGAGTGGAGCAGGCTCCTTCCTCTTCCCAAAACTACCTCTGTCAGCGCCAGGAGCTGCCGATGTGCCTGGGACGCGGTGGAGGAGCGGGTGGGACTCAGATGTCTCTGTAAAGTCTCCACTTCGCTCTGGGAGCTGCTTTGCTTGATGGTCGAGTTCCACCTTCCTCGTTGTGCAGGGGGCGGGACAAACGCGGGCATGGGGAGCAGCATCGAACCATCCGCCTGTCCGGTATCCCCGTGCTGCCTCGGGGATGACCCGGACACCCGCGGGCGAGGTTCCCCCGGCGCTGGCCCGGGGACACCCCCGGCACTGGAGGGCGGCCCTACCCTGAAGGCGCCCGAGCCCGACGGGAACTACATTGAACTGAAAGTTATGTGCAAAAGCCTAATTAAAAAGAAATTATTAATTAAAGAGCTCTTCCTTTCGGTGGGGGTGCGGAGGAGGCTCCGGTGAGCGGGAGCAGGGGTCCCTTACTGGGCCGAGGTCTCTGGGCGGGCCCCCGGGGCGCGGCCATCACCCGGCACCCTCCAACATCTGCCTTCTGCGGGCTCTTCCTCCTCCTCCTCTTCGTGCTAGGGACGAGCTAATACCCCCGCCCGCACCCTTTTTGTGCTCGGACCACCGGCGGGCTCCCGGTAACCGAGGGGCCGCGGCAGCTCCGGGAGCGGTGCCGGGGCCGAGCCCGCAGCCGCCGTGGGGAATCCCCCCGCCCCCGACGTGCGTCACTTTTTCCAGCGTTTCCTCATGGTTACGTGGCTGCGCTTGGCTCGGGGCGCTAGAGCCCGAGGGAGGGTTTTGGGGTGTGCAACCCCGCAGTGGGAGGGGTCCTTCCCCCTTTTTTTGGGGTTAAACGCGTAGATCTGCCCCCCTCCCCCGCTGTGCTGGAGAGCGGACGCCAGAGCATCGCAAGGGTTGGGAGCTTGCGGAGTTCTGGGGGGTTCGTCCCTCCCGCTCCTGCCTTGCACACCCGTCCCTGCGGCCCGGGTGGGGGTGGGAAAGCTGTCAGAGCCCCAAAATCCAGAGGAAGGTGGGAGGGTGGAGGAGCAGGCGGGAGCCTTTGTGTCTGGGCTGGGTTTGGCGGTGATTGGGGTCTTTACAGCGGTTATAAATGGCCGGTCGTTAAAGGGGTTTATGGCCCTGGAAATGAGAAGCAGCCGGCCGGGGCCCAGCCCTCGGCGGGTGTGCGATGTGGGTCAGAGTCCGGGGGGCTTCACTTGAATCTCACTCTAGGGTCCCTCCGGGTGGGGCTGGCGACTGGGCGCGGGCTGGAACAGGGCGTAGGTTCCCGTGGCTGAGGAAGGGTCCCGGGGCTGGGGCACACTTCCAGAACTGAGGAAAGGTTCCCAGAGCTGGGGCAGGGGAAGGCAGGGTTGGATCAGGGTCCGGAACCAGGTCCTGGAGCTGAGTAAGGATCCTGGACAGCCGCTGTGGCGACATCGGGGTCCCGGGCCAGGGCAGGGTCCCGCTGTGGAGGCACAGCAAAGGTCTTGGGGCACGTGGGTTCCCTCCCGCCCCACAGCCGGGGGTCCCATCGGCCACGGGGCCGAGGCCGGACTCGGTCGCGCCGTCCAGCTGTGTTTCATTTCCGCAGCGGCCGTGGCCGTGGCCAGAGGCGGGGGGTGGGGGCTGCGTCCCGCCAGCTGGGAAGGATTTGTGGGGACATGGGGCGGAGACGACGGGTGACCTGCCCTTGCTCAGGCTTCACCCCTCCAGCCCCCCGCAGTGGAGCCCCTCCATCCTCTCTCCCAACGCACTGAGAGGCTGGGGAAATTGGGATGACCCCCAACAGCTTTGGCTCCTGTGTGGGGTGAGGGTACCCGACACCCCCTCCGGGGCGGATCCCGGTCATCGGGGAGGGGGGAAACATCCCCAAGCAACCACATCCTCTCAGGAGGGGCTCTGGGGCACCGGCAGCATTTGGGGAGGGGGGCTACGGGGGTACTGGGGCAGCGATGGAGCCCTGCCTGGGCTGGGGGATCCCCCCCACGGTTTGCACTCAGGATTTCTGCGGTTTGTCAGAATTTTTACCGGGAAGGGGGGTGCGGGCGGTGGATAGTGCCGGATGTTTCCAGGGGCTGAGCCAGCTGCTGCTGCCCTGGCGCTGGGACACGGCTCCCCACCCGCCTCCCAGAGAATCTGTGCCCTTCCCAAGGGTGACCGGCGCTCCGAGGGGGTTATTTGGGGCCGGTGGTTTGCCTGCCCACCCCAGGGCTTCACCAGGATGGTAGGGAGAGGAGGGTGGGGTGCGAAGGCTTTATCTGCCTTTCCCGGCAGAATCCCTTCCAGATGTGGGGCTGCCGGTGCTGACGTTCACAGCCCTACTGTGTCATGGTACCCAGCACAGGACGAGGGTGACGGGGGTACCCCGAGGGGTTTTCAGGCTGATCTCAACCCAGACTCCTCTACCCACTTATCCTGGAATGTAGATGCTTTCTCCCCCCCCTCCCCAACCCCCATTTTCCCAGATTTGGAGCAAACCCACAGCACCGCCCCTCCTGTGACTCTGGAATGGGAGGACGTAGCTCCTGCGTCCCTGGAGTGAAGGGGCTGGGGTGACCCTCCACCAGCCCCCCCTTCCCGACCCCCTGCAACTCTGCCTGTCCCTGTCCCCTCTGGCACAGCCTCGGCGAGGCGCTGCTGTAGGTGAGGTAATGTCAGTGCTTGGTGAGAAATCCTGTTCTTCGGGGGATTAGGGATGCGGCAAGCCAGGACTTGGCTCACCGGCCCGAGCCGGAGGTTCTGGGGGCATGGAGGGATGTGGCCAGGAGGAGGGGGGCGGCGAGGGCTCTTTGGGGCCTTTTCACCCCAAATGGGAGAAGAAATCTCTTTCCTTCCATTCCAAAGTTCCTGCTGAACCAGAAACGCCATTTCTTGCTTTTCTTGCCTAGAACCAGCCCCGTGGCGCAACCTGCCCTTCTCGCGGCGGTTCCCAGGGCTGAGAAACCTCGGGAAATCCCTCAGCGCTTGTTGCCTGACTGGGACCGGGGTTTCACCTGCACCTGGCAGCTCACCCCAAGCTCGGCCGCAGCCTCCCTGCCCTGCATGCGCACGAGTGTGCACAGAGACGGGTGTGAGTTTGTGTGTGAGTTTGTTTGCGATCATGTGGCTGGGAAAGCCGCTGGCGTGCACATGTGCTGGTGCCCACCCGTACGTACGAGTGAGCACAAGCACCTGCACACGCCTGTGCCAACATCACACCTGTGCAAACACACGCGTCCTGTGCACACGCACTGCCCGTGCTGCTCGGGGGGCGCGGGTGGATTTGGGGGTGCACGCAGCTGAAGGAGCATGCACAGAGATTAGAGGGTGCAGGCAGCTTGGGGGTGGTACAGACAGATTTGGGGGGCGCAGCACATGTGGGGTACAGGCAGTTTCGGGGGGGATACTGGAGGTTAGGGGGATACAGGCAGCTCAGGAAGATGCAGCCAGCCTGGGGTGTGCAGGGAGATGAGGAGGGTACAGATCTCAGCGGGATTGGTAGGAGTTTGGGGGGGACAGGCAGACCAGGTGGTGCCAGCAGCCTGCACCCCCACGGAAAATCGGGGCGGGGGGCTCCCTCTAGGCTCTCACTCCGCAGGTGAGCGCGGAGCCCCCGTGCCGGGGCCGGGGGGTGGGACTAGCCCGGCGATAAAACGGCGGCGCGGGCGGGACGGGACGGACGGACGGAGGGAGCCAGCGGCGGGGCCGGTGCCGGTGCCGGTGCGGAGGGTGCAGCGGATCCCTCGAACCGCTTATTCCCCCCTCAATCCCCTCCCTGCGGCCCCCACGCCGGTAGCCGCGATGCCAAACTTCTCTGGGAACTGGAAGATGAAGAGCTCGGAAAACTTCGAGGAGCTACTGAAGGCGCTGGGTGAGTGGAGCCCCGCTCTCCCTCCGCGTCCCTCGGGGACTCCCTCGGGTTGGGGGCGGCGCAGGGGAGACGGGGGCCGGGGGGGCTTCCCCCCATCTCTCCTCCAAATCTTCTCTTCCAGCCCGGGAGTCGCGGTGCCCAGAGCCGCCGTGTGCCGGGGGGATCCCTCTGCTCCCCCTTTTAAATAAAGCTCTCGTGGTTGGTGCCCCACTGAGGAATTAGAGGCACGAGGGGGCCGGGCAGCGTACCCCGCTCCCGATGGATCCCCCTGCGGGTCCCCCTCTTTTCTGCCTCAGTTTCCCTATTCTGGTGGTCCCCCCCAGCATGGGCACCCACAAGCATGGACTTTGCCACCACCCCAGTCCCCTTCGGTCCCTCTGCCCCCCATCCCAAAAGCACCCGCGGGCTTACCTGCCCCATGGACCCTGGGTACAGCCAGTGTCCCCAAACCCAGCCCTAGCAGGACCCCACTGTTTTGGGGTCCCATCCTCAGAGGCTTCATCTCGGGCGCCTTTGCCCCCCGCCGCGGATCTCGGTGAGGGAGGGTGGGGAGGGCCAGGATTCATCAGAGGGGCTGGAACGGTGCGGGGGAGGCACAGGTCGGGGGGGTCTCCGGGGCTTTGGACAGGATCAAATCCAGCTCCCCCACTGCTCCCCTCCGCCTGACCCGTCCTCGCCAGCCGAGGAGCTGCCGGAGCAGAATATTTTCCAGGTTAGGGGATACGTAACGAATATTTCAGGATAATTATCACTTTCTTGGGTTTCACTCCCGGTCCCCCGTCGCCCCTTCTCCCCGCCCTGGCCCCGCTGCTGGAACCGGCTCGGGGAAACCTCAGCAGGAAAATAAATCTGCCGGCCCCCCCCCAGAGCCCTCTTCCTTTCCCACGGCGCAAGTGGGGGCTCCTGCTGGCTCCCACCTCCCGGCTGGAGGGGCTGGGGGCTTTATCATCTTCAGCCCCCCAGACTGGCTGCACCGTACCGCCCTAGCCTTGGTTTTGCTCCCTTTGGGGGCTGTTTATCTCCCTCACTCCCGTCAGCATCATGTGTGGGGCGTGGGGGGCTGTGTCTGCCCGCGCAATGTTTCAGACATCCTCCCGGTGTCAATCAGGCCTCGAGGGGAGGGAAGGGACTTTGGGGCGTCCATTGGGACTTGGCGTGGCCATCGAGGGGACCCCTCGGGGACGTGTCTGTTCCCACTGCAGGGGAGTTCGGCTCCATGGAGCGGAAAGCGGAGCTTTCCCGATCTCCCGCGGCCCCTCCATGTCTCCCCTGTCCCTGTGCCGGGGGAAACCTCCTTTGTGCAGGGACCTTCTCGGGGGGTGGCCAGTACACACCCGGAGGGTGACATGGGAACAATGTCCCCGAAGAGCAGCTCCCCCTGTGACAGCCGGGGGCTCCGGGACGTGATGGATGAGCCGCCTCTGGAGCGGGCACAAAGCCCCAGCTGCCCCGAATTGTCGAGGGGGCTGCGGGGGGAGACGCGAGACCCCTCAGGGGGGGGTCACGCGGGTCACCTAACACAGAGCTTGGACTGAGGCCCTTGTCCCTGCTGTCACCCCGCCCTGGGCGAGCCCTTGCCCCCGTCACCCCCGTCCCTTCNCACCCTCCCGCCCCCTCCACCAGGTAACGAGAGCCAGATGTGGCCCAGATGTGGCCGGGGGGGCTCATCCGTCCCCTCACGGGTTGCATTGAGCCACCTGCAGCACTCGGAGTACCCTGGGACGTGTCACTGCCAAGTGTGGGGGCTACGGCCGCGGCCCCCCCCGTGCTCCCCCAGGCTCGGGGGGGCAGTGGGCTCCACATCGCCCCGAGGGCACTGAACCAGCCCGGTTCACCGGGGGACGCTGCGGGTGTGGAGGGGGATCCCGGTGCCACCGTCCCCTTCTCCAGGCGTGAACATGATGCTGCGGAAAATCGCCGTGGCAGCGGCGGCGAAGCCAGCAGTGGAGATCCGGCAGGACGGGGAGAGTTTCTACATCCGCACCTCGACCCCCGTGCGCACCACCGAGATCCGCTTCAGGGTGGGCGAGGAGTTCGAGGAGCAGACAGTGGACGGGCGGCCCTGCAAGGTGCACACACGGGCATGCACGGGCACCTGCACACGTATGCGCGTGTGTGTGAGTATGAGTGTGACTCTGTGTGTTTTGTGAGTGTGACTCTGTGTGTGTCGTGTGTGTGTGATTGTGACTCTGTGTGTGTTGTGTGTGTGTGATTGTGACTCTGTGTGTGTTGTCTGTGTGACTCTGTGTGTGTTTTGTGTGTGTGTACACTTTGCTCCAGGGCAGGAGCTCTCCTTTGCCTGTGTCACACACACACACCTGTGCACACTCATGCTTGCACACACATTACACGGGGGCATGAGCACTCTTGTGCCCACAGCTGTGCACACAGCGATGTCTGTGTGTGCATGTTCACCTGTCTGTGCACACACGTGAGCTTGCACAAACACGTTTGGCACCAGGGCAGGAGCTCTCACTTCTATCTGCACGCAGTCACCTTCTCCCTGCGGCGTGCAGGCTGCTTCCCCTCTTCCTGGACCCCAAATTCTCCTTGTGCTCCACCAAGCCGTTCCTGAACTCCCCAATCCTTCTCTGCATCCCCCATGCCTGCCCTGGGTCCCCCAGTCCCTTCCCATGCCCCCAAACCTGTGCTCCTAATCCCTCCCTTGCACCCCCCATACCTTCCCTGTGCACCACAAAACCTCAACCACTCCCTGTGTCCCCAAACCCCTCTCTGTGCCCCCAACTCCTTCCCTGTGCCCCCAACTCCTTCCCTGTGTCCCCAACCCCCTCTCTGTGCCCCCAACTCCTTCCCTGTG
>VWYI01000694.1:263379-298108 GCA_013399455.1 Anthoscopus minutus | reverse complement strand
CCCAACCCCTTCCCTGTGCCCCCAACTCCTTCCCTGTGCCCCCAACTCCTTCCCTGTGCCCCCAAACCCCTCTCTGTGCCCCCAACCCCTTCCTTGTGCCATCAACCCCTCGTTGTGCCCCTCATCCCCTCCCTGAGCCCCTCAGGTGACAGATGAGCCTGGACACCAGTCTGGCGCAGGGACAAACAGCCCCGTTCTGCTCCCAGGCGTGGTGACAGATACTCCGGTGTGGGCGGGAGGTGTCCCGGGGGCTCCCACATCCCCGTCCAGCACTGCCCTCTGTCCGCCTGCAGAGCTTGGCCAGGTGGGAGAGCGAGAACAAGATGGTGTGTGAGCAGCGGCTGCTCAAGGGTGACGGGCCCAAGACGGGCTGGTCCCGGGAGATGACCAACGACGGGGAGCTCATCCTGGTGAGGGGGAATTCGGGGGCCTGGGGGCAGTGCTGCCCTCAGTGTGCACTGGGAAACTCCCGTGGAGTGGAGTGGGTTGGGGAGGGGGCCACGGCCATGCCTGTGACCCTGCTTCTCCTTGCAGACCATGACGGCCGACGATGTTGTCTGCACCAGGGTCTACATCCGGGAGTGACCCCTCGGCTCAGCTGACACCCCCCACCCCACACCGGCGGCCCCATAGTGCTCCCTGCCCCACCCCGTGTCCCCTCAGTCCCCTGCCTATCCCCTGGCCACGGGGAGGGTGTTGCATCTCCCCACATCAGCGAACCCCCTTTTTTTTCGGGGGACACACACACACGGCTTTCCCTCCCTCTGCAGGGCGGGGTCCCTCCGGGGGCAGCAGAATCTCCTGTTCTGGCCCCACTCTGCTGCGGATGAAGCGCTCAGGGCCTGGCGAGGTGCCGGGGTGCGGCGGGGGGTAACTCGGCCCCTCCCTGCCCTTTGCGCTGGTTTGAGCTGGTTTGGGTTCGGGCTGCTGTTGGTTCCCGCAGCCCCCAGCCCTGCCCCGTGAACCCTCCCCAGTATTTATTTGTGAATATTGTACCAGACGGGAACACCAAACCCCCCCAAGCCTGGGGCAGTGCCAGGTCCCAGCCGACCCCAGGGTCCAACTTCCCTCTGTCACCTCCCTCCTTTTTCAATAAATGTCTTCTGACTCCGCCGTGGTATCCCTGTCTCTCCTCCTGGCCCCACAGGCCCACAGATCCCACACCTTGGATCTCATACTCTGGATCCCACATCCCAGATTCTGCACCCCAGATCCTACAGTCTGGATCCCACATCCTGGATTCTGCACTCCACATCCCACACCATGGATTCTGCTCCCCATATCCCACACTCCAGATCCCACACCCTGGATTCCACACCCCGGATCCTTCTCCCTGGATCCTGCACCACACATCCGCTCCCTGGCTGTTGCGCAAGGGGCCGGGGGCGAAGGCGGCAGCTGGGTTGGCACATCCCGGCGTGGGAAGCGGGTGGTGGCTCCGAGGTGACCGTGGGGTGACTCTGGGGCAGGGAGGGTGGTGTGGGGCTGGGGCGTTTGGCTCTGCCTCAGCTCCCAGTGCAGGGGGAATGAGACCCCATCCCAGCTGGGTTTGGGGGGCCGGGGGCACCTCTGGGTGCTGCCGGCTGGGATGTGGCTCTGGGGGTTTCCCAGGGATGCTCTTTGGGGGCTGCCCGATAATTGCCCTGCATGGGATGCCATTAATTACTGCGTACGGGATGGCATTAATTATCCCTGGATCGGGAGGCTCAGCCCACGCCCCTACTGGGATTCTGGGAGGTGTAGGAAGGGGTCGGGGTGCAGGACTGCCCTGCCTCGAGGTTTGGTGCTGCTGCCCAGCTCGGCTCTCCCGGAATAGGCCGGGACCTCTCGGCCAGGGCAGCCCGAGCCGCTGTGGGGCAGGTGGGGAGCACTGCCCCACTGAGCTGCCGTGCTGGGGGGAGCCTGAGCTGGAGGATGGAGAAGGGAGCCAGGGCTCAGGGCTGGTTTCACCCCCACGCCCGAGGTGTGATCCTTCACCCCGGGAGCGGGTCCAGGAGCAGGAAGGGTGGAATTACACCTTCCCTGGGGAGGAGCAGAAGGAGGAAGGGTCCGGTATCTCCAGGTGGACATTTGGCAGGCACCCATCATCCCTGTCGCCATTCCCAAAGCGCTGCCAGGGCCGTGTGCTGGCTTCTCTCGAAGTCCCCGAGAGTGGGGGCAGGACCCAGCCCCCTCCCCACTTCACCCAACCGGCCGCTGCTGCCCCCGGAGACCCCGGGAAAGCCACGGCCGGGCGGAGCAGCCGGTAATGGAATCCAGCCATCCCCCCCGGCTCCGACGGCTCCCCCTGGTTGGAGGAATATCCTCTTTCCCCCTGCAAGCCCTGGGGACGGCTCCGGTTTGCCGTCGGTTGGGGGGATCATTGGGGAGGCTCTGGGACCTCGAGAGCTGGGGCGGCACATCTGGATGGGGAGTGGTCTGGGGCTCCCCCTACACCGGCCCGGGGGTCCCATTCTTCTGCTCTGGGGTGCTGAGGGGCTTCCGGACGGGCAGCGGCGGGAGGTGCCCCCTCCCCGGAGCACGGCTCGGGGCGTTGGATGGCGCCTGCTCTCGAAACAAAAGCAAGTTCCTCTATGCGGAGCTGGGTAGGGGGGCTGAGATGGAGGGGTCGTGAGTAACCCCAAAATTGCTCTGGAGGTTGTGCCCCTCTCCCATGGCTCCGCGTGGGTGGTGTCGAGGTCCCCGGCGCCTCTAATCCGGCACTAATCCTCCCCGGTGACCCCGGTGGCCCCCGGGCGGCCCCGCTGCCCCTCCCCGGCCTGGGGAGGAGGCCGGGCTGGCCCCTCGCCTTTCATCTCCGGAGACAAAGCGGGGCCCGGCCCCCTCCCCGTTCTGTGCGCAGGGAATGAATGCCTGACCCTGGGGGGGCCTGGCCCCTCACCCCGGAATTTTTTCATGCATTTTCTGGAAGCAGAGGCTGGGCTGGGTGTGGGGGAACTGCGGGGGGACGTGACTGCATCTCATCATCCCCCGTCCCGTGTCGGATCCATCGGGAGGGAGCGGGGGGCTTCGGTCTGCCTGAGGTGAGGGGGCTGCGCTGGCTCCTGCCCTGCGGGGATGTTTTGGGGGGCCACCCCCTCTGGAGGGCCATGACACTGGGGATGGGGATAGAGCGGAGAGACTGAGCCCCCCCCCCACATCCCCAGCCCCACGGCACTGGGAAGGGACCCAGCATGACACCAGCCAAACTGTGCCTCCCAAGGGCTTGTGTCACCCCCCAATCACCTCCACACCCTCCGGGCTGGCCGCTGCCGAGGTTGGAGCCCACCCTGGACGGTCCAGAGAGTCCAGGCTGGCTGCTGGACATCCTCCCCCCACTAGAAGGACTCACTGAGGAGCTGGGGACAGGGAGGTGCCAGCCTCAGGCGGGGTCTCGGTCCTCAGCTGCCCTGCTCCGCAGAGAGCGGTCTCTGGATGTGTGACAAGCTTGGTGGCCACGACGCTTCGCCTCAGGGGAATCGGGTGGGCCCAGTGCCTGGCAGGGCTGGGGCATCGCACAGCCACTGGTCCACATGTCCAGGTGGGCTCTGGCACACGGCACAGGGGTCCTGCCCCCGAGGGGGAGCAGCTCCTTGCTTGCAGTGTGGTGGGAGAGGACCCTGGTTTCAGGGGCTCTCTCATCACTGGGGTGACACGCTTGCCCCGGGGGTGTCACTACGGCTCAGGGTAGCCAGAGACGCTGCCGCCCGGATGGCTCAGCCAGGCGGTGTCAGCCGCGGGGGAGGGCGACTGTCACCTCCTCCGCGGCTTCAGCCCCTCCTTGTGCATGGTGGGCTGGGGGGCTGTGCAGGAGTTCCCCCCTTCCCCCTGGCTGGCAGCCGGCCAGCATTGTTCTCCCCACTGCCTCCTCCCCCTTCTCCTCCTCCTCCTCCTCTTCTCCCCCTCCAGCTGCATCTGGCGCCGGAGCTTTCCTGTGCTCCAGTGGTGGGGGAGGCTCTAGCCCCAGCCCCACAGAGCCCCCCGGCCTGGGCTCCCCTGGGCAGGGGTCTTCACCCCCATTCCACCATGGAGGGGAGTCTCATCGAGCAGCTGCACGTGGAGGGGGCCTGGGGGCAGTGATGAGATGCAGCTTGGTCCCCCTTAGAGGACCTTAGTAGGGTATTTTTTTAGGAGGGGCCCCCCTTAACTGCTCAATAGCCCAGCTCTGCCCCATGGCTGGAACCTTCCACAGGGCGAGTGCAGGGGGCTGAAGGTATTTGGGGAAATCTGCCTCCATTGTGCAGCCTCCAGGGATGCTGAGATGATGCAGAGGGGTCCAGGAGATACCCAGGGTGGGTTCTGCAAGAGGGGTGGTAAGGGCAGGGCAAGGGACTGGGGTATGCATGGGGTCAAGATTGTTTCAAGACAGGTGAGAAGGGCAGAGGGACAAGGGGAGTTGTAGGGCTGGCAAAGTGGGGAAAGGAAATGGGACAGACCCCTGTATAGGCCTGGGGTCCCTGCCCTCCCCTACAGGAGCAGGAGGAGCTGTAAGCAGCCAGGGGCAGGGGAAGGCAGGATCTGGCACCTTCCAGTTGTGTAAGGATGGGGAAACTGAGGCACACCCGAGATCAAAGCAGGGCAAAGTCACCGCCCCTGGGCTCCCACTGCCCCATGCTCAACCCCAACCCTGCCCCACACATTGTCCCATGCTCAACCCCACACACTGAGTTGGGATTCNAAAAAAAGAAAAACTTCTAAAATTCTTCCAAAAATAAATTAAAGGGAAGGGACAGGTCCCCCCCAACCCCTCCTGTCCTGTGCAAAGAGAAAAGAGCCACCCTCCTCTGCATCCCAGGCCTGAGCCAGGCTCCAGTAAGGAAAGAAATGGGCAAAGCAAGGGACTGGGGGCCCAGGCAGCAGACCCCCGCAGTGTGGGGCTGGGAGTGGGGCATCCTCGAAGGGGGTGGGCAGTTCCACTCCTCCCCACAGCGGCTCCAGTACAAGCTTGGCCCCACCACAGCAGTTGGGGAAACTGCAGCAGGGGCACCGGGATACCCCCTCCTCTCCAGCCAGGGAGAACCCTCCCAGTGTGGGATGTGCCCACTGGCAGCTGGACCCGGCTCCACGCCCCCCAAGCACCCTGCCCACGGCAGCAGCGGCTCCACTGCCCGGGGCTGGAGGCAGGGAAGGGCAGGGAAGGGCAGGGGGCCTCACGCGGCAGGGCTGGGGGGCTCTGCCGGCTCCTGGGGGGATGAAGGAAGTGCAGTGCTGTCGGAAAGGCGACCTATGTACATCCCTGAACGTGGTGGCTCCGCCAGCCCCCTCCCCACCGCATGGCCCCGGCCCTGCCCCGCCTGTGCCCAGGGGACTCCGGTCCCCCCGCTATGAGGTCTGGCACTGGACGTGCTGGCGCATCCCATCCTCGAAGTCGTCCTCGTGATAGGCTTCTCCAGTGTAGGGCCGGCGGCCGGGCCCGCTGTGCACCGTGTAATCACTGAGCTCCACCTCCTCCGTGTCCTCCGTGGCCATCACCTCCTCCTGAGGCGGGAAGAAGGCCTGGAGCTGGCGCAGGCGGTCAGTGGGGAGCCAGCCCGGCTCGGGGAACTTCACCTGTGACCAGAGAGTGGATGTGAGGCATAGGGTGACAACTCAGGAAGCCCAGAGGTGGGAGATTGGCAACTCCCGCCCTGCTCTAGCTCACCTCAAACTGCAGGATGAGCTTTCCTTTCTGAAAAGGGCTTCTGTAGACAGGCATCCCCTCATTGGGGATACACTTCAGGTCCCCAGGCCGGATCACGTCACCTGAGAGAGACAAGGGTCACCCTGCTGTGCTGGCAGCTCCCGGGCCCTCAGCTCTCTCACAGGTCCCTGGTTCCCCCTCACCTGGTGGGGAGGACACGAGCAGGGTGCGGTTGTCCAGGGTGTGGATCACCTGCCGGCACCCGCACAGGGCGTCTGCCAAGCTGATCTCCCTCCTGACAATGAGGTCGTCACCACTGCGCCGGAAAACAGGATGTTCCTTCTGATCCAGGACAATGATGATGTCCCCAGGCTCCAGGCCAGGCACCTGGTCGCCTTCCTCGTGGAAAGTGATTTTCTGACCGTCCTTCATGCCTGTGAGGAGTGTGGGGAAAAGTTCAGGGTGCGTGCGCTGCTTTGTGGTGACCCCGCTCTGCAATCAGCCTGGTCTCACCTTTATCCAGGTGGACGCTGAGGATCTTCTTCTCCCGCACGACCTTGCGGCCGTTGCAGGTGAGGCAGCAGTCCCGGGGCCGGATCCACTCGCCCTGGCCTTGGCACTGAGAACAAACTGTCTGGATCTGCTGGATCATGCTGGGCCCCAGCTGGTGGATGCGAACCTCCATGCCCGAGCCATGGCACTTGGGGCACCTTCTCTGGGCACCCTCTCGTACCCCACAGCCTGTGTCAAGGGGGGGCAGGGGGTCAGACAGTAGGGTAGGGGGTGCTGAGGTGGCCTCCTAGCCCCTGCAGCCCCTCACTCACCTCCACACTTGCGGCAGATGATGTTTTTCTGCAGGGACAGCTTCCGCGTGGAGCCATTGTACAGGTCCTCCAAAGACACCGAGAGCTGGTGCACCACTGTCTTCCCTGGGAACAGGGGAGAGCTGGGCTCAGCGCCTGGCTCAGCACCAGCCACGTGCCACCTCTCATGCCATGTTTGGACAGGTACTGGACATCACTCAGGGTCACCAGGCCCCCCCAGAGCCAGTTTGACCCCAGGCCTGGCAGGCATCTCCAAGCCCAGATCCTGACAGCTGTCCTGGGGCAGTGCTGGGTCCCCAGCGTGGGAAGGGCACGGTTCCCACCCCAGCTACCCTCCAGCTGGAGTCGCTGGGATGACTCCCTTGGCCTCCTAATTGCCCTGCTATTAACTCGTGCCACCTCAGCAAGAAGCGCAGTGGCAAGTCACCCTGTCCCTGTGACCCAGGCCAAAGGCATCCGAACAGTCACCGGGCCGGCCCCGCACGCCCCGCGTCCTGCTGCCACCCCTGGGGCCGCACTGGTGACTCAGCTCCAGCCCCAGGGACGGCGGGGGAAAGCCAGGACAGGGACAGGGAAGGGCCCTTTGAAGAGCAGCAGGTGGAGAAAGTAATGAAGGTGGTGAGGAGCTGCAGCAGGGTGTGCCGCAGGGGCAGAGACAGCCTGGGGAACCCAGCTGGATCCTGGTGTCCCCAGAGCCAGTGCTGTGCTTCATATCAGCCTCTTCTCACTGAAAGGTCCCAGCATCTGTCACCCCCTGAGACAGTGCTGTGCTGGGCATTAGCCCACTGACACACACGAGTCCCAGCAAATCTGCTACCACCCGAGCCAATGTCACACAGCATTTGGGTGCCAGCCCTCTCCCACCTCATGGTTCCCAGCGGACTCTTGTCCCCCAAGTCAGTGCTGTGCTGGGCACCAGCTCCCTCCCACCAAGAGGTTCCAGCAGGTTTGTCATCCCCTGAGTAAGCACCACGCTGGGCACCAGCCCTCTCCCACCCCGTGGTCCTGGTGAGTCCCTTATCCCCGTACCTCTCCTGTCTGCCCGGCCGCGCATCCGCACTCCGCCTCCAAAGAAGAGGTCGAAGATGTCCATGGGGGAGCCGAAGCCGCTGCCTCCCCCGCGGCCACCCAGGCCACCTTCCTTCATGGCCCGCTCGCCACCACGGTCATAGAGCGCCCGTTTGTGGGCATCCGACAGCACCTCATAGGCCTGCGAGATCTGCTTGAACTGGGGAGGGGGAGAGGTGGGTGAGGTGGGAGAGGGGCAGCTGGGGGGTCTGGGGGGCTGCACATACCCGCTCGCCCTCACTGGGGTTCTTGTCAGGGTGGTAGCGCAGTGCCAGGCGCCGGTACGCCCGCTTGATCTCATCCAGGCTGGCGCCCGGCCGCACGCCCAGCAGGTCGTAGTAGCCCGTCTCCTTCACCATCTTCCTCACTGTGATGTGCTGGGACAGGACAGAGCTGTGAGTGAGCCTGGGACTGTGACCCAGCCTGGGACCTCTGCGTGGCCCATGACCCCCTGACCTGGCTCAGGACAGACCCCCCCAAATCCACACTGATCCCTGTTCTCCCCCTGCACAGCCCTGCCTCAGTTTCCCCCCAGCAGCGTCCCAGTGTGACACGGGGTGGTGGTCGGGGGGTGTCATCAGCTTGACAGCCAGACCCCAGAGGTCCTGCAAGTGTGTGTGTGTGTGGGGACAGACCCCAAGGCCGGTCTCCATGGTTGGGGGGGAACACCCCAAACTCTGGCCCCACCGCAGGACCCCTCAGAAGGCTTTGATCCCTATTCTCCTTCATGCACAGCTCTGCCTCAAGTGTCCCCCACCCGCGGCAGCAGGTCACGGGGTGTCAGAGGATGTCTGAACGGGATGACATCCTGCTCCTGGATGTGGGGACAGCCAGGCACCGCATGGGGGTCCAGGAAGAAGGGGCGGTGTCGGGGGGTGCCCCGGTTCCCCCCCGGGCCATATGCCGCAGCCGATAAGCCCCGCGTGGGGTGGGGACATGTTTATCTTCCGACACGGAGGGGACGCAGTGAACCCTCCGTGACCCACACACGAGTAAATAACCGGTTCCAACACCGGACCGACTTTCCCGGGACTGGAGCTGGGTCCGTCCCCCGGGGAACCCTCGGGGCGCGTCCGTCCCGTCCGGTCCAACGCGGGTTCCCCGCGGCTGGAGCTGGGTCTGTCGCCCGGAACCCCTCGGGGCCGACCCTGGGGCAGGACACTCGGGGCTGGGACTGTCCCCCTAGACCGGAACTAGGTCCATCCCGCCCGGTCCAACCAACCCAGGACTCCCGGGTGGAGCGGCTCCTCCCGTCGAGGGTCGCGGGGCGGGGATGTCGGGGGGCACCGGGCGGTGTCGGAGGGTGCCGGAGCAGAGGTGACATGGTGACATCCCGTTTACAGCCGCGGAGGTACCCAGACCCTACACCGCACTGGAGGAGCGGACCCAATGCCTGGTGCTCAAGGAGGGGTGGTCGCCCCAGAGCCCTCCCCGGAGCCCTCCAGGCCCGCAGGTCATCCCGCCGAGCCACCTCAGGGTTGCCCGGGCCAGAACCGCCGCTGACACCGCCGGGGCGGGGCGGGCCGGCTCCTGCCGGGGTGTTCCGGGGAGGTTTGGAAGGTGCCGAGGTGGTCCGGGGGTCGTAGCGAGGTCCCCGGGGCCGCCCCCCCCACTCACCACCGCCGCCGCTCCGCCGCCGTCTCCGAACTCTCTCGAAGCCGCGGGCACGCCCCCTGCGCTGTCTCCGCCCCCTCTGGGCCGCACGCCGCGCCCATTGGTGGAAACGCCCTCCTCCGCCCGCCCATCACCCCGCCGCCACGGCGCTGATTGGTTGTGGGGGTGGCCCTTGCGGGATCGGGAGGCGGGGCGCTGTCTCACGTTGCGATTGGCTGTGATAGAGGCTGGGCCCACCCACAGGATGAACTCCTCCGTCATTGGCTGGGAGCGGGCGGCNTGGGGTTGGGGACACATGGCCGAGAGTGTCACTGGGAGACTCCGAGAGTCCTAGGGTGGGGGCACAGGGAGTTTTGGATGGGTCTGAGGGGTCACGGATGGGTCCGGGAGGGTTCAAGGAGCCCTGTGGGAGTCACAGGAGGTGTTCCCGAGGGTCCGAGATGGTCGGGGGGCGTCCTGGGTGGGCTTGGGGAGTCCTGAGGAGGAGGCGAGGACCCGGGGGGGGCCACAGGGTGTTCTTGTGGCGGTCACGGAGGGGTCCCGATGAAGGGATGAGTAGCCAGGGGAATCACAGGCACTCCTTGAGGGGTCACAGAGGGCTCCTCTGGGAGTCACAAGTTCCTTCTGCGGGAACCCGTGGAGTGGGTGGGGAGCCGAGGGGGGTCACAGGATGGTTCCCAGAAGTCTGGGAGATCCTGGGAAGGGTGATGGGGAGGCCTGGGGAGCTCACAGCAAGGGCAAGGGGCCTGGAGGGGGTCTCTGCTCTCCCCTCCCCTGTGCACTGGGAGTGCCCACAGTGAGCCCAGCAGAGCCTTTGTGATGACCAGTTGTGCTCCCCCTCCACAAATAGGCTTTTTTTTACAGGAGGGATGCCAAGAACAAGGAGGGAGTCTGGAGGATGAACTGGGGGATCTGAACTTGGGAACCAGTGTTTATCTTGAGGGCCATGGGTCTGAACTGGGAGTCTGATCCTGGGGTCTGGGATTTGTCCAGGGTTCAGAACTCAGGGTCTGGGGTCCTCCAGTTCCCTTTGTGCCACCTCAGGGCAGTGTTGGGGGGCAGGACCTCTTCTCCCAAGTCTGCTCAGGCATTTCTGTGGCCCTTCCAGACTCCACAGTGGTCCCAGTTCAGTCCTGCCTGGGAATCTGGCTGGGGTCTCCAAGGAGGAGGAGAAGGATGCCAGCCATGATCTCCCCTCCCTGCACTCCAGTCCAGCCCTGCTGTCTCCCCTGGCCATGTTTGGCCAGGCTGGGCCCCTCTGCAGCTCCCGGGGGGCTGCAGGGCAGGGTCAAGGGGTCCAGTGGACCTGGAGGTGATAAATCCCCCACACCCGAAACCCAACCCCGGCTGGCAGCTGCTGCCCCACCAGGGCCAGAGACCCCTGGCCCACCTGCCCAGGGAATCTGGTCAGAATTCCGGCGAGAAGCTGCTGCTCTTGGGTGACTGATGGCAATGGGCGGGGAGCAGGGTCTGACACAAGGTGCCTAAACTGGGAACAGGGTTTCTAAACTGGGCACATGGTTCCCAAACTGGGAGTGGGGTCTCTAAACTGAGAATGGGGATTCTAAACCAGGCAAATGGTTGCCAAATCGGAAATAGGGTTCCTCGGCTGGGAATGGGGTTTCTAAATTAGGCACATGGTTCCCAACTGGGAACAGGGTCCCCAAACTGGGAAGGAGTCCCGTATGGTTCCAAAACTTGGAGTGGCGTCCAAAATTGGACACACAGTCCCCAAGCTGAAACTATTAAAATGGTACCTGAAGTCGAAATGGGATCTCCAAACTGGGAAAGAGGTCCCCAAACCAGGAAAATGGTACTGAAACTGGGAATGGAGTCCCCAAACTGGGAATAGGATCCTTAAACTGGGAATGGGGTCCTTAAACTGGGAATGAGATCCTTAAACTAGGGTGTCCCCAAAGCGGGCACATAGTCCCCCAGCTCAGAATGAACTCCTCAGCCACACTGTGGGAGTTGTTTGGGACAAGAAGTGCTGGAGCCAAGGGCCCTTCCTGTCTCTTCCCAGGCTGGATCCGGTGCCTGGCGATGACTCAGGACTGGCTGCAGTTACATCCTGTCCCCATCACGTGCCTCTGGACTGGCACTGTGCCCCAAACCTCCCATGGGCACTGGGACCCGATCCTGGGGACTCAGCCCCATGGTAGGTTCAGGCGCAGGGGCTGGGTCTAGCCTCGGGGCAGGGGACACAGCCCAATTGTCCCAGTGCCACCTGCGCTGGAGTCCAGCTGTGCTAGAGCCACTTCTGTGGCTGAGTCACCTCCGGCACTCACTGTGCCCATCCCTGATGTCCCACAGTGTAAGGGGGGTGCAGATGGGTGCCCCAAAATCAGGGGCTGCTCTAGGGGGGCTTCTCCTCTCCCCATCATTGTCTCATCCCCTTCCTGCCTGTGGCTGGCCCTTGGCAGATTGAATGAGAAGGGAAACTGAGGCAGGATGCTGGCACATGTGTGTGGGAGCCAGCCAGGGTTTTTCCCAGCCGTAGCCCTTTCCCATCTGCTCCTGTCCCACAGCCGGTGTCCCTGTGCCACATCCCGGGCCAGGGTTCTCAGGGTTCCAGGTGTCTGGGGGGAAGAAGTGTTCCTTGTCGTCCCCAGCTATTTGAGGGAGGTCATAGTGCAGGGATGAGGGTCAGGGGGTGGGCTGAGACCAGCAGGACATCGCTCCAGGGATGAGGGGGGGATCACCCCAGGAATGGGGAACCATCACCCCAGGGGTCGGTTCCAGGGAGAATCATCAGTCCAGGAATGGGGGAACATTGCCCCAGGGGGAATTTATGCCCCCAGGAATAGGAAAGCGCTGTCCCAGGGAGATAAATCACCTACGGGTGATTAACAGGAAGACATCGCCCCAGGAACTGAGGGTGCATCACTCCGGGGAGCTGCATCACCCCAGGGATCGGGGGAGGATTGTCCCGGGGCAATTCATCACAGCCGGGACCACACCATCCTCCCTGCTGCTGACAGACGGCCCCAGGCGCACATTCTCGGCGGGGTTGCCCCCGGGCTCGGCCTCAGGCATCCGAACCGCCCCGGGCTGGCAGCAGCTGCCGCAGAGCTGGGGCACGGGCGCTGCTGCGGGGTCACCACCCGGCAGCTGGGCGAGCCCCTGAAGCCGGGGCAGAGCTGATTTTAGCCGGCGGGAGCTATTCCCGGGGTCTGACCCGGGTGAAGGGCGGGCGAGAGGGTGACTGAGCCACCTCCCCGCTCCCGGCATGTCCCTGGAGGTGTCACGGGAAGGGACGGTGCTGGCCGGAGCTGGTGATGCCCACAGCCCTGCTCTGCTCTTCCGTGGGAGAGGCGTGGATTTTGGGGTCCCTATCGATTGTCCCCACCATGCATCCCCCTTGGGAACAGCCCTGGCGCTCTGGTGGCCCCAGCGTGGCTCCTGCTCGCCTGCATATAGCATCCCCAAGGGCTCGTTTTGGGGAAGGGGAGCGGGACCTGCCCGCGCCCCTCCCGCTATATTTTTAGTCCTTTCCTTATAAGGTTCCTATGAATTTTGGGAGCTGAGAGCGGAATGAAGTCATCGCTGAGGTCATCCCGCCTCATCCCCCCTCCTTGTCCCGGCGCGGGCTCACCCCACAGGGAGTTTTTGTGTGGGCTCCATTGAAACTCCCCTTGCCCGGCCTGGAAGGAAACAAAACCCTTCCCTGGCTGGCCGGGGGCCAGGCTGCGGGGGGCGCAGGGGCTGTGGGGGGGCTGCGGGAGGCTGCGGGGGACTCCAACAGCTCTAAAAGCTCCAGCCGAGGCAACAATTGGCAGCTTCCCCAGAGCTGCAGCTCCAGAACCCTCTGCCCCCCATGCACACTTCGGTGACCCCTGGTGCTCCTGCCTGGGTGTGAGCAGGGTTTGAGTGCAGGGCATCTGCATTACTCTTTCCAGCCCCCTAAAGCAGTGTGGTCCTCAAAACCAGCCTGTGTGCACTTGGCTGGGGATGGGACAGTGGGTGCTGTCTGTTCTGGTTGGGGTCTGATGGAATTTGGGGTCGGGGGACATGCACCTGGTGGGTGTCCAAGCTGCAGCCCCAGCCAGGGTGGTCATGGGGTAACCCAGGCTCCCCTGTCTCCCCCAGCGTCATGTTCAGTTCCCCCAGGGCCATGTTTGGTCCTGTTGTAGTCACACTGTGCTGAGGAACAGTCCAGGTCCCACAGGGAACACTCTTGGTCCCCCTAAAGACATGCTTTGTCCCATGAGGAATATCCTTTGTCTCACTGGGAACATGCTCAGTCCCATCAGGGACACAGTTCTGTTGGGGACACACTCAGTCCCACCGGGGACACACTTGATCCTGTTGGGGACACACTGTATCCCATCAAGGACACATTTGATTTTGTTGGGACATTCAGTCCCTTTGAGGACACACTCTGTCCTGTTTGGGACACATTTGGTCCCATCAGTGACACCCTTGCTCCTGTTGGGACACAGTCCCGTTGGGGGCCCTCTCGGTCCTGTTTGGGACACCCTTGGTGCTGGTGGGAACACTCTCATCCTATCACTGCTCAGTGCTTCAGGCACTTCACCAGACCCAGACAAGTCTCACCAGGGTTTACTCTCCTGGCTGCAGCCCCTGTGGATTCCAAAGGCCCTGGCAACCTCCCCCATCCCCCCGGCTGACTCCCAGATTTTGGCACTTCATCCCCTCCTCCTCCTCCTCCCGGGGAGGAAGGGGCTCCCCCTCCTCCCACCATCTGGCCCCCCTCATCACTCTGTCAGCACTGGCTGGAATGTGGATTAATTTCGGGAGGAATGTCACCTCCCGCATAGTGAAGCCTCACCCGGGCCATCTCCATCTCCTCCTCAGCATCCTCCACCTCTCTCCTGGCCCGGGGACCCTCAGCTTTGGGGACCCCTCGGGGGGCACTGGGGGCTCGGGGGGCACTGCTGGAGCTGCTGCCGGGCTGATGCTGCCCAGGCACTCTGAGGTGTGTTGGGCCAGAGGCTGATTGAATGCAGACTCGGCGCCTGATTAAACTCATCAGAGGGGGATTTTTTATTACGGTGTTTGGATCTGTTGGAGTTTCACCTTAAAAGGAATCTGTCGCCTTCGGGCAGGGGAGGGGGCCGGGGGCTTCGCAGGGAGGAAGGCAGCTAAGTATTGGGCTCTTATCAGTCCCTGGCTCTGAGCATCCCTGGGCGCTGGCGCAGAAACGACCGAGCTAAATCGGACGCGAGGACAAGCGCCGGGGCCAGCCAGGCTGGCCTGGGCACTCGAGCAGCGATGCTGAACACCCCCGTGGGTGCGAGGCTGGCAGGGCCCGGGGATGCCATAGCTACCCGAGTCACCGAACCCCCCGGCCCAGCTTGACTCAGCCCTTTGCCCGGCATAAAGGAGCCCATTCTTCAGCTGGAAGCTGATTTATGCAGCTCTCCCCATGCCGTCCCCACGCCCGGCTGCACAACGCGGCGATTGAGCCCCGCCGGCTCCTCGCAGGCCCCTTGAAGCCCATCGCTCCTTGGCTGAGGGGGTCTCCACGGCGGTGCCGGCGTTCCGGCAGCTCCCGTGCTGTGGGCATCCCGCCCAGCTCGGGCAGGAGCAGCAGCCGGTGCCGTTGTCTCCTGACTCGGGGCACGAGCATGGGGTGCGCTGGGCCGGCAATCCCGTCCCGCTCCTGCCAGCAGCCCAGGAGGAAGCTGGGGGGAGCTCCTGGCCAGCAGCGAACCCTGAGTGGCATCTGCGGGGCCCCGGGGATGGGAAAGCATCGCCTGGGGGAGCGGCATCGGGCTGGGGGTGGGAGGACATTGCACCAGGGATGGGAGTCCAAAACCACCCCGGGAGGCTGCACCCTGGGAATGGGGGAGCATCCTCCTGGGGGCATTGCCCTGGGGGGCTGCATCACCACAGGGATTGGGGCCACGTAGCTCCAGGGATGTGCAGTCTTAGAGTTAGAGGAGCACCATTCCATGGATCCTGTCCCCAGCCCATGCTGATGGATGGCCACAAGGGCATTTTCCCAGCCAAAACCAGCCTGGAAGTGCAACCCCTCCAAACAGTGCCCTCCCCTGCCCCCCAGCCCTGCTCCCACCCCCCCAGCCCCAGAGTGAGGAGACCCAGGGCCCTGAGTGGGAGGATGAGGCTTTATTAAATTAAAGTCGAGGCAGTGGATACACCCAGTGTGGCTCAGCCCCCAGTGTCAGCAGGTTGGGGCTGGGGAGCCTGGGGTGATGTAGCCCCATAGCTGAGTCCCAGGGTGGAGTTTTGGGGGGTCCCTAGCCTGCAGCTGGGCATCCTGGGGCAAATACTGGGGCAGTTGGAGGAGGAAGGTTGCAGGGAATGAGGAAACACAGTTTAAATTAAATACAGCCATGGCAACCCACCTAGAGGAAGCTCAAAAGGAAGCTGGGGTCCCAGAGCAAGCATGCGAATTTGGGTGGGCTGTGGGGTGGAACGGAACTTGGTGGTTCTTCACGCTGAAAAGGGGTGCAAAAATCCCACACATACATGTTAAAAACCATAAGGAGATGGGGAAGCATTAGGAGGGGGGTGGGACAAGTGGGGGTATTGGGTTTTGGCAGGAAGGGAGCTACCAGAACGTTCCCCCTGGCTGCTGTCACTCATCCCCTGATGACCAGGGCTCCTGCTCAGCTCTCAGCTGATGTGCCGGTGGCTGCTCAGGCATGAGGCACAGAACATCCTCCCCCAGAGCAGGGGGCACAGGGCTGGGGTCGGCTCCACCATGCTTCCCCCTCAGAGTGGCCTCCCCCAGGTTGGTGGCGGTGCCGTCTCCAGGAGTGGGAGCCCGTGGTGGCATCACCACTGAGGGGTCTGCGGTCTCTGTGGGGAGCTCCTGTGCTGGTGCCGTGCTGGCAATGCCGTTCAGCACTTCCTTAGTGAATTCAGCCAGCTCTTCCAGACTGGCCTCCCGATGCAGCCCGTTCTCAGCCCGGACCAGCCCCTCCATCTCTGGGGCCACAGCTGGTGCCTCCTGCACTGTTGGCTCTTCCTCACTGGATGAGGCAGGTGAGGAGTCTTCTCCTGCTTCCCAAGGGAATTCGGTCCTTCCAGAACTCTGCTGCCCACCTTCTTCCACCCTGACCCCCATCAGCTCCTGGTTGAATTCCAGGGCCTGCTCAACTATTTCCAAAATGTCTGAGTCTTTCATGATATCCACTGGCACCTCTGCAGAGAGAACAGCTGTGTCAGGGATATCTGGAACCTCCTCTGGAAAACCTCCCTGCTCCAGTGCAGAGCCCAGCTGAGCTGGGTTGGCCTCAAGGAGCTGCTCATTCCTGGGTGAAGGAGGACTGTCACTGTTGAGTCGTTCCTCCTCCCTGTATGGCTGCTCTTCCAACAGCTGCTCTGCTTCATCAGGCACTGCCTGGGCCTGGAGTCCTGCTGAAGGGGTGGCCTTGACTGTGTCATGGAGAGCCATGCTGGGCTCATCTTCATCTGCCCCCTCCTCCTCCTCCTCCTGCCCTGCCAACCCCAGGCTGCAGCCTGGGAAGGTTTTTGCTCCACTGGCATCCCTCTCCAGCTCAGTTGTGCTCTGGAGCTCCTCATCTGATTCAGCAGCCAAATCTTCTGAATTCTCTGGTCCCTCCCATGTTCCTGTGCCTGTGGCATCCTGGGCTGGCTCATTGGTACCTCCTGCTAATGATTCCATGGCCCCAAGACAGCTGAGATCTGCTTCAGGCACAGCTGGACCTTCTTCCATCTCAGCAACGTTGTCCTCATCCTTTGGCATCTCAGGTTCTTCAGTGGGCACCTCCGTATCTTCATCTGCTTCTGCAACAATCACCTCGAGGTGTGCTTCGCCCTCTGGCACAGGAGGTGCTTCCCCAGGAGCCCCCAGGTCATCTTGGCTGCCTTCAGTTGCTTCAACTTTAATTTCTTCAAAGTCCTCAGAAATCTCGGCTTCCTCCAAGCTGGACACCTCTTGGTTGGGAGCGGAGACCATGAAATAACCTTCCTCCTCCTCAGCACACTCTTCCACAGCAGCCACCGCTGCCCCTGCCTCCTCTCCAGGGCTCCCTGGCATGGTGGGAGTTGGTGGCTTGTCCCTCCCTTCCAGCCACCCTTCGCCCTCCTGAGCTGTGTCAGACAGAGGCGCCGTCTCCGTGGTCTCCTCACTCTCTGGAGGGTTTGGGCTGGGTGCACCCACAGCCAGCATCTCCCCCTCATAGAGGTGCAAGGGTGTGCTGTCCGGCAGTGTGTCCTCCAGCTCCACCCTCCTGCCAGTGACCGCTGTGGGCTCTGGGTCTCCGGGCACCTCCTCCAATGCCCAGTCACCACCCTCTGTGCTGTCATCTGGCACCTGCTTCAGTGCCATGAGCTCTGAGCTCTCTGACTTCCCCAGATCTGAGCTAAGCCCATCATCCTGCACCTCCCATGGATCCTCTGGAGCCTTGGCCAGCTCCTGTCTGTCCCCTTGCTCAGGGGCACCTGGAGGGGCTGGGTCAGGCTCTGCCACAGTGCCCTGCTGCTCCTGCCTCGCCAGCTCTGGTGCCGGCTCAGCCTCTGGCAGTGGCTGCTGCTGGCTCATCTCCTGGCTCTCGGCCTCTTCATCATCTTCCTGGGCTTCCTCCAGCTCTGCTGGCAATGTGCCATCTCTCTCCTCACTTTCCAGCCTTCCTGCACTGCTCGGGATGTCATCTGCCCAAGCTGGCTCTTCTGGCCCCAAAACTCCCTCAGTGTCCTCTGCTGTCACCTCCCAGTCCTCTGGAAAGGGCTCTTGGCCATTGCCATCATTCTCCCCACTGCAGAGCTCCTCTCCTGGCTCCATCTCCTCCTGTTCCCCACCTTCTTCCACAGAACCACTTTCCTGCAGGTCCTCAGGCTCCTCTGGGGCTCTGCTCTCCCACTCCAGGGTGTCACCTTCCTCAGCCTCTCCTGTCCTGATGTCCTCTCCTGCCCTGGGATCCTCTCCTGCCTCAGAGCCTTCTCCTGCTCCATGGTCTTCTCCTGACTCAGAGTCCTCTCCTGTCATGGGGTCTGCTCCTGCCTCAGGGTCCTGTCCTTCACCATAGTCCTCTCCTCCCAGCACCCCTCCCTTTTCTCCCTCACCATCTTTCACTCTGCCTGTGTCATCCCCTCCCACAGCATCTTCTTCAGCTCCTAACGAAGCCTCCTCTGCTGGGATGGCCTCATGGACACTCAAAGGCTTCTGCTCTGAGCCTAGCTCCTGTCCCCTTTCCCTCTCTGCAGCCAGGTCCATCTCACACGTGGGCATTTTCTGCTGCTCCGACCTTTCCTGCTCTGCATCGACAAAGTCCTCCTCTTCCAGGTGACCTTTCATGGGCAAAACCAGGTGGCTTTCTGCAAGGACAGCATGAGCAGCTTCCACTTCTCTGTGTGGACACTCCTTTTCTTGTACATCTGTTCCTTCTTCCTGGAAATCTCCATTCTCTTTGCAGGGGCTGCGGGACCCCCTCTCCTCCTCATCCTCTGAGGGGTGTGATGGCTCTGTGCTTGTGGTCTCTGCCCTGTCCTCCTCTTGCTCTGGCTTGTCCCAGCTGGTCACTGTCTGTCCAGGGAGATCCCCCTCCCCTTCCTGGGTCTCTAATTCTGTATCCCTTGGGCTCAGCACAGCAGGTACCTCCTCCCCCCATGCTCCCAAATCTTCCTGGCTCCCTGAGGCACTCAAGGAAGCGGCCATGCCCAGTGGGGATATGGCTCTGTCCTGCAGGATGTTGCTCTCCACTCCCAATCCCTGGAGCATGACCTCCCCAACCCCCTCCTCTGCCTCAGGGTTGTCACCATCCTCAGAGCCCTCAGAGGGGTCTTGCTCTTCCCCAGGCTCCTCTGACACAGCCTCTCCACAAGGCTCTGTGGGGAAAATGGGGCTGGGGACACAGGCATCCCGAGGGGCCCATGTGGCGCTGAGCACGGGCTCTTCTTTGGGCTGAGCATCATCTTCCATCGCTTTGAGCGCATCCTCCAGCGCCTCGCTGACCACCTGGGCCGGGTACTGCAGCCTGCGTGAGGGCACCGCTCCCAGGGGCTGCCCGCCGGCAGTGACAGTGTCCCCTGTGCCCCTGGACAGAGGACGCTCTGTCCCTTGGTTCATCACTCCCCTGTCTCCCCCTGGCCAGGTGAGACCCTCTCCTGCAGAGCTCTCCTGCTCTGGCAGTGGGGGCCTGGGGGGCTCTGGGGAGAGAGGAGGGGCAGCTTTGCCTGTGTGTGAGGGGCTGGACATGGGGCAGGCAGGAGCTCCCGGCCCCCCAGCCCTGCTGGTAGCCGGCAGTGCGGTGGTGTGGAGGACTGAGCTGATTTTCTGGAGCTCCCTGGCACTGAGGCTCTGGCTTTTGGGTGTCAGGGTGTCACTCTGTGGTTTTGGCAGCTGCCCTCTCCCCTCTGCCCTGGGGAAGATGGAGGGGCTGGTGCAGTGGTCTCGGGGCAGCAGCCGCCTGGTCTCAGGGTTCGCTGCTACCAGTTTGCTGCTGCTGCTGCTGCTCACCTCCAGTCTGAGATCTGCAAAGAGTGAGGTGGAGCCGTGAGCGGGCAAGAAGCTGCTCCATGGCTCTCCCAGTCCTCCCCTGCCGCCTGGCTGCCTCTCACTGTCCCCTCTCCTATTTTTAAACAGCTCCTTCTTGGAAACTGGGAAATTCCTCCCTCTTGAGTGCAGCGGATGCTGTTGGTCCCAGGGGATTCAGCATCAGGCCGGGACAATGCTGTGGCTAGCAGCAGCCACGGTCAGGTCCTGCTGCAGGGGAAAGTGTGCAGGTGGCAAGCTTTCCTTTTTTTTTTTTTTTGTTTTGTTTTGAGGAAAAAGGAAATGCTCAACTTGTTACCACAGCCTGCCGTCCTGCTGGGCAGATCCGTTCCTGCCCTTCCCAAGAAAGGCAAGGAATTAAAAAACGAGCCGAAGGAGCAGATAAGCCTTATCACAGCTGCGAGACCCGTGCCAAGAGCCCCCAGCCTGTTCGCACCTTCCTATCGCGGCCGGGCAACCGCTGCCAGGAAAATGCAGGAAAAAGTGTCTAATTCGAGCCTCCTCCCCCGAGCCCTCCCAGGGTAACGCGGTGGGGCTGGTGCCGGGGGTCTCTTACCTCGCACACCATTGGCCAACCTGAATTCCCCAGCCGGCATCTGCAGGCGGGTGCTCTCTGCTTCCAGCAGCGTCCTGGAGGAGGAGAGGGCATGGTGGGTGCCATGGGGTGGGTGACACAGGGTGCTGGGTGCTCGTTGCGCACCCCAGCTCACTCCGCTGGGCTGCGGCAGCGTCAGGGCGGGTAAACTGAGGCACGGAGTGGCTATAGATGGTTGCGCGGCTCTGTCACGGCTCCATGAGGGAACGGGCGGAACGAAGAAGCCCCCCTTGCTCCTATCTCCCCTCCCATCCCCCTGTGCCCGGGATTAGTGTCCGCGCAGGGTGACATCATGCTCTGCCGGGGAGGCCCCTCGCCTGGGCTGGGACAGCCCCTATTCTTATGCTAATTGTCCCCCCAGTCCCTGGCAGGCGGCCTTTGTGCGGGTCCATCTGGAAGGGCTGCGGAAGGGCCACAGGGCTGCCCCTACCGAGACCTCCCTTGTGCCCGAGACCCCCTTGTGCCAAGACTCATTTGTGCCTGCCACGGTGCCAGGCTCGGCCCCAGATCCCTGCACGCCGTGTGCCCGGGCAGCGGCCACTCCCCAGCTCCGTTCCCATCGGGAACCTCACCTGTAGGTCGCCACCTCCAGGCTGAGGGACATCTTCAGGTGCATGAGCTGCTGCCTGTCCTCCAGCACCCGGGCGATCTGCGCCCGCAAGCTCTGCTGCTCCTGCTCCAGGGCCTCCATTGCCAGCTGCGGGTAGCACAGGGGGGTCAGGGGCACCCCAGCCCAGCCTGAGCCCTGCCGGTCCCCGTGGACCTGGGACCACCTGGGCAGGTGGCTCGACTCATCCCCTCAGGATGCTGAGGGACAGGAGCCTGGGAACGCATTTTAGCACGAGGGGGCTGAGGGTGGGGCAAGGAGATGAGCAGGGCTGAAAGGTTTTGGGGAAAAAGCTGCTGGAAGAGGGAGGAAAGGCTGGGATGATTCAGGGCTGCGGGACACCAGTGTGGGAAAGAAACAACTTTCAGGTGAGCAGGTGAAGCCGCAGCCACCCTCTGCCCCAGGACACCCATGGCTGGTCCCAGGACCTGGAACTTCCCTGGGCAGTGTTTAGGCCTTTCCCAGTATTTCCAGCCCACCCCGCCTCCACATCCCTCTGCTGAATCACTTTAGCAGCTGTTGAATCACAGCTGCAGCTCAATCGCTCGGAGTTTACCCTGCCCACACCCCCGCCGGTGCCTGCACACCATGTCGGGGGCAGCGGAAGGGGCTGTTGTTATCCCGGGGTCCTGATTCTGGAGCCCAGCAGGACGTGGAACCACATCCTAGGTAGGATGCTGGAGGAGGACTCGATGTCTGGGTGCTACTCCTCTGCAGTGGAGTGGCCCCGGGTTCTCTCTTGTGCCGGGCACAGAGATGTCCCCAGGCTGCTTTGCTCTTCCTCCCGCCCTCCCCAGCTTCATCTGCAGCTCATCCAGGGCCACCGTCCATCCCTTCCCTGGGATTTGTTCCTCTGTCTTGCCTCCTCCCATTCACCTCTCCCATCCCTTCGCTCAGGGATGTGCCCTGAGTACCCACCCAGGCACTCACAGCCCCCTGCTCTGCCCCTCCCCAGGGACCCAGCTCCTTCCTGCTGCCTTCACTCACCTGGAACTTTTCTGCCTCCCCGCGCTGCTCCTGCCACTGCTGGGCCAGGCTCTCCTCCAGCATCTCCTTCTGTGCTTTGAGCCCCACCAGGTCCTTCTCCAGGCGCTGCAGCTGCAGCTGGCTTTGCTGGTTGTCCTCCACTGCCTTCCACAGGTTCTCCTTGGCCTGGCAGAGGGAACCCTCCAGCTGTGACACCTCTGTCTTGTAGGTCTCTACTGCCCCTTTCCAGATCTCTGAGAGCCTCTTGGAATAGTCCTCGACCTCCACAGGCTGGAAAACCACCGGTGCACAGCGGAAGCTTTCCAGGCTGTGGGAGAAACTTGCAATCTCCTGGTCCAGCCCAGCTTTCTCCTCCTCATGCACCTCCAGCAAGGCTTCCACCTCCTTCTCCAGCTGCACGGCTCTCTCCTTCAGCCAGATCTGTGCTCTCCTCTCCTCCTCCAGCTCCTTCCTGCTCAAGGACAGCTGCTTCTTAGCTTCTTCTCGGGCTGCCTTCTCCTTCTGGCACCTGCTTTTCACCTGCTGGACCTCCTCGTAGAGATTGTCCCTGGCCAGCTCGGCCGTGTGCTTCTCCCTGAAGGCGTGATCCAGCGCATCCCGCAGGGCTCGCAGCTCCTCTTCGTACTTGGTCCGCCACGAGTCCCCGGCCGGGCTGCTCTTGGTGCTCTGGATTTCAGCTCTCAGCACCTCGTTCTCCTCCTCCAGGAACTTCACGCGGGCCAGGTACGCCTCCAGCCGCTTGTTGAGGTCCCACATCTGCAGCGATTCCTCTCCCAGGGCTCTCGCCCCTGCGAAACTTTCCGTGCTCAGCATCGGCACTGCCGGGGGATGCCGGGGCTCTGGAGCCGGCACTGCCAGAGGAAGACGCCGGGGGAGGAGGATGCCGGGGAGAACGCTGAGGCAGAGTGGAAGGGCAGGGAGGGAAGCGAGTGGCTGGGAGCAGAGGGGAGCGCAGCTATTCATACTCGGCGATGGCGAGTGGGAGGCCCCCGAGACCCGGACGAGCAGCCGAGTTTAACCCTTGCACAGCCGAGCCGACTTCAGCCCACGTGGGCTCGACGCTGAGCTCCGATTTCCCAGTCCTGTGGAAGAGCAAGGTGTTCCTTCCCACTTTGGAAGGGTGACTTGAGGGCTTGGATCCTCTCCTGACGTGGCTCGGCTGGGAATGCCCTCCCTAAAGCCTGAGCGCCATGCCAGGGAGCTGGAGGGCTGCCGTGGGGCTCGGCGTGGAGCTTGGGAAATGTCCAAGAGCAGTTGGCAGATGCCCATCCTGAGGGCTTGGCTGCAGCATCCCTCGGTGGTGACTTGTCAGCCCCGTGCTGCTCCAAGCTTTCGCTGCAAGGGAGCCCCTAAGAAGCCCACCGAGAGTCTCACAGTCCTGGAGAGGTGATGGCTGCACCGAGGACATCGGTGCCTCTTGGTGCCCGGGGCTGTTATGGGCTCAGGTCCGGTGCCCTGGATCCATCCGAACGGAAATCCCTCTGCAGAGGGAGAAGCGCCACGGCAAGCACAGCGCGTTGTCCCATCCAAGGTCTCCTTGGGGCGCTGCATCCAGCTGTGTCCGGCTGCAATCTTCCCTCCTTCCAGATGTCCGTGGCTGAGCGGAGCCGGGAGCTCAACGGGAGCTGCTCCTCCAGCAGCCTCTGAAACTTGGCGAGCATCGGCTCCGCGTTTGGTTTCCGACAGAGCTTTCACCCGCGCAGTCAGTCACGGTCGAGATAAGAATCGCTTCACGGGGAGCATTTGGGGATTAAGGTTTTTGATTTTCTTTTTTTATTTACCCCAGATGACTTATCTGGGGGAAGGACAGTGCTCTGGCAAGGGGAGGAGATTCAAAAATTTAGACTCGGGAGGTTTCTGTGAACAAAAGGAGCAGGAAAATGTCGCTTGGGGAGAGACTTGTTGCCAGCGTTTTCTCCCGGGAGACGGTGTTTTTTCCCACGGGAGGGTCCCTGCTAGGTCCTCACCGGGGCAAGGAGGACAAGAATGTCTCCTCCCGAGCTATCCCACGGGACAGGCTCTAGGCGAGAGCTTCTGGAAAGACAAGCAACAGTCCCCTCTGCTGGCAAAGGCCACCCAGAGCCGTCCCCAAGCTCCTTCCCATTCGGGACCTGGTGGGACCTGGCGGGAGTCTCACGCTCCTCATACAGGGGAGCAGCAGCAGCGGGGACCGCAGCACCCCCTCGGAGGGACAGGGTTTTCCCTGGATGGTGGGATGGTGGGGGGATGGCCCAGCTCAGGGGTCTCCAAAGGCATCATCTTTCCGGCTCATCTCCGGCCAGACATCCTGTCTGGCTCCCTGGCCCAGCTCTGGTTTGCCTCTCACAGCCAAGATTGAAATGTCATTAAGGAGCACAGGGAGTGCTGAGGTTGAATAATTGATCTGGGGTTCCCAGAACCCTGGATAGTGGGGTAATGAAGCCCTGCTGCATGTCTTTATCCCTCTTCCTTATTTCCATAGCACATCTGCTCCAAAGCTGGCCTCCCCTGCTGCCTGGCTGCTCCCATTTTCCTCCTTTCCACCTTCTCTTGGATGCCCCTGGGATGTCCAGGTGCCTCCAAAACTGGCGGCTGCTGCAAAAAGACCCCCGGTGCTCATGGCTACACTGGGAGGTATCCTGGGAGTGAACATTTCCTTCTTCCCTGGCCTTGACCCCCGCTTCCCCTTCCCCTTCCCCTTCCCCCTCCTGCCTTTTGGGGTTCCCCATTGTGCCTGGTCCCCTCTCTCTCAGCCAACAGCAGGGTGCAACAGGATGCAAATCCTGCAGCCCAGGGAAGACTCAGGATCCCCAGGGCTGTTGAGGAGTCCCAATGTTTCCCTGCCTGGAGATCCTGGGGGCAAAGCTGGGGGGCACCCTGGGCTGTACATGTCTGTGTATCCCTTCCTTCTGTGGTGTGCTCGGGGTTGTGAGTGGCTTAGGATGGGGACATCTGTGTTCCTGGGGGATGTCTGGGGTCAGGGGACTCTCAGAAGGGAGATGTCCACTGCCTTAAGGGGTGCTCATGGTCAGGAGTCTCTCAGGAAGAGGATGTCCATGTTCCTGGGGGATTTCCTGGGGGATGCTTGAGCTCAAGATGCCCTAAGATGGGTATGCCTGTGTCACTGGGGGGTGTTGGGGACTAGGATGGCCTAGGATGGGGATGTCTGTGTCAGTGGGTGATGCTCAGGGTCAGGAGCCTCTCAGGAGGGAGATGTTTGGATCCCTGGGAAATGCTTGGGGTCAGAACCCCCTGGGAATGGGACATCTGTGCCCCTGAGAAGTGCTTGGGGTCAGGACCTCCTGGGTTGGCACCACTGAGGTGTTCTCAGGCTCAAGAGCCCTGGGAATGGGATATCTGTTCCCCCTGTCCCTGTGGGGGGCTCGGGGTGGATATTCAGCAGTGACAGGGGTTTGTGGGGGTGACAGTTTGAGGGTGTCCCAGCCCCCCAGCCCCAGGGTGGGAGCTGGCACATGCATGGCACGGAGGGCCTGGCACGGGCTGGTACATGACTTTGAGCAGGGCTGGAGGAGGAGCGGGAGGAGGAGGAGGAGGAGAAGGAAGCACAGCTGGGCGCTGAGGCCCTTCCAGCCTGAACACAGCTGGGGCTGGGGGGCTGTGGTCGTTGGGGGTCCCTGTGGGACAAGACCACCTTCCCATGCCCCTGGGGCTGGGCTAATGGGAAGGGCTGCAGGAAGGGATGGGGATTCTCTGGTGTCTAACGAGGGCTGAGCCCTGCTCCTGCCTTGCTTCTCTCCCTTCTCTCCTGCCCCTTCCAGGAGCTGGATGTCCCAAGGACTTTGCCCCATCGATACCAACAGCCAGGAAGGACCAGGAGCTGCCCTGGGAAGGAGCTGGCAGAGCAGCAGCCCTGGAAAGTTCCCTCCGAGCGAGCAAGGAAACCCCAGGCTTGCCGGAACATTTGTTCCCAATTAGGATGAGGGACGCTCCTTGCTGAGCAGGCACTTCGCGGTTCCCCCGGCCGCGAGCTCTTTCCCACGAAGTGCATTTTTTTGCACGGATTTCCCATCCGGGTGCAGGATGTGACCTCATGGGTTGAGTTTAGTGGGGCACAGGCTGGGGCAGCCCTGGGGTTTCATCCCTGTGTGTCCCGGTGCCCGTCCCTGCGATGTGAGCGCCAGCCGAGCATCACCCGCTGGACACTCCCCCTTCCCCGAACCACTCCGCGACCGAGACCGACTCTGCTGCCTGCAATTATTTCCCAGGACGACAAATAATTAATTCTGCTCAGGAGCTCGGCTTTCTGCAAACTCACCCGAGCAATTCCCTGGCAGGCTCCGCGCCGCCCCCCCCCGGGCAGGGAATGCTCCGTGCCAGGGAAAGTTTGAGCGAGATCTGGTTAAAAAAAATCCCTGATGCCAGCTCCTGGCTGCTGCCCTTCTGCCAAGGGGCTTGAGTCTGCAAATGAGGTGTCCCGGCTGCCCCCTAGACCTCACTGAGTACCCAGATCCCCACATATTCCTCCAGGAAAAAGTATTTCACCCTAAAGATGCATAAATTATCCTGGCCCCGACGGAGATGCAGGTGGGCAAGCTAAATCACAGCATCTCTCTGCCGGACCAAATTTGACTGTGAGTGCTGTGCTGGGAGGTCGGGTCTGGCTGCTCCCACCACCCCTTCGGGGCTGGCAAAGCCCTTCAGCCTTCGTCCGCCCACCTCGGCCTCTCAGCAAAAGGACTTTTGCATGACAAAACCTCTGCTGGCCACCGGGACCCCCGCCCGTGGCCCCTTCCCCGTCCAGCTGAAGCTGCCAAATATGAGGAATAACCATTCCAAGGGCATTCTCATTCCGTAGTGGGGTCTGTGGTAGGGACACCCCCAATTCTCTGGCGGGGTTAAAGGCAGCAAATGCCGGCTGCTCCCTCACTTCTGCTTCATTGGGTTAACACCGTGCCCGGGCTGAGCATCCTCCTCCCGTGCGGGGTTTGCCAGCTGCCAGGAGGGAGGGACGGGGAGGGACGAGGAGCCTGCCAACACAGTAATATCTTTTTTTTTTTTTTTCCCCTTCTTAATTAGGGGAAGGAATAAATATAAAAGGAGGAGAGAAAGGGGAAGGGAGAAAAAAAAATAAGAGTGGAGGACACAGACACACACACAGAAGCCTCTTTTCTCGGTGCCTGCACTTATGCCTGGTGCAGCTCCTTCCCAGCCGTCCTGCCAACCTGCTGCCGCCCGCTGCCCGCACTACCCCGGAGGAGCCGCAGCTCAGCCCCGCGCCGGGACCCCGGGCCAGGGGACGCCCCGCCGACGCTGCCGTTCCCCCCGCTGCACAGAGGGGTCCCCGCCGCGGGGCTGCGGCCGCGCACGGAGCAAGGTGGGATGCGGGGAGCGCGTGGAGCCGGCGGTGCTCCGGTACCGGAGGCGCCCCGGGCGCTGCGGTGTCCCCGTGGCGCTGCCGTACTGCGCTTTTCATTTCAATATCGCGTTTCACCTCCGCACGGGCGGAAAGTGAGACGAGACCTGAGCCGGCGTGGGGATGCCGAGAGATTTGCTGGCACTTTTTCCCGCGGGATGCAGGCGCAAGCGGCATCCTCCTGCCCTGCAGCGGGGGATACTCGGGGCTGCGGGACCCCACGGTGCCGCTTCGGGGAGGTTTGCCCTTGTCACCGACCCTCCCGAGTGCAGCATCGCGCTGCAAGTTTTTTCTAAAGGGGGCAGCTTGTAGCTGCTCCGCAGCGCCGGAGGCAGAGTGGGGGCTGCGGAGGCTCTTGCGAAGTTGGAAGCAGAAAGGACTTTGGTGCTGCCCGGCTGCTGCAGCCCGGAGTCCGGCCCGTCCCGCAGCCCCTCCAGCAGCGGGGTTCGAAGGTGCTGGGGAGAAAGGGCATTTCCCTGGCTGTTTCAGCAGCTGCTCTCACAGGACCCTGGTTTTGGGAGACGGGACAGGGATCCGGGATGGGTCTGGTGTGTTCTGTCAGGAGGGAGTCCTCCCTGTCTGTCCTGTAGAGCTTTGGCCGGGTCCTTGTCCCAAGGAGGCTGCGGTCAGGGTAGCAGTGGAAAGGGAAACTGAGGCACAGAGCTGGGCAGTGATCCGGCTCCCCACATCCTGGCTGGTCGTGTCGCTGCTCTCATTGGGAGTGAGCTGGGCTCAGGGGCAAAGCTGCCGAGCCCAAGGTTTAGGATGGCTGTAGGGCACGGCTGGCTCTCCCGGTCCACAACTCAGCTCTCTTGGCTCTGTCCCCACCCTCTGCTGGTGTCCCACTGGGGGCGGCAGGAGGGGCCGGGTGAAAATTTTTAAGGATTTTCACGGCTTTTTCCAGTGTGAACCCCAAATTCACCATGGGGTGTCCCGGGGAGAGGGGAATTTTACTGCAGTCCCTTCCTCCTCCCTCAGCCGGAGCATTTCGTCCCCAGGATAAATTAGGGGCTGCCCTTGAGCATCCCTACCAGCGACCGCTGCTCCTGTCACGCCGACTGCTCCTATCTCAGCCCAACCCAAAACCTGTTGCTCTTCCTTTTGGCCATCCAAGGTATGGGAGAAAGCTCCCTCTGCCCCAGCCTGGAGCCTTTTCCAGCTTCTTGGCTCAGGCATGGTCGGGAAAGGGTGAACAGGATATTTTAGGGCTGCTGTTCAGGGAATGAAGACAGAGAATTTAGACTGGGGAAACCGGGAGATCGGGAGGTTTTGTGCTGGGAGGGGGGAGATGCTGGTGTGGGGCAGTAGGGCTGGGTCCCACTTGAGCTGCAGTGCTGAAATCAGGGACTCCCATCCTCCACCCCACACTACTGCCCCACCTCGTGCCTCAGTTTCCCCGCCAGAGCCCCCGAGCCGGGGAAGGCGGGGATGGGTGTGCAAACCTTTCACGCGTGCGTGTGACACACTTACCCAGGGGTACACGTGCTCGTGTGTCCCTGGCGGCTCCTGCGGGGTCTGCTCCCACCGCCGCTGCTCTGTGCGGGACTGAAGCTCCCCAAGGACCCTCCCTGTGTTCTCCCGGACCCCCCTGCAACAAGGAGTCCCTTTCTCCCTGTTGGGGGTGGGGGGCGAGGGGTTCTGGCAGCTGGAGGGACCCCCCTTCTCCCCACCCGCTTCCGGCCTTTTAAGCTTTGCCAGCAGCCGCTGCCAAGAGGCTGCCGGGCGCTGCCCCCGCACCCCTGAGCTGGCTTGTGCCGGGCACGGCCCCTCTCCGGGGACCTCTCCGGCGGCCCTGCGGCCGGGTGAGGACGGAGCCTGGACGCAGAGCCGGTTCGCAGCTCCGAGGGGAACGGACACGGCGCAGCCACGTGCGAGCCGTGGCCGTGGCCGGGGCTGCGGGTCCGTCCCCGCCCGGCAGCCGGGGCGGCAGCGGCGTGTCCGGAGCCCTTTGCTAGTGGGGATGGGGCTGGAGCGGGGCCAGGCTGTGCCGGCGGCTGCTGACTCATTCTGCAGCTGAGCATCCCTGGAAAGCCACCGCTCTGCTCCCCCCTCCTCCGGCTCGCTGCGGGCTGGCAGGGCACCTTGGGAGCCGGGATGAGCAACCATCACGTGGAGGGGACAAGGGGCTGCGGAGAAGAAAACCCCTCTCCGGAGATGAAAAGGGACAGCCCCTGGCCATCCACTCGCAGCATCTCCTGCGCTGAGCCCTGGACCAGGTGATGCAGCCTGAGATGCATCTGCAGTTCTTGTGTTCAAGAAGCCAGCTCTGAAAGCAGGGCTGAGCTCAGGGGAGAAAGAAGGATCAGTCCTGTCCTAAAATAGACTTCAGCTCCATTTTCCACCTGGTTTCCCACAGAAATGGAGGTTAGCTGGCCCTGCCACGTGCGTGCATGCCTGTGTGTCTGCCTGATCTCAGCAACTCCTGAGCTCTGAGGTCTCTGGGACAAGTTACTGCCATTATAACCATTCAACCTTTTTTGGCTGCCCTTCCCTAGTTCTGCTCCCAGCTTTTCCCTCATAACTTGTGGGTTGAAAGATTTTCCATTTGTGGAAAACAGAAAAATACCCAATGCAAAAAGCCAACCCCAAACCCCAAACTTGACGTCTGAGAGTCTCTTGTCACCATGGCACTCCAGGACCTTGGGCCATCACCCATGGGCAGGGTGAAACTGGGTTTAACCCTTTCCATATCCCATTCCCAGCACCGGCACACAGGCCCAGTCAGGGATGGGCACAGGAGGGAAGCAGACACTCTAGCCTGACCAATTCCTGTGGAGTTTTATCACTTGGATTTCCTCCCCAGGGCTTTGGGGCTGCTGTCTGCGCCACCATGGCGCCTTGGGGATGGGAAGAAAAGGTGCCCGTGACAAAAGCCTTCCTCGCTTGGCTGCCCTGGGGGTGGCACCAGCCCCCGTGCTGGAGTCTGTCCATGGCTGCCATGCAGGAGGGTTTTGTCCCTTGGTCCAGAACCATGGGGCTGCATTCAAAATATCCGTCCGGAGCACAGAAAGCCCCTGGCTTGGCCCTGGCATCGCTGGCCAGGTCTTGGGCAATCAAGCTTTGGCTGCTCCTGCTGAGCTCCTGCTGGGAAGGGGACGTTTGTGGTCTGCACAGGATGCTCAGTGTCCATGGGGTGTGGTGCCAGGGGCTTTAAGTCCACTGAGTTTTGTGTTAGGAGTTATGCATGCTTACTGCCTTGTGCTGTGGACTACACACTCACGGTGTGTAGTGCCAGGGAATGTACATGGTGTGTGCTGCCAGGGTCGTGTGTCCATGGATCCAGGGGCTGTGCATCCACTGTGTGTGCTGCCAGGATTGTGTGTCCATGGATCCAGGGGCTGTGCATCCACTGTGTGTGCTGCCAGGGTTGTGTGTCTGTGGATCTAGGGGCTGTGCATCCACTGTGTGTGCTGCCAGGGGCTGTATGTTCCTGGTGTGTGGTGCCAGGGGCNCAGCCACTGTGTGTGCTGCCAGGGTTGTGTGTCCGTGGATCCAGGAGCTGTGCAGCCACTGTGTGTGCTGCCAGGGTTGTGTGTCCGTGGATCCAGGAGCTGTGCAGCCACTGTGTGTGCTGCCAGGGTTGTGTGTCCGTGGATCCAGGAGCTGTGCAGCCACTGTGTGTGCTGCCAGGGTTGTGTGTCCGTGGATCCAGGAGCTGTGCAGCCACTGTGTGTGCTGCCAGGGTTGTGTGTCCGTGGATCCAGGAGCTGTGCAGCCACTGTGTGTGCTGCCAGGGTTGTGTGTCCGTGGATCCAGGAGCTGTGCAGCCACTGTGTGTGCTGCCAGGGTTGTGTGTCCGTGGATCCAGGAGCTGTGCAGCCACTGTGTGTGCTGCCAGGGTTGTGTGTCCGTGGATCCAGGAGCTGTGCAGCCACTGTGTGTGCTGCCAGGGTTGTGTGTCCGTGGATCCAGGAGCTGTGCAGCCACTGTGTGTGCTGCCAGGGTTGTGTGTCCGTGGATCCAGGAGCTGTGCAGCCACTGTGTGTGCTGCCAGGATTGTGTGTCCATGGATCCAGGGGCTGTGCATCCACTGTGTGTGCTGCCAGGGTTGTGTGTCTGTGGATCTAGGGGCTGTGCATCCACTGTGTGTGCTGCCAGGGGCTGTATGTTCCTGGTGTGTGGTGCCAGGGGCTCTGCATCCATGGTACGTGGTGCATGGGTTGTATGAACAAGGCTCCAGGGGCTGTACATCCATGGTAGTTGGTGCTGGGGTGTGTGTGCACAGTGTTTGATCCCCAGGGCTGTATTCACACCCTCTCCCCAGAGCAGTGGTCCCCTGGGCACACTCTGGGAACGCTGCTTGGAGAGGGTCACAGGTGATGAGGATGGCAGGTGACCAGGATAGCATCCTGTCCGGCTGCCAGGACAGCATCCCTGGCAGCCAGCAACTGGACGTGGGGCTGCCTAAGCTGCTCCTGTGGCTGCTGAAATCAATACAGCGCAAAGAGCTCATAAATTACAAGGCTGCTCCGAGTCTCAGGGTGCTCTGTTCTCAGGCAATGACACGATGCATCCCTGGCATGGGAGGCTGAGGAGCCTCCAGCCCCTAAGGAGCCTCTGTAGACGTGTGAGGGTGTATTGGAGCATTGCATCAGGCAGAGACATTTCCTCACATTCCCAGCATCATCCTCCTCTCTGGACAGCTGCAAGAGCAGCCAGAACCCTGCCATGACATGTCTGTCACCCCTGTGCTGCTCCCTGCAGAGGGCTGGGGGCCGGTGATGGTGGTGCTGGCCACTGAGCTCTCCTTTCAGTGCTGGTCCCCAGCCCATCGGTGAGAGCCCTTTGTGCCAGGCAGCCTGAGAGAGGCCTGGGACATAATGGCTGCTTTGGTCAGCCTTGGTTTTCCCAGCCCGCGTGCGGGAAGCCTCCAGCGTGAGCTGAATGGCAAAGAAGCCGTCCTGCTCCTTCCCTCCCCCTCTGCCCTGTGCTTTGTGTGCTCTGGGCTGTCCCCTGGCTGCTCGCTGACCTCAGCTCCCTCCACAAGCCAGCCCTGGCAGCGCACACGTGCACACCTGCACGTGTTACACCTGTGTGCTCTGCTTGCTCCCTCACCACCTCTTTCCTGACCAAACACCCGCTGAGGTTTCCTGACCAAATCCTTTCTGAGGTTTCTCACGGTGGCACCGTGGGCACACGGCCCTGGTGCTGGCATCGCCTCCCTGCCCACTGCAGCCAGCACTCGGGCTGAGGCCGTCTGTGCTCTCCGGGCCAGGCTGGACTCTGCTGTCCCCAAGGGACACAGCTCCTGGGGAAGGTCAGAGGGGCTGGATGGCTCCCAGGCAATGGTCCTGGTTGCTCATGTTGTCTTCTTCCTCTTGTGAGCCAGGGCACATTTATTTCCCTTCCCTCTCCTCTGCACTGTCCAAGGATCCAGATTACCCTGCATCCATGCCAGAGCTGAGGTCCCCCTCTGTGCCCCAATCCCCCTCCCACATGGGTTGCAGGATTCTCCCCAGCCACTCCCCCTTATGCAGGGATGGGAGATTTTTGGTGCTTTTATGGATTCTAAGCACAGCTGGTGGTTTTTACTCCCCCCTTGCAGGGCAGAGCATGGCCCCAGCCCTCCCGTTGCTGCTGCTGTTCTGGGTCTTTGTCCCCACAGTGGTCCCGGAGGTGTTTGGCCCTGGAGATGGCACAGGTAACTCGGCATCATCAGCCACATCTGTGTAACTCCCTTCCCCATCAGTGCCCTGTAGAGGGGGTCCCGGGGGGGCCTCACACCAGTCCTGCTCACAGCTCCTCTCTTCTCCCACCCAGAGGACCTCAAGGCTCTGCAGGTCTCCATCCCACGCCACCCAGCCCTCGAAGCTGTGCTGGCAGGCGACATCACCATCCCCTGCCTCATCACCTACCTTGGCCCCCAGCCCACCGCTGGCATGGGTGGCCGCCGTGCAGTCCTGGGAACCCCCCGGGTCAAGTGGACCTTCATCTCTGAGGGCAGGGAGGTGGAGATCTTGGTAGCTCGGGGCGACAGGGTGAAGGTGAGTGAGGACTATCGGCTGCGCGCCTCCCTGCCCATCTTTCACCAGCGCTACACCAATGCCTCCCTCCTGCTCACCGAGCTGCGCCCCAATGACTCGGGGATCTACCGCTGCGACGTGCAGCACGGCATCGAGGACGGCCATGACATCCTCGATATCAAAGTTAAAGGTACTTCAAGGCGGGGAGAAGTGGGATTTGGGGCAGGTTGAGGCCCTCTCCTGGCTCAGCAAACACTCCCCTGGGTGCATCTGCACCCACGTGGGCGAGGGCTGCTGCGAAGCCCCTTGCCCATGGCAGTGTCTGCCCGCAGGGGTGGTGTTTCACTACCGGGAGGGCTCCATGCGCTACGCCTACACCTTTGCCGAGGCACAGGAAGCTTGTGCCCGGATCGGCGCCAGCATCGCCACCCCCGAGCAGCTCTACGCCGCTTACCTGGGGGGCTACGAGCAGTGTGACGCCGGCTGGATCGCCGACCAGACCGTCAGGTGGGCACCATGGCTGCCACCTGGGCATTGTGCCCATGGCCTCACCCAGTCACTCCCCTGCCGGTCACCAACCCTCCCCTGTGCTTTCCTGCCTCAGGTACCCCATCCAGACACCCCGTGAAGCCTGTTACGGAGACATGAATGGCTTCCCTGGGGTGAGGAACTATGGAGTGGTGGACCCGGATGACATGTACGATGTGTACTGCTACGCTGAGGACCTCCCAGGTGCCTGTGGTGCCACCAGCCACCCTTGCTTTTTTTCTTGCCCTCTGCTTTTGCTCTCACACTAACTTGTGCCTGTAACCTGTCGTAAACCTCAGTGGAAAAGCTGCCTGAGCTGCAGGTGCTGTCTCTTGGGTGTGGGGACTTGCTGCGCTGCTTCCTAAAGCATTCCTGGTTCATTTTGGTGGGGTGTGGGGCTTTCTCCCTTGCAGCAGGCAGTTCTCAGTCTGGGCTGTGCCCACGGTGAGGTGCCCCAGACCAGCAGTATGCTGTGTTAGGTGGTTTGGGGCTTGATTGTGCACATGCTGTGCTTTGCATGAGATGCAGGGCTGCGGATCCTGCCCAGCCACGTATGCATGGAGGTGGCTGGTCCCTCCTTTGGGTCCCAGTAGGGCTCCCCGCTGGTAGTGGCACCTGCTGTGGGGTCGGTTGGGTGGTGCCAGGCAGATGGCAGGGACGGGGACATGTCTCTTGTGTGCACTGGGACAGGGAGACAGGGACAGGTGCAGCTGTGGGGGTTGATACATGCTGTACCCTGGGGCAGTGGTCCCCAGTCCTCCTCAGCGTGAAGCCTCACCACAGTGCTCACTGGGCTTGCAGGTATCCTTTAGAAATGTCCCACACGTGGATTGCTCAGTGCAGGGCGTGGACGTGTTCCTCTGCAGTCCTGTTCATGGGTGCTTCAAAGTCTCAGGTCTGTTTGCAAGGGCAGGAATCAATCCCATGCAGTGTGAGAGCTCCATCTGTGCCTGTGCTGTGGCTTTCTGTGCATGTGCAGGGAGGCAGAGAAGCAGGCAGGGATGCAGGCAGGGAAGCAGGCAGGAAGGCAGGCAGGGATGCAGGCAGAAAGGCAGGGATGCAGGCAGGAAGGCAGGGATGCTGGCAGGAAGGCAGGGATGCTGGCAGGGATGCAGGCAGGGATGCAGGCAGGGAAGCAGGCAGG
>VWYI01000694.1:224722-255728 GCA_013399455.1 Anthoscopus minutus | reverse complement strand
GGACAGGCGAGCCCCAGTGCTCGGCCGCCCTCTCCCGGCTGGCCCTGTCCCGCCTCCCCGGGGGTGAGGGGTAAAGGGGCTCCCCGATGTCCCATTTGGGGGTCCCCTTGTCCCCAGACGTCTCAGCACCTTCACGGCACAGAGTGAGGGACGCCCCCACCTCCCGCGCACTTCTCGGTGCCAAGTCCCAGCTCCCAAATCCCCCTGAACTCAGCCTACAGCACCTGTGCAGCCCCTCCTGGCAGGTGGCACCTGGCTGTGTCCCTGTCTCCAACACACCCCATGTCCCCCAGACCAGTACAGGGAATACCAGTGGATCGGCTTGAACGACCGGACCATCGAGGGGGATTTCCAGTGGTCTGACGGGAGCCCCTTGGTAAGTGGGGCTGCCAACCCTTGTGTACCCTCACAGGGGGAGACCACCCTGCCCGGCACCTCACTGCCCTCCTCCAGCCCCGGGGTCCAGCCCCGGGGCCGGGCTTTGAAGCTCCCAAACAAGAGCCACTTGCCTCACCTGGGCTGAGCATCCTCAGGGGAGCCAGACCCTGGGATTTGGGGTTCTGAGGCCGTGCCAAGGGGCACGGAGGTGGGATCTCATTCCTGCCAGGGATGTCACAGCCAGGAGGCTGCAGACGGGTGCGTGCTGGTGCAGGGCCACCCCCCACACCTAAGGGATTAGGATGCCCCGTGCACCCCGTCCCACTTGTCCCCCCAGCTCTACGAGAACTGGCACCCTGGGCAGCCCGACAGCTACTTCCTTTCCGGGGAGAACTGTGTGGTCATCGTGTGGCACGATGGGGGCCAGTGGAGCGACGTGCCCTGCAACTACCACCTCTCCTACACCTGCAAAATGGGGCTGGGTAAGCCAGGCTGGGCGGCAGGGGCTGCACCCCCAACCACCCCAAAGAGGGAAACGAGCCCTGTGCGTGGGACCCTCAGCCTGTTTGGGTTTTCCGAGGTTTGCTCCGGGCTGGGGGACCCTCCACGGCTGACTGCAATGAGCTGATCCCCCCCTTGCAGTGCAGTGCGGGCCGCCCCCCGCCCTCAGCAACGCCCGCGCCTTTGGCAAACCAAAGCAGCGCTACGAGATCGGCTCCACCGCGCGCTACCAGTGCCGGCACGGCTTCGCCCCGCGCCGCTCGCCCGTCATCCGCTGCCAGGAGGATGGCACCTGGGAGCCACCCCAGCTGGCCTGCCGCCCTCGTGAGTGACAGGCTCCCCCGGACCCTCTAGGAACCTGCCCGTGGTGCTTTCCCTTCACCTGGGACTTCTTGTGTCCCCTCAGGCCTGGCTCAGCCCCTCAACAACTGAGTGAGTCCCTGGGGTAGCAGCCAGCATTTCCCCAAGCCCTGGAGCCGGTGTGGATGGGGACGGCACTGGGACCCCGGCACGGATCCCAACGTGGCGTGGAACCTCACTGTTGGGTGTCTGCCCCCTTGTTTGTTTTATATCTGTACAAAGAAATCCTAATAATTAAAGACCCCCTTGAAAGGAACTGGCAGTGACCCAAAATGCAGTACAACAGAAGTTTTGTTCCCACTCACAAGAGAGTTGAAATCAAGGGGGACACCATGGGCAGGTGATGTGCCAGCATCACCTCCAGCCATTTTCTCCCACCTCTACCCGAAGGGTCCTCATCCTGTGACACCTTGGTGGGGACTGACATGGGGACATCCAAGCTCTGCTGCAGCTCAGAACCCATCCTGAAGCGTGGAGTTCCTGGAAAGGCAGAAGCTGCTGCTGCAGACTTGGAGTGGGTGTGTGTTGCCCAGCCCCCATCTCTGTGCTTCTGTGGGTATTAAAACCAGAAAACAGGTAGCACAGAGTGGTGACCTGGTTATTTGGGGGGGTCTGGCACAGGGGTGGGACTGGCAGGGCTGCACAGCCCCAAAGCATGGAGCGTGGCAGCAGTGGAGAGCCTGGGCTCAGAGGTGTCCCCAGGAGCCACAGAAACAGGGAGGCACAACCAAAAGTGCTCCCACATCCCAGCAGTGCTGGGTACCGCTCAGGGCTCAGGCTGGGACACTGCCTCTAGCAAATACATGGAACTGGGAGGGCACATCACCAGAGTCAGGGCATCCCATGCTGTTATTCCCCCTGCACTGTGCCAGATCCAGAGCTTTTTATAGTTCTCCTGGGCCATGTTGAACAGCAACACCCATAATACCCTGAAGTGAAGCATCCAGAACACACATAACCCCTGGACACAGCACTGGGGATGGAAAGTCCCTGTCAAACTCCCCTCATGGAGAGGCCAGATGGTCACAGGGCAAGGAGCCAGGCAAGCGTGTGCCTTTGCCATACAGATTTTCTGTTGCTTTATTAATTGGAAAGGCAACACACCATTAGTCACACTCGTTAATGCCCAGCCTGAGTCCTCTGCACTTGCACCAGCCAGAGTCATCAGCCACAGTCCTCATGGCTCTGGGGAGTGAGGATGGGGCGAGGGATTCACCAGGGTTGGGGAATGGGCAGCCTGTGCTGTCTGCTGGGGGGTTGGTTTAGAGCCTCCTTCCTGGTCCAGCAGTGGGTCTGGCTTCTCCAGTACATCCCAAACACCCCACCAGCCTCACAGCAGGCTGGGACACGGGCACTCACTCTGTCAGGGGTGCACCAAGAACCCACATCCAGCTCTATCACTTAACCAGAGGATGCCCGAACCACCCAAAATCACTGGGAGACCACCCCTCCTACCCTGCCTCAAGCTCTCTGCCCAGGTGATGAGAACTGGTGTCCCACCGCTGTGCCCTCTGCTCAGCCCACCTCTCCTCCCAGGGTCCTTACTTCCCTACGAAGCAGTAGGTGCCGTAGGTCCTCATCTCCTTGCTGGGGAAGCCGAAGCTGCGGACACCAGGGTCGGGCAGGCCCCCGCAGTGCTCACGGGGGGTGGTGATGGGGTACCGGACGCTGCCGTCCGCCAGCCACCCCCCGTCACAGCGATCCAGCTGCGAGAACTTCCAGGCAGAGTAGAGCTGTCCCACCTTGGCAATGGCTGCCCCGTGGTTACGACATGCCTGCCCGGCCTCCTTGAAGTTCAGGTGGCCCCGGATGAAGTAGACCTGGCCTGGGGGTGGAAGGGGGACACCACAGGTGAGCATCCTTCCTGCAAACAACCCCAGCCCTGTTGTAAATCCAGGTGGGCAGCAGGGCTTGGTGACTCTGTGAGAAGGACAGGGGACCACAGCACTACCTTGAAGAGCAGAGGTAAAGCAGAAAGCATCGAATCGGTCCTTCTGCTTGTCCCTGGCGCCGTAGGTCCGGACGCCGGGCAGGAGGAGGCGGCCACCACACGGCTCCCGCGAGTTGATGATGGGGTAGTGGACGGTCCCGTCAAGGATCCAGCCGGCGTTGCACCAGTCCAGACCCTCCGTCCAGGCTGTGGGGCGAGAGGCGGCTCAGTACCAGCATTTCCCTCCTCCCAGTACTTAAACAGGCACGGTTTTGGGCTGAAGAGGAATTATTTTTATTGCTTCACCTTTGTACAGCTGCTGGTAGGTGGCAAGGCGGGAGTCCTGCTGCTCGCAGGCTCTCTTGGCTTCATGGTAGTTGAATTTGTAGCGCCCATTGCTGGGCTGGTAGGGGAAGACAACGCCTAGAGGGACAGGGACAGGTCGATGGCACAAGGCTCTCCCCAAGCAGGCTTTGACTTAACATCCCTGAGGATTCAGTGCTGGATTTAAGGCTGGGGAACGGGGTGATGCAATGGAGAGCGTGGGTGGAGGCAGAAAGCCGCACACCTCCATTCCAGCTGAGGGTCCCTCCTGCCACATCCCCCAGAGATGTAGCCCAGCCTCTCTCACCCTCAAGGTGCAGCATGAGTGAGATGCTCTCATCCTCCAGCCCGTTGACGAGCTGGCAGCGGTAGCGCCCCTCGTCCTCCAGCGCCACATCGGTGATGGTGAGCGAGGCGTCATAGCGGTGGCTGTGCCGCAGGCGCACCCGTGGGCTCAGGGGCCCGTAGTTCTTGTGGTACAGCCCGTTGGTGATGATGATGATGTTCTCCCGGTAGTTGGCCGGCTCCACCTTGCTCCACTTCACGCGGTAGTTGTGGGGCAGGGCGCGCAGGACGCAGGGCAGGGTGGCTGTGGCACCACGCTGCGTGTGCACCGTGGGGTGGAGGGGCTCCAGCAGGTACTGCAGGCGCAGGGGGGCTGCAGCCCCCCCAGGCAGCCTCAGACTGACCGGCATCATCCCTCCAACACCTCCCCGAGCACCCTTCAACCCTCACCAGTGTCTAATGGTTCACCCATCCTGGCTTCTCTTCATCTCTCCTGCACCTTTAGGAGGCACAGCTCAGTCCCTGCCCCGGCTGGACCCACCCAGCATCACCTCCCCTCTCCAGCACGACCGCAAACTGCAGTGCCCAGTCCTTCCTGCAGGCCCTGCTCCCTGCATGGGCTCCATATCCTGCCCTCCAGGCCCTGATCCCTACCCAGGCTCCCTGTCCTCCTGCCCGGCCCTGCTCCCTACCTGGGGTCCCCGTTGGCCGCTGGAAGATGCTGGTCGCTGGGGATGCTGCCAGGAGCCAGAGGCAGCTGAGCAGGAGCAGCCTGTGCATCTTTAGAGCCAGGGGCAGGATGGTGCCTGGGGGGATGGCAGGGGTCAGGGACATGCAGCAGGACACACCCCAGCTTTGGTGGGGCCTGGAGGATATGGCCCTGCTCTGCAGGAGCTCTGACATTTACTATGCAGAGGGGACATCACTTGCAGGACACTGACCCCACACGCTGTGCCAACCCTCCTTCCTGGCACCCCCCAGGCTCTTACCGTCCACAGACATGTCCTTCGGGGAGCCGCTGTGCCCATCCAATGCCCCCAGCCCACGTGCTGCCCCAGCTCCTGCTGCTGCCTGTCTCCGTCATGAACACCCCATGGTGGGGCCGAGCGTGCTGGGAAGGCTGGACCTGTGCTGCAAGGCTCCTGGGAAGAGGTGACACGGGGACACAGGGACACGGGAGGTGGCAAGCAGGTGCTCCCAGCCAGCCCCTTCCCTGTCACCGTCCTGGGGCGGGCAGTGTCCTGGCAGCCCTGTGGCCCCGCAGGCCCTTGATGCCCGCTCCCATGGTGCCGGCCGTGCCCTCACTCCCTGCCCTGTCACCGTCTCTTCCAGCTTCCTTCTCTTTTTTTTCCCCTCCAACACCTCCCCGAGGAGTGCACAGGGAGGAGGAAGCACAATTTCCCATTGTGAGTGTCTTTCTCTTTATTGTTCTGCTCGGCAAAACACAGTGTGCCCGGCTAACAAACATCCCTTTATCTGCAGGCCACAGCTTTGGGAATTCAGGGAAAACGACAGTTCTGCATCAGGCTCCAGCAGCCTCTCGGGCTGGCAAAGCCCCTGCTGAGCATTGGCCCCCAGGGTTGGGACAGTGCTCTCTGATTGCACAGACAGCAGGGCAATGGTTAATTTTATTCCCCTCTCCCTGTTCCTGAAGAAAAGATGATGTTCCCCTCCCTTGAGGCTCTGGAGGGTTGTGCAAGGGGGGGTGCCCCGCCACTTGAGTCCCAATGGACATATCCTGCCCTCCAAAAAGGCATCAGAGAGGCTTCCCCAATATCACCTCGGGCAAGGACGCTGCCAGGAGCAAAACACAGGCACACAATGGGGCTGTGTTCTGGGCTCCAGCATCTTCTCCCTCCCCCGGGGTCCATCTCCAAGGGTGGATGAGGCTCTTCTCAAAGGAGGCACAAGACAAGCAGCGACTGTCCCCAACACCATGCTGGGCTCACCACCTGGGCACAGCACAGCAAACAGCCCCCCTCTCTGGGAAAGGCATCAGGGTGCATGCTAAGTCCGCCAGGCCTTGTCCCCCCCCTGCTCCAGCCCCTTTTCAAGGAGGGGCATAAATTTTGATGCCAGCAGGCTGAACTGGAAGCGTTTTTCCAGCTCAGAATGGTCAGAGCTTTGGTTTATTGTAATGAGGAAAAGGTGCCTGTGGCTTTGCTCTCCCTGGGCTGAAGGAGGCTAAACTGGAGCAGCAGCACTGCAAGATCCTCCCTCGCAGCTCCCCACGGTTATTGGGTGAGTCCATGGCTCTTCAGAGAGTCTGTCATCTCCCTCCCTCACACTTCCTGTGCCCACGGCTGCAGAAGCAGATTCTGTTCTCCCCTCAGCAGCAGCTCCGGGCTTCTTGGCTGCAGGATGCTGATTTCCTGGCTCTGTGGTACCACAAACGAGCTGAGTGTTTCTCAACATTTTTCCCAAGTGAAGGCACCATCTACAGTCCCTGGTCCTCACAAAACTACAGCCCAAAGCAGAACATTTGCAGGAGGTTCCCAAAAGTGACTCATCCCCTTTCCCCAGCCTGTTGAGATAAGAGCATGACCCCAGCCCACCACTGAATTCAGAGTTCGGCCCAGTACTGTGGAAAGGAGTCGCCCAAGTCACTTCCCAAACACACACTCTGTTACTTCTCTGCTCCTTGTCTCTTCTTCTCCCTTTTTGGGATCTGCACCCACTCTTGGTGCAATGCAAACACCTCTGCAGAAGCAGAGGCAGCCAAAGAAAAGCCAAGGAACCCCTCATGCTCACAGCTCCTCCAGCTCCTGGCGTGGGCTCCATCAGGAGCCTTTGACTCTGCTCCTTGCTCAGATTCTCCTTCTCCCCTCACAGAAACCTCATCCCCAAAGCCCCCTGAACACCATTTTTCCTTCTGACTGAGGAATTTGAACTCAGCTTTGTGGGGCTTTTCTGAGCCAGCACTTCCACAGCGGGTCTCACCACATTTGTGCATCACCTTCCACCTCCTCTGCCCAACCCAGTTCTCAAAAACACTGTATTTCTACAAGGCTGAAACCTCATGCATCCCCCATCCACAGCTCCTGCCCCACCCCAAATCCTCCTCCCGCTCCTCTTGCACTCAGCAGAGAGAGAGGGACACTGACCCCACACACTTCACAGCACAGTAGCTGAAGCCACCTGATATGGCAACGCCAGGTGTGCAGGCGTGCCAGGGCATCCAGTCCAGAGTTTCCGTGCTGGCAGCGCTGCCCCGCTCCCGGCACTCCCTTCGAGGTGCTGGAGGCGAGGGCAGGACCTGGAAGCCGCCCTGGCAGGAGGAGTTTGCAGTCCCAGCGTGGCCCTCCTCATGCGCCCCATCTGCAGGGGTTCACCTGCCCCGGCTGCCCCCCGACATGCCTGAGCACACAGCCGCGTCGAGGCTCCGGCTCTCCGGGCTGTGCTTCCTCCTCCAAATCCTCAACATCCTCCTCTTCGCCGTGTTTGTCCGGTACAGTCCCGAGAGCAGCCCCGGCCAGTGCCCCCCGCAGCTGAATTGCAGCCGGAGAAACCAGGACTCGCGTTTCCAGCAGCGCCGTGAGTATCCCCACGCCCGTGTGTGCGGAAGAGCCGTTCTGCTGAGGGGAAGCCACGAGGTGTCACCGTGCTCAGTGCAGGCTGCAGACCTGTCACAGGCTACAGGCTTGAACAGAGAGGGAACATCAAGCTGCAGGGCTGGGGTACTGGTGCATCCCAGAGGGGGAAAAACAGACATGCTGCAAGGATTTCTGAAATACTTGGACAGAGCCAGCCCAAAAAGAGGGATATTTGGGTCTAGGACATGTGTTACAGCGGTGGAGCTCAGAGAGGAGCACTGTGTGCAATGAAAAACTAGGGATCATCGTCCTATGCCTGGTAGGGAGCACAGCGGCTTCTTCTGGCACTTTAGGGTCTGCAAAGGTTTCCACTGACAGGCTGGGTTTTGCAGTGCTGAGGGATTTACACCAAGCCTCTTCCACAGAGGATTTGTCTCCCTGGGTGCTACCACAGGGTCCCATGGGGGGCTGGGGGGGTCTTCCCTGCCAGAAGCATCCTACTGCATGCTGGGCATCACTGCAGAACCGCCCAGGTGAGGGGCTGTCCCTCACTCTTCTGAGCCAAAGGCAAAGTGGTCAATGAGAGCAGAGCTTTGGAGTGCCCTGGCAGAAAGACAGGAGCACGTGGAGGCACTGGGCAGGGAGCTGGCAGCTGGCAGGTTCTCCCGGTTTCGCCTGCCCACGTAACCCCACCCAGGCAGTGACTCATGGAGAAGGTCGGGCCACAGCTCTCAGCTGAAGGGTTGCAAAGGGCATTTAGCCCAAGCGAGAATTAAGCCCTCCATCCTCTGGTTTGCCACCAAGTAGTACCAGCCTAATTCCAATTCTCTGCTCATCCTTCTTCCCTCCTCATCCCGTGAATTGGAACATGATGCTTTCAGGGGCAGCAGCAAAGTCCCAGGGGTGCTGATATCTCAGACACACCTTCATGCAGGTTTAGTGGGTGCAGGCAGCTCTTGGCCACCCCAGGAGGTTTCTGGGGTGTGGGGTGAACTGTGTGAGTGTCCTGAGATATTTGGGTGGGGCAGCTGGGTGGCCAGGAGCCACTGCAAAGGGTCACATTGGGCAGGGATGGCTTTACCTGTCGCTGGCACTCGCCACTACAGATCTCCAAGGAAGATCATCCACCATGGTTGCAGGCACACATCAAGCAGAGTGAAGCTTCAGCTCCCCAAAGCCTGTTAGACTAGGGGGTGTCTTAGTCCTGTCTTAGTCCCCTCAGGGACCAGCAGGCAGGAGGGTCCTGCCCTCAGCACCTCCAGATCCATCCTTGTGCTTCTCCTCCAGCAGCTTTCCAGGATGTCCACATCCAAGTGCTCCTCAGCTTTGGCTTCCTGGTGACATTCCTCAGCCGCTATGGGCCAGGCAGTGTGGCCATCAGCATCCTCATCATAGCCTTTGCCATCCAGTGGGCTGTTCTCATCCAGGGGTTTCTTTACTTCTTCCTCAATGGCAAAATTTACGTGGGAGCTCAGAGGTAAGGCAGGAGGGAGCTGCTGCTGCCCAGACAGCTCATCCCAGCCCAGTCCTGGCACACTGGCTCCCTCCTCTGTAAAAATCATGGCTCTGCTTTGGAGGAGGATTTTGAGGACAAGTGGCTTGTTTGAGTACTGTCCTAGCAAGGGCTGTGTAAGTACTGCATAGGCTGCAGCCAGGCATTTCGGGGGGCACTCTGGCCCCCACCTGCCTCAAGCCCAGCCATCCCTTTGTCACCAACATCACAAGGCTCTGCCTGTTCAGCTTGCAGGAGCAGTGGGATGCAGGGCCTGGGTCGCAGGTTCAGCTTCTGATCCCACCCAGCTCTCCCCAGCCCCTGTGCTCATCCCTGGCAGTGTTAGGGCCAGTCCCACACCTTTCCTCTCCTTTCCAGCATGGTCAGTGCTGACTTCTGCACTGCAGCTGTTCTGATCTCCACTGGAGCTGTTCTAGGCAGGGTAAACCCTGTCCAGATGCTGCTGCTGGCCCTGCTGGAAGTCACCCTGTGCACTCTCACTGAATACATCCTGCTCAGTCTCATGGGGGTGAGTCACCGACTGAGGACCCACCAGAAAGGGAGTGGCCCTGGGTTTAGGCTCCTCATGTCAAGTTCTGCCTCGTCTGGAGAGACAAATCCCTTATCCCCACTTCCTGCACGGTGCTTTTCTGTACTCACCAGGTAAGTGACAGTGGACGTTCCTTGACCATCCACACCTTTGGTGCTTATTTCGGCTTGGGGGTTTCACGGGTCTTGTACCAGCCCCACAAGGACAAGAGGAAGAGGGAAGAGCAGCAGGACATGGGGCACCAGACAGATGTCTTTGCTGTGGTTGGTACGGAATTCAAATCTTACAACATCTGAGTCACAGAGCTGGTGGTGGAAGGATTGTCAACAATCTGAGGACAGAAAGGCTGTGGCTTTGACCAGGACATTCCTGCAAATCACTAAGGAGATCCTCCATCTCCTCAGTGATCTGTCATGGGGCTGCACCACCCTCTCCTAGAAAAAACTTTCCCTTTTTTTCTACCTGAACCTCCCTTGCTGCAAGCTGCGGCCACTTGCATCTCTTAAGACGTTTCACTCATAAGAAGTTTCTGTCCCACAAGGGATCAACTCCAGTATCAAGACCTGCCTGTCCTATTCCCTGCAGGAACCATCTACCTGTGGATCTTCTGGCCCAGCTACACCTCTGTCACCACTGTCCACAACAATGCTGAGAACTGGGCAGTGCTCAACACCTACTTTGCACTGGTGGCGAGTACCATTGCCACCTTCATCCTCTCTCCTGTCCTCTACGAGGAGAGCACCCCACGGATGGTAGGTCCTCTCCTGGGACAAACCCAAGCTTCATGCCCTGCCCACATCCTGTCCTACAGGCATGGTAAGCCCGAACATACCCAGGGCAAAAGGGGAGGCCTGTTAGGCTTTCTTAGGTTCATTAAGAACCAATTTGATGTCTGAGGAAGACAACCCCTCCTCCCAGTCCCGTGCTGATGCTCTCATCATCATCATGGAGCCAGTTTCCCTGACCATGTCCTGCTCCATCAGGTTCAGATCCAGGATGCCACCCTGGCTGGCATGGCTGTGATGGGTATGGCTGGGGAGATGCTGGTCACCCCCTTTGGGGCTCTCATCGCAGGGTTTCTGGTTGGCCTGATCTCCCCACTTGGCTTCAGATTCTTCACGGTGAGTCCCCTTGGGACAGCCAAGGACACTGATCACAGGTCAAGGGACCATCTGCTCCCAAACCTGCAAGCATGGGGCTGCAGCACAGCCTCCCTGGGCGACTCACCCCCATCACCCATCCCAGCTCCTCCCTGTGCTCTCCCCAGCCCGTTCTACACTCCAGGCTGAAAATCCAGGACACGTGGGGCGTTCACAACATCCATGGGCTGCCTGGGATACTGGGGGCCTTGCTGGGGACGCTGCTGACACTGCTGGCCACTGCAGACACTTATGGTGACAGGTGAGAGGAGCCAGAATCAGGGATGCCATTGACTTGATGCACCCAGCTGGGGCCACCACAAGCCTGGAGATCAGGGCTGCTCCACTCACCCATGAGCCTGTGACAATAATCTCCCAAAAGCCTGTCCCCTCTCTGGCTTGCAGGCTGGAGTTTGTATTCCCGCTGGTGGCCCAGGGCAGCCGGACAGTCACTGACCAAGCATTCATCCAGCTCAGTGCCCTGCCCCTCACCCTGCTGCTTGCAACGCTCGGGGGCTGCATCACAGGTGAGTTTTGTCTCCAGTGCAGCGGGCTGGAGGGTGTGAGGGGCAGGGAAATTGATGGATTTGGGGGAAAAAGGGCAGGAACAGCCCCAAAGCAAAGTATCCCCATCTGGCAGGCCGGGCAGAGGTGCTCAGAACTGTGCAAACCCAATGGAGGTCGGGGCTACCCCCGGGGCCAGGGCTTCCTCTGGGGCCAGGGCTTCCTCTGGGGCCAGGGCTTCCTCTGCGGGGCCGGGGACATCCACGGCGCCTTAGTCCCCTCGGGCCGGGGCTCCCCCCGAGTCCTTGCTTCCCCCGAGTCCGTGCTCCCCGCCGTGTCTCGGGCTCCCCTCCGGGTCAACTCCTGGATCCGTGCTCCTCTCTGGATGCGCGCTCCGCCCGGGTCCCCGCTCCCCGCCCGGGTCCCGGCTCCCCGCCCTGGTCCCGGCTCCCCGCCCGGGTCCCCGCTCCCCGCCCGGGTCCCCGCTCCCCGCCCGGGTCCCGGCTCCCCGCCCGGGTCCCCGCTCCCCGCCCGGCGCTGCCGCTAGATGTCAGGGGAAGCCCGGGCAGCGGCCGCCCCGCTCTCAGACGCCCTCGCCCGGCCTCGGCGTCCTCAGGTGCCGTACTGAAAACCAAGGTGCTGAGGTATACCCCGGACGCGCAGTGCATGGAAAACACCGTCTCATGGGAGGTAATGCTGGGGAATTTTTGGTAAAAAGGGGCTTATGGGTCTCAGGCAGCAGCAAGGGTTAGATATTTCCCCCCAGCTGCTGGCATCCTCCCTTCGTTTGCAGCAAAATTTAGGGCAGGAGAGCTGCAGTGAATGCCCCTGGTCATGGACTCATTTTAGGTTGGAAAAGCCCTCTAAAAGCACCAGGTCCAACCATTCCACTACTGCCAAGTCCACTGCTAAACCATGTCCCCAAGGGCCATATCAATAAGTCTGTTGAATCCCTCAAGGGACACTGAATTTACCACTCGCCTGGGCAGCCTGTGCCAGAGCTGGACAGCTCTTTCATTGAAAATATTTCCCCCGATGCTCCTTCTAAACCTTCCTGGTGCAACTCTAGGCCATTTTCTCCTGCCCCCACCCAGCCTCAATCTGCCTGGAGCAGGGCCCATTTCTGCCCCTCTCCGTGTCTCTGGTGCAGGTGGCCGAGGAAGGATGTGACCTCAGGGCAAGCAGAAAGGAGCTGGGCATCAGCACCTTGGTGTAAAGACCCCGAATCCCCGGTGAGGTCCTGCACCACCAATGGTCTGTCATTGCCAGTGCCAGCTGCCTTCTGGAAGCCTGAACTTCCCAGCAGCCTGCTCTGGACACAGCCATGCTTGGTCCCATGCGGGGTCCTGAACATTTTGGGAACAGCTGAGAGTCCACAGGCCTTTTCAGGGGGAAAAGGTGCTGCAGTATCCCAGTGCTTGTTGTGGGAGCAACACACCTCTTGCTCCCAGGGTCACCTTGTGGTGTCCCGGCTTGGCTCAGCCACTTCCCCTCTCTGCTCCTTGCTTCACCAGCTTTGCTCCTTGCCCCTTCAGCTGCTCTCTGAAGGAAGGCAATGAAGGGAGAAGGGACGACTGTGTTGGGGAATGGGCACGGGAGGCTGAACAGAAAGCAGCAAAGACTTTGTACAGACACTTTTGCACACAATAATTAAAATATATGGATTTTTTTGTAGCTTCAGGATTTGCCCCTGAATTCTCATAGCACCTACCCAGCTTTGTTGGCTGTTTCCTTCAGGTGCCATCCAGGGAAGAAGGCAAAGCCCCCCAGTTTCCCCTGCACCCCAAACACTGATAGTCATTTGTTGGGTTTCATGGGTTGTCCCTCTTGCCTGAGGATGGTGCCGTCACTGGAGTGGGGGACAGCCCGAGCAGGCAGCACCCAGGGGCAGGAGCAGGGTGACACTGGGGTCCCCAGCACAGGGGTGACCCCTGCCTTCTCCTGACCACTCATTACCTTGCACCTGGGGCTCCTCTCAACAAAAAATGCCCCCAGCACTCTTCCCGCTGTGAGAGAGATGCTCCTCTGGCCATTGCAGCCCCAGGACCCCCAGCACCCAGAACCCTGGCCCCACATACCCCCACAAAGAGGCTGTCATCCCACCCGGGAGCAGATTGGAGCACGCTGGGAATGTGGTGGCTCGAGTGAACCCACAGAGGGTCCTGCAGCAGCTGGAGCAGGGCTGCAGCCCCAGAGGGCTCCTAGAGGGGTGATGGTGGATGTGCCAGGGGTCCCCGATGGGAGGGACACCTTGGGGTCCCAGCTCCCATGAGCCTGGGGTGGCTGCCAGACGCTTTCACACTTCCTGTGCCAGGCTCCAGCACTCACCATGTGGGATTCCCTCAGGCACAGGTGTCCCCAGCTGCCAGCACCATCCCTGAGGAGGGGACCACAGCCCCACAGCACGCAGAGGGGACAGGGGGTGCAGGGCCAGCACAGCAGTTTGGGGCTAATGCTTTGCTGCCCAACTAAAGTAGCCACTGGTGGGACCCGCTTGTTCTGATATCTGCTGCTGTTGAAGCACACGGGTTTCCTTTAACTGACAGAATAAAAAATTCCAAAAAAGTTAATGAAAAGCATTTGTTTGCTTTTTGTGATCATAAAACGTCACTTTAAAACACAGCAGCAATTCGAAACTTCTTGCTTTTTTTATAAGTCAAACTATCACTTCAACTTTTCCCACTTTCATTGTCCGTCACAGAAAACTGGTGAAATAAGAACATTAAATGCTTTGGTGTCACTGAAATTCCATGACAAAACACAGGGGAGTGGGTCACCCGTCTCCCTTTCTGCCGCTACTGCAGGCGCTGGGGAAGGTTTCTGCAGGGACCGCAGCCGCGCTCCTCGCTCAGGCGGTAGTGGAGGACACTTCCCTGTACCCGTGTCCGTGTGACACGCTAGAGAGCGAAGCGGGACGCAAGAGGGAGAAGGCACGAGGGCTGGTGCCCCAGCAATGGGGTGCTCCCGCCGTCCCCCTAGCCTGAGGCGCAGGGCTCACCCTAGCTCCGCGCCACCCCCTCCCACCTCACCTCCTCCCCAGCTCTCTTCTCCCCTTTCCCAGGGAGCCCCCTTCTCCTTTTTGATCTCCTCGCAGCACATTTCAAAAGCAACCCACTGCGATGGGAAGAAAAGCCCCTCCAGTGAGATCATTGCAAGACCCCCAGACACCGGGGTCGGGTGTGAAATGGACCTCCCTCCTCCTCCCCTCGCCCGGCTCCCGGCCCCTCTGAAAGGCTGTTATGTTTTGTAATCGGATTAGGGAGCCCTGCGCCCTCCCCACGCCCGTTTCCCGGCGCTCCCGGCCCGCGGTTGTTTAAGCGCGGCGGCCGCGAACGCGGAGCTCTCCGAGCGGCGGCGGCGGGAGCCGGGGACGGCGAGAGCCTGAAAGGTTTAGTCAGCGAACAAATTGCTTCTCTGTAGGGGCCGTTTTCTTCCCAAGTTGAACATAATGATGGCAGTTTGAGGAACAGATGGTGCAGCTAAGCAGATAATCCCGGCAGCCCCGGGCTCGGGGAGAGGCAGCGCCGGCTCTGCCCGCAGCGCCCGGGGCCGTCCCGGGACGGGAGGGTTGCGGCGGTGCCGGGGTGAGGATCGCACCCCGACTGAGCGCAAGGAGCTTGGGCGAGCACCCCGCATTCACACCTCTTCTGCCTCGGGGGTGGTTTGGGTGCCAGACTCCGCTCGTGCCTCAGTTTCCCCAGCTCTGCAAGAAGCTCCCTGCTCCGTCACTTTTCAAGGCAGGGCTCACCTCCAGATCGCAGCCTGACCCGGGGACATGTAATGTGAGACAGAACAGCTTTCCCTGCACTGGAGCAAAGAACAGCTGAAAACAGCTCATTTTATTCTCATTTTCTTATTTTGCCTCTTCTCTCCAACAGTATTCAAGATATGGAAAGAGCTGAAGATATTCCACCAGCTCGCAGGGGTTGGGCGTGCAGTGTGCCCGTGTCGGGCTCAGGGATGCCAGGATCTGCCTGCTAAATAAGTCTTTGTTTACAATACACCAGCGGGAAGAGCCCAAGGCCCCAGAGACACGATGTAGGCAGAGCAAGGCACGGACACATCTACATGCAGCAAGTCCTGCGTGTCTGCCCATGCCACACTGCTACCAGAGACCCTTCCCCATGCCACGGGGCTCTCACAGCCTTCAGGCGCATTGCACCGCATGCCTGTGTCCAGCAGGTTTGTTTTATTCACGTCCCACACTCCTGCTCCAGCCTCGTCCCCTGAGAGCCCCGGCTCTGACAGCTCCCCTGCCCTCTCCGCGGCAGCCCAGCTGCCAAGAGACCTGCCTAATTCACCTCTTGCTAATGCAGGAGCTCAATCAGCTGCTCGAAGTGTGTTTTACAAGTCAAAGCAATAACAACATCCCTCTGCTACAGCTGGGGAAACTAAGGCACACAAAGAGGTGCCCAAGAGTCCATTGGAATTAGAAGCAGGAAAAAGCCTGGGCTCCCCGAGCTCCTGATGTACATGTCCTTACACATCCACAGCCCCCACCACCCAGAGCAGCTGATGCCGTGTGCTGTTTGATAGAAAGCCAGCTAATCATCTTTCCCACCTTCCTTAGAGTGTGAATCGTTATCCCAGCAACACCTGTAAAGCTCCTTGTCAGACAAGGCTGGGGCACACATCGAATAATGGGCACCATATGGGAGAGGGAAGGCTCGGGAAGGAGCAGGGGCCCAACCATCCCCACACTGAACAAAGAGCAGTCTCCCAGTACAGGCCAATATCACCAGCACTGGTTTGAAAGACCAGCAGCAAGGAGAGAGCAGGGGCAGCAGTGGAGGAAGAGCCACCACTCATGGCACTAAACTCCTTGATAACTCCCCAAGCAGCCCTGCCCTTTGGAAAAGGACCTGGCAAAAGTGACAAAAAAGTGACAGGCAGGAAAGTCACTGAGCCCTGCTCACCACAGCATGCCCAAAGCCTGAGACCAGGCACCCCAAATCCTCCCAAGTACATCCCACCATGCCTTGGATCCTCTGCTCTCTGCCAGCCTTGCAGTGTCACCACAGGTGTAGGCAAAGCCTCCCACAGGTGAGATGATGACAAAAGAGGACATGATGTGAATTAGAGACAGGTCCCTGCACTTGGGCTGATCCAGAGCCCCCCTGACCTGAAACTTTGGGGCCAGAGCTCAGCCCCTCTGCCAAGCCACACCCTAGTGAAAGTCCCCACTGCCACTGCAATTACAGAACCGTGTTTTTAGGCCCCCATTCATTGCCAGCAGTGTAATGAGCCCCCGGGCACTAGCAGCAGGGGCAAAGCAATTAAAATCACTGCTGCGGTAGCGGCGTGGGTGGCTCTGGCGTGGGCTGCTGCCAGTGCCTGTTTTGGGGTGAGTGGGCACCGCCAGGCTGGGCAGGACCTCAGATTGCTGCATGTCCCTAGGGGTGAACAATCGACTCGTTCTTCCCCGGGTTCAAAGAATAATAAAATAAAATAGAGAATAAAGGCCCCAGTAAAGCTGGGAGTCAAGTTTATTTACAAACTGAATATGAAGTGAAGGGCCTGGAACAAAGGTGTTATGTAAGGGACAGTCACTAAGGGGCTCTTTACCCACACTAATTGCCACTTGCTCCACGATATCCATTTATCTCACAGCTGAAATGGCCTCCTCAGGCTTGTGGGTTCAAGCAGTGCTTGTTTACAATGCTGTCCAGTGCAATTAGTGCACCAGTGCAGGGACTGGTGCAGTCCCACCACCAAAACCCACGGGGAAGCCTCATACCTTCCTGAAAAGCGGGATCATGCCCACAGTGGGTGGATGTGCTGGTGGGCACGTGGCTTGGTAGGGAGAGGTGCTGCCTTGCGTGGGACTTTGGTGTCAGTTGTGTAACAGGGAGGGACAATGGGGCTCAGTTCTGCAGGAGGGACCTCGAGGTCATCCCAACCCCGCCTGGGTGGCGAGGGGCAGAAAACCATCACAGGTTTCTTGTGGAGGCAGCTGCAAGAATGATTGCCCTGAAAGGAGAATGAGGTCTGGAGACAATGAACAGAACCCACTGTTTGTGATAATGTTTCTGAGGGGTCCAGCCAGAAACTGCACTGAGGTGCAAAAGCCTGAAAGGCAGAAACCAGAATAAAAACCATCATGGGGAGAAGAAGCTGCTGTACGTGCTGCAGGCCCTTCCTGCAGTATGTGGCCTTCCTGCTCCCTTCTCTGCCCTCACCCTTGGCATGTCCAGGGGCCCAGGGACACAGAGGGACTGTCAGCTCTGCTCCAGCCAAACTGTCAGGAAAGGGAGGAAGATGAGGTGGCAGCACCCCCAGGAGTTGAGAGGTCAATTTTATTGACAAATGCCTCTTGAATGGAGCAGGGGGAACAATGCCGGCCTCAGCCCAGGTCAATCGGGACTGTGTAAAGCAAGGGGCCGGCTCCAGTGGCCCCAGGAGAGCCCTCCAGGCGAGTGGCCTTTACCAACGTGTTTGCATAACCTCTGACCCCTTCTTTTGGGGTTTAATTGAAATCCCAGCTTGGTGACAAATTGGCATGACCAGCAGGCTGGAGGCCGGGAGGGTGAGCGTGGAAGCGATGCTGGAAAGTCCCCTCCCTGCTCTGGCAGAGGCTGACCTGCTGCCTCTCCCTGTCCTGGCATGGGACACCTGCAAAGCCCAAGCCATGTTTTTTAATCACACCCTGCTCCTTTGTCTGATCCCATGTCACTGCCCAAAGGCCACCACAATGGGCTTGGGACAGGCAACTGCCCAAATCCAGCAGCAGCTTTGTCTCAATACAGGCAGGAGCAGACAAGCATTGTCCCAGGTGTGTGAGGCTCCTTCAGAAACACTCTGGACTGAAGCCCCCCTGGACTGGAATGCTCTGATTCTTTGTTAAGCACAGAACTCGTTAGGCTGAGGCATTTGCAGTTTGCACCCTGGCAAACGCCCACCACAGAGATCCCTCTCCCTTCCTGTCCAAAAGGAAAGTCTCACAGCCCTTCTCCAGTCTTGTCTCGAAGTAAAAATGTCTTTTTAGAGCCAACAGTAGAAATTAGTTTCTGAAAAAACAAATGTAACTGAAGTCCCAAAGCAGCTCCCACTGACTGGGGTCAAAAACTGATGTTGAGCCAAATGGAGCAGAAATATCATCTTCTGCAGAAACCAGACTAAAAACAATGAGAAAAAGCCTCAAACCAGACTCCTCACAATCCCCATCCCTTTTACAGAGCATTTGCAGCCTCCCAGCTGCTCCATCCCTGCGCTACATGGAGGTACCTGAGAGGGATGTCCAGGTGAGTATCCCTGCTGGCTAAAGGGACTCCACAGAGTTACAGCACAATCCTCCAAAGCACAAATATTTTCCCTCCACTTTTCTTCCTGTCCCAGAATACCAGATTCTGGGATTATACTGCAGATTTCTCCTGCCCACAGGTAAAGATTTAATATTTCACATTGTGTAGATCATCCAATATGAATCCCAGCTGCCCTTTAACAGGGTTGGAGTAACATCTGGTACCATGTGCAACCACACCCCTGAAGTAAAAACGGCACAAGTGAGGCTTGAACAATTCCCACCTAAATCCATGCAATTTCCACGTGCAGGCAGGAGCATGTGAATCACTGAGGCTCCTGCCTGTGGCTCTGTTGGCCCTGCCCTGTAGGATTTCACTGGTCCTGGAGGAACATCCCACACTTTGGAGCAACAGTCACACATTTGGCAGTTCTAACACAAGATTTTTCCCTCGGGGACGTGTCTGTACATCCAGTTCACATTGAAGCACCTTAAAAACAGAGCAGTCCCACATTGAGACAAAACCCAAAAATATCTCCATCGCCGCCTGCTTTACTGTCTGCACTTCATTTGCAAATCATTTACAGGGATTTTTACATATCCTAAAATACTTCTAATTGCAGGTTTCGTGTCTGTCATCCGTCACTGATTAATACATTTCGTTGCTATTATTGTTATTATTACTATTAATTGTGCATCTATCCAATTCACAGATCTGTGAATGTGGCATAGGCAGGCAGGAAGGACTTGTTCCCTGCAGACGTGTCTGTGCCTTGCCCTGCCTGTGTCGTGTCTATGGGGCTTTCTCTCCCTTGCCCAGGTTGGAGCCACAAGAACCAGATTTGTTTTTAGGAGGTGCAGCCATCAGTGGTGATGAGGCTTACAAGAGCAGCCCCTTGCCCTCATAGATCTCAAACTGGTTTGCAAACAGCAGCAGATCACCACCTTGCAGAGGACATAAAAGGTGGGAGGGTAAATCAGCCCCGATGGCTCCAACAAACTGGGTGTACTGGTGAGGACTCCTACCTCCCTGTGCCACCTTGCAGTTTGCCACATCTAAAGGGAGACAAATGGGTTGTAATTTTGTTTTGTTAACCTTCTCTCCCAGCCCCACATACCACTGGGAATAAATCTGGGATGATTTTATCCCCCCACTGTTTCTGCCCCCACCTCCCAGGACAGCCGAGTCCTCACGCTCTGCTGGCTGTCACTTAGCCACCTTCTCGTGTGCCCCGCGGGTCACTATTTCCCCAAACAACCTTCGGTTTCCACCAGCTGAAGATCTTAGAGACTTCTTGCACAAAACCCTTTGAGGTATTTCATGCAAGGCTTGAAAAGGCTCCTGCTTCCTCTGGGGGGCATTATCATGACAACCGGCTTTAATTCAGCGCAGATCCAGGCTCCCAGCTGGATCCTCAGCCACGCCAAGTCCCCCCAACACCCTTCGGCTGGCTCAGAGAGGCCAAAGGAGCGCACGGGTCCCAGGATCACGGGGAACTGGCCCAGCCCCATTTCCCAGTCCCCATCCTCATATATATTCCCTTCCAGTCGTCCCGCACTTTTCTCTGCATGTTCTTCTTTTGCGAGTGCTGCCCTCCTCTTCCCCACTCCCACCGGGCGCTTCCCCCCTCCCTACGGTCCCTCCTCTGTCCCCATCATCCCCCTTTCTCTCGGCTCTCTATAAACAAAGCGCCTCAGTGTCTGGGGGAAGAAAAGTTGCATTATGCAAATGGGAAAAAGCGAACAGGAGATTTCTCACTCTGAGAACCCCCATTCCGGGCCTGCACCTCGGTTTCCATGGCATGACCAAAGCCTGCTGGAAGCTGGTTTGCATACGGATGAGAGAGGAGATGAAATCAGCACGAAAGCCCATCGCTGACAGAACACCATTGTTTCGCCTGTCTGATTTGGAGGCTAATGAAACGCCATTAAAAAAAGAAAGAAAGAGGAAAAAAACCCCGCCACTTTCATCCTGGCTTTGGACAGGGATGGGGAGGGGGGGTTAAATATGATGACGGAAGATCATCTGCACTCTTGGACCTGGGGTGAAGGTATTCTGGTGCCAGGGAAGGAAATTCCCAGGATGCACTGCCCCTACAAGCCTGAGCGATGCTGACAGGAGATGGTGCTGTGGGCAGAGCACTGGGCTGGGTTAGCCTACCAAGGCAAACTCAGCTTTGCTCCTCTCCAGGAGACACAGGAGCACCCGGGCACGAAAATACCCCAACTGCAGCCATGAACCTGCTCATCCTGGGACACCTCTGGGAGCCCATCCACCCACTCATAAACATGCCATGTCTAGGAGAGACACTGGAGCAGGCTCATGGGCTGTGATCTGGCTCTCCTGGGTCACAGGCTTTCAGGGTGGAATGAATTCAAAACTGTGAATAAAAGGCTGGGGTGGGGAGAAGGTCAGGGAGCTGCTTGGTGCCTCCATGCTCCTTCACCACACAAACCGTGACTCTGCTGGAGGAGAGCGGAGACAACACAGAATAGAAACACGCATGGGTGACCCATCTGCCCCATCCCAACAGCCTCCTTGGACTGTTCCTGGTGCTCCAGTGCATCCCAGCTCCTTTCTCAGGGCTCTGAGGAGCGGGATGGATGGAGCAGGAGCATGGCCACTGGCTCTTGGCCCTCGATAGCTCTCCTGCCCTCGGCCTTGCCATGGCCACCCAGTCCCTTTCCCTCTGCCCCACTGCCAGCAGCGCATTGTCTCCAGTGTGTGCCTTCCAGAACAGCATGATTGGCCTTGAAAGGGCTGATTTGCTTTCCCCGGTCCATTGAAATGCTGGAGACCAAAGCCTGTTCCCTCCAGGCGCTCGGAAACCTGGCACCCTTTCCACTTTGCTTCCCTGTGCCCCTCAGCCCAGGGACTCCTGCTGAGATTTTGCTGTCAACAGAGTTTTGTTCCCTTTCTAGGGCGGTGCAGAAGGGACACAAGGACCTTGAAAATGGCAGCTTCTTTGACATGGCTATTCTCCCTCGACCCCCCTGGCTGAATAAACAACTCACAAAAATGGAGTTTACTGTATTTCCTCCTCAAGGGGAAAACACTGCATCTTGGTCCTAATTAATTTACCTAATTAACGTTGGGTCTGTATGCAAAGACCTCTTTCTGTACTGGCCCTGGACAGAAGAAATAACAGGAATAAAAATATATTCAGGCAACTCTCAGCCACAACTGTAAAAGGGACATCGCAGGATGAACTGTGCCACACTAATTGTTTCAGCCTCAGAGAAAGTGTCTGCAGAACGGCCTCCACCTCTACCTCCCCTCTGTTTGGGGCCAAATCACACCAGCATCCTGACACTGAGCAGGAGGTGCAGTGCATGTCCTTGGGGAATTCACTGCTGGGACAGGCTCAGGGGGACGGAGCAGGAGGGACATCAAGGTCCTGTGAAGGAGGAGAGCAGGGAGGATGCCCATGAGCAGAGTACAATTCAACCTGCTGGGCTGACCCCTCTGCTGCCTTTACCAGCAAGCGCTGCGCCCATTTACACTTGCCTGGGGCCAGGTCCACGTTTAGACCCTGAATTTTCCCGAGGCTTGCCCAGTTCCCAAGCAGCCGCTGCTCGCCTTCCCTGCTCCTGCCTAGGAAAGCCGCGCTCTGCTATTTTGTTCTTTTCCCTGCCAGATGCCAGCTCTCTTCAGCCTCTTTCTTCTCCCCACGCTTTGCTTTGCCGCATAGTTCCGGAAATCAGAAACAAAAGAAGAGGAAAGAAAATAGGCTGGATCTGGGGGGAGGAGGGGGAGTTTCCCTTCCGTTAAGCTTTTCCAGCTCTCCCTGCCTCCCAATATGAGACACGATATGGCACCTCACATGACGAGCGCTCGCACCCACGTGCGTGGACACGTGATGAGATGCCCAGTTATGCCAGGCTGCTGAATGGAAGGGAAAGCGAAGAGGATGGGCTTAGGCCCGACCTCTTTGGCAGGAGAAGCAGGAGGATGTAGGAGAAGCTCTGCTCTGCTCTTGCTCTGTCGCCCAAAGCTGCACGGCCGTAAATGCACAGGAGGGAAAGTGTTACCGGGCCGCACATTTACAGGCTTTGTGGCTGAGTTTAAGCAGTAAGAGCTGTGCTTTCAGGAGAGGATGTGGGCTCAGTCCCACTGTGGTTATTGAGGCCCTACAGATCAGATTCTGGCAGCCAAAACTTCCTAAGCACTGTGAACTGCAAAGCCTGAGTCATTCATCTGCCTCCGCATCTTCATGTAATCCCCTCTTCCAATGGAGCTGGCAGCATGGGTTTAGGTTTAGTTTGATTTACAGATATTTTTGCTTTCTAAAGGGAAATCCCCCATCCAAGGCTTCATATTCATTCAATGAAATGGCCAGCAATCATCCTAGAATTTGCTTTCCACGACAAATAAAACCCCAGCTGAGTGTGTGTTTCCATTTGGACATGTCAGCTCCCGCTCCAAGCGTGTTGCCTTTCCCAGCTCCCCTCATTTACAACAGCGCTGAATTCCAATGCCACCGTAAGCAGCTCTCACCCTTAGGAGCCCCGTCAGGATTCTCCACAATGGAGGCAGAAGAGGCAGGACCCTTTGTGCATCCCCATGGGAAAGGAGGAGAGAAGGAAGGCGTTTGCAGCACAGGCTCTGCTTCGCTTTGCTCAGGGAGGGTCAGAGTGTGCCCTGGCACCAGGAATGGTGCCGGAGCTGCTCGAAGCCGCATGGGGTGGGGTTCGGCTGGCTCCAGCCACCAGTAAGAGCTGCTAAAAGAGATGAAAAAACTGGCCATAGAGCCACTCCAGGAAGGGACACTGCCTTGACACTGAGGGACCTCCCAGACTGGGATCCGCTCGCTGCCGGAGGGAGGGCAGGGCCAGTACCGTGTCCGCACCCGGCTCCTAAAGCAAAGCTCAGCATGGCCTCAGCGGAGCACAGAGCTGGCAAAATCAGTGCAGAGCACCAGCGCTGCCAGAGCAACCACTGCCATAGCCCAGCATTCTGGTTGTATCCTGGAGGAGAGACCTCAGACAACTTCACCTGCCACTGGAGCAGCGAGATGCTCCCACCATCAGAAATCTGCTATTAACGGCAGGTGCTCTGTCCACCCCATTTCCAGCTGCCGCCAGACTTCCAGTAATTCTCAGTGACCTCATTTTCACTTCATTTTGTAAATCATTTTTGGGTTGTTGTTTTTCATTTTACTCAGTTTTTAATTTGTTGTTGTTTCCCTCTGAGCTGGAGTTTGTCATTTAATCAACTTAGACCCAGATATCCTGGAGGGTGTTTGGGGAAGGGGGATGGGGGGGAAGAATGAAAACGCTAATGTCACATCACCTCCCTAAAATGAGTTTTAATTGTAATCCTTTAATCCCTCTCAGATGGCCCTCTCTTCACTGATGTTTTTCATAATTATTCCTTGCCATTTTCCCATCGGTCTAAGGAGTGTCTTCAAGAGGGAGGGGGTGGAGAAAAGGCCCTTTTATAAAATAATAATAATGGGCCAAATTAAGACACAAAGAGGGAAATAACAAGGGGGCAAGGGCTGCAGAGACAGAATGGGGATTATTAATTCCTCCCCCCGCAGAAATTTCAGCGATGGTGCTCTCAGCCACCCCAATCAGTGGGCAATTGAGGCTTGTTTGCTTGAGTGGCTGCATCCTCCTACAATGACCCACATTTAGCCAAGTGGCTGCATTGACAGAGTACCAGGTGCGCAAGATTGGGAAACCGCCTCGAGGCAGCGTCTCGACAGCCCGGCCCAGCGCTGAGGGTCTGCACAGGGTTGTCCACCTCTGGGACAGTGCCCACCTGCCCGAGGATATGGTCAGTGGGAACTTCCCCTCCAGAACTGATGAGCTTCCAGGGCTCTCTGCCACTCTGGAGGGCATTGAAGGGCATCGTTCCCACTGCTGCTGCAAGTTGTCAGCCCCATTATCCTCTGAAACCGGTTGTAACTTGTCCCTTGGTCTCATCCAGGTGGAGCCCGAAGGTTGCTGAAGAGGGAAGGCACCGACTTCTCCAGCAGCAGCACAGAGGTTATGCCTGGCTTGGGAAGTGGGTCAGAAAGGGTTTTCAGAATGGTCACAGTCCGGCCAAGGGGCCACTGAGCCCTCAATGCTATCTCAGCCCTCAGTGCTCTTGCCTGCGCCTGCCAGCAGCCACCCTTGTCCCCCCGCAAAGCTGAGCCATCAGGAGACCAAAGTGACCTGTGTCCCTGGCCTGTGCCTCTGAGCAGCGCCTGCTTCCACACAGGATTTCATGTTTTCTGCTGCCCTGGAATGCCAGACCATCACAGCCATGTCCTACACAGCCTCTTCCTCCACAGTGCCAGTGCTGTACAGATGGGAACATCACCCAAAACCTCTTGAAGGGATCATAAGCACAATAAAAGTTCGCTGGTTGCTCCTGAGTACTTTGGAAGCTAATCGGAGCCAAATATCTGGGTTAATCTGGCACTCAGGTCTCTAAGAACACAGGGATGTTGATTCAGGGGAGTTAAATGATGTGGGCCTCAAGAGCACAAGCAGTAATTGGGATACCGCGGAAGTCGGGTCCCTAACATGAACTGCAGAGCTTTAACTCCAGGGCTGCTTTGGGGAAGCAGCTGGCAAAAGGGGAGAGTTTACAGACCACTGATCTTGTGTTTAATCTGAGAAACCTCTTGTACAGGTCTGACAGGGGTTAATCCACCCCTAACGTCTCTTTCACCCTCTCTCCTCCTCCCCAGCCATAAAGCTCAGCAATCCTTGCTAATCATCCCATTACTTCAATGAGCTTGACCCAAAAGGCTCCACCAATGCCTCAGCTCCCTGTTCCAACTTTCTCCCTGCAGCCACCTGCCCCATCCCACCCTGGCCACAGCACAGGGATCAGACTGACAGTGCACGGCGGCAGGGCACCCTCGGGGACAGCAGGTCTTGGCCGCAGTGACCTTGGAGGGCAAATGATTCTTGCAGGAACAAAGAGCCCCTGTGTGCCAACAGGCTGGAGTTCGTGTGCAATTAACTCTGGACAAACCAAACAGAGTGAGTTCATGAGCTCAGGGTTTATGGACTCCTGGCTCTGAGGGAAGGTGGACTGGCAGCCCCTGAGCAGCAGGAGCTGCACAGCCAGAGATGAAGAGAGCCTTGGATGCAAAGCAGGGTAGGGAGGGGAGCAAAAATATTATTACAGCAGGAGTATGGCTGACAAATAGTGTCAGGCACCAGGAGCATTTGGAGGGAAGAGCTGCCAAGAAAAGGATCCCTTTAATTATCAACAGTTGGTCATCAGAGGAGGAAGCACCTCACGGCTGGAGGAGATGAGATGGTCAGTAGGAACTTCCCCTCCACTCTGGAGAAGGCTGGAGGGCCACTGTGGATCAGCTGGACACGGGTGTCTCTCCTAGAGCCTGACTCAGGGTCAGGAATAGGGAGGGTGGAAAAACCCTGGCTCTGCCACAGTCTGGGGCTGGTCAGGGTCCTGAGCACAGAGAGGCTGTTTTACCTCTTGACCTGCCAGTCACTGGGAAGATCCATCCAGCCAGGGAAAAATGAGGAGGTCAACATCACAAAAGATCCCCCTCCTCCCCAGCACATCTCTCTCAAATGGCATCTTTTCCTCCTGACAAACAGGGAAGAAAAAAATTAAAATTGCTGAGTGGAATTCCTCAAGAGTTCCCACACAAGAGCAACAAAGTGTCTGAGTTTGAATTGCACTGAATGACAATTACATGCAGAATTTTCAACTATTTGTGCAGTACAGTGTCACTGAAGATGCAACAGACAGCAGAAGCTTACTGAAAGTAAAGTACTAAGGTACTTTATGGTACGTTGTGTTGCCAGTCCTCCATAAACGGATTGGAATATCATATTAGTGGGGTAATTCTGCTGCTGACAGGGAAATATTCCTGTAAATACATTAATTTCAACAAAACTGTATTCTCCTGTTGACATATCACCAATGATGTGAACATGTCCTCTACCATCAGCTCTAAGCTACTCCTAGGCTCTGGCACAAGTGAGCTCCACTGAGCTGCACCGAGAGGCCTCAGACCACAAAAACGACCACAAACCCACTTCCTCCCTTCTCTCACATTAGCTTCACGCTCCAGCTGCAGGACTGTCCATCCCCTGCAGCATCCCTGCTTCAGGTGACACTTTTGGACAAAGCCACAATACCACTGAATCCAATCCCCAGCCTCAAATATTTTCGTTTAGCTGCCTTCCTCCAGGAGAAACACCTTTTTTGACTTGTGAAGACAAGATATATCCATGGAAGAAAAACAGAGGAAGAAGGAAGGCTGGATAAAAACCCACAGACCTTTGCTTCTTTTTTGAAGTGATTTTTAATTTTTAATTTTTTTTTTTTTTGCACCCATTTCCTGGCTATTTGGGAAATTTGGAACCGTGGGTTCAGCTGCAGCCGCCTCCAAAGTGATGCCACGTCCCTGAGCGCCACTCCCCCATTTCCCAGCCCCTCTGCAGCCTCCCAAAGTCCTGACCCCTTCTCGCAGCCCTGCTCATTGTCCTTGGCGTGGAGGTTGGCACCAAGGCGTGGGAAGCGAAGCAGCAGCTGTGGGTGCTGGGGCGGGAGCAGCCGCCCTGCCAGGCCCTGCTCCCTGAACCCAGTGCCATCCACACCCCATGGCGGGGGCAGCTGGAGATCCTCAGGGAAGAACTGGAGCGAGGGTGGATAACAAGAGGAACGGGGGAAAGGAAAAGAAAGGGAAAACAGCCCCCTTTAAAAATAAAGAGGAGGAGGAGGAGAGAGCAAAGGGGGGGGGGTGTGTGTGTAAAAATCGTTAGCACTAATTATCAGGCACAGGGACAAACGATTAATTTGCAAGTCAATTAGTCTCAGATAGGTTCACGTTTCCTGTTCTCAGCCACTGAGGGGGAAAGAAAGAGGGAGACACAACTGCGGCCTTAATCCTCCTCAGAAGCAGCCATGGCGGGGCTGCCTGCCCGTGCCAAGGCGGAGGGAGGGGGGCTACAGCTGGCACGGCCATGGCGAGGGGCGGCCGTGGCCAGGGCCGTTATGTGCCAGTCATTGTGCCCTCAGAGCGGCCCTGGCACCGCGCCGGCCCCTTCCCCTTCCCCGCCGGCCCCTGCCTTCCCCGCCGGCCCCTTCCTTCCCCGCCGGCCCCAGCGCCGCCATTTGCGAGCCCCTGACGCCATTTTGTTGATGCCCAGGGACGGCGGCAGCCGCGGTGGATTTTCCACACTTGGGGGGTGTTTCTGCCTCCCTCCATCCCTCGTTCGGGGTGCTGCTGTCTCCTTCCATCCCTCGCCTGCCCCTGGCAGGCCCGTGCAAGTCCAGGCGCTGTCACGGGCGCAGTGGTTGAGGGTATGGAGTGGCCTGGCCAGGCCTGCTCTGGCCTGGAGTTGTGGCAGCGCTGTGGGGACTGGCGGAGGTTTTATATTCGCTGCTGAGCCATCAGGGACAGGTGGAAACCATCCCCATCCCAGCAGTGCAGCAGCTGCCACCCCTCTGTGTGTCCTGTGCTGCCAGTACCCAAAGCAGTGGGGTTTAGCCTGAAGTTTCCCCCTGAGCCACAATAAACAACCCCTGGGCTCACGGCTCAGGCAGCTGAGGATGGGCTGGAGCCCAGGAATTGGGGAGAAGAGACATGGGTGGTCAGGGTGTCCCCCATCCCGAACCTGAGTTGTGGTTATGTGGCACTGTCATCACTAATTGCACAGATCTCACAAAAGCAGCACGTAAAACGGTAAAATTGACATTTCCTAGGGATGACTTGAGGGCCCAAACAAACATCACCCGTTCCTGAGAAACATGGGTGTAAAACTGGAAAAAAAACCAGCTCAGAGGATGGAAGAACAGAGGACAGACGTTCATACTGAGGGAGAGAAGTGCCAGCAGCCCCTGGCTCCATTCTTTAGGACACACAGCGCCCAAAGACACATGGACACGCTGGGGAACGGGTTCCTACTCCTTTCCCACTCCAGCCACCCTGAATCTCAATTCCAAGCCCTCAGCAGCAGCAGCAGCAGCAGCAGCTGTTTGTGGTGCGAGTGCCCCCTGCACGTGTGCTCGGGTGCGGGAGGGTGCGGTGCATGAGCTGAATGTGCTCCCCATTCCCCACGCTCTGCACGGGGATATTTGTGTGCGTGTGGACACAACATGTCTGGGACCTGACAAAAGGCATCTGATTGACACAGAAAAGGGGGCTGACAAAAGGCTGAGCGGGGCTGGAGAGCCCTGCACAATACTGGGCGCCGGTACCACGCGCAAGGGTGGGGGGTCCAGGGGGGCAAGGGGGAGCAGAGTGGCTTTTAAGGACACCTCCACCTTCCACATAAAAAAAATAAAAATAAATAAATACATTTAGAATCTTTCAGCTTGGCTGATGTGCAGAGCGGGAATGCTTACGCTTCACCAGGGAGATTCGTAACACCATCCTCAGCGGTGCCAGGGACAGAGGGAGCCCACTGTGCCGGGTGAAATACATACCCAGAGACAACTGCAGGGCACCATCCTTTGCCCAAAGCATGCTGGAGCTTTTATAGCTCTTCCACAGGGTAAAATCCAGTAAACTGTGAAGCATCAGGAGAGTGGCCTGAAATACAGTTAAAATGCCTCTGGATCTGAAGGCAGCCGAGCTCCTCTCCAGAGGGGACTGCAGTCTTCAGCCCACTGCTGTGCCCTGCTGTGGGCACCCACCCCTCCAAAGTCATCTGTCCCTTCCAAAGGCCTCCAGGGCACTGGGTGGGTGATAAAAAACATTGATTTTTCTCGTCTTGGGCAGCTTGCACCTGGAGCAAGGATCCATCTGAATCCCTGGGAATATTTGCATTTTTCTAAGAAAATTTCTGAAAAAATTTTGAATTTCTTTTTTAAAAATGTCTTCCCTATTGTCTTAATGACAGACAAAAGTATTTGAGACTTACAGCTCCACTGCTGGAGTGGCTTTGCCACATGAGCTGCTGGATGCTGCTGAACAGGGACAGTGAAAGACACTATTTATCTTTAAAAAATAAAAACTCCCCACACCTTTCATTCTTTTGCTTTAATTACAGTATGAAAATTTCAACCAGCTTCAGAACAGATTAATGTTTTGCAACAGATAGTCTCAAGGATAGTTTTGCAATTAAAACTGGTTTTGAGCAGGACTGACATGTTTAAAAACTTCTGCTCAACAACACACCTGAGATGCCTTGTTTCTGTATATGCCCGGAATAAATTCCAAAACACAAAGTCCTATTTTGATACTTTTTCATTTAGGGAGTCAAATTTTTTTAGCTTTTTCTTTTTTTGGTTTGTTTGGGTTTGGTTTTTTTTTAAGAGAAAAACTGGAACATGAAAAAAATGTTTAGTTCACAATAAAGAATCAATCCAAATTCCTAAGAATAATAGGTAATACCCTGGGATGATGCTACACAAAGGAACTAAATTGGTTCCCACCAGCTCAGGACCCTGTGAAAGCCTTGTTAAGAATTTTTTTTAATGTGGATACTTAAAATTGTGATTTCAAATACAATATTCTACCAAAATAATTTCTAATTAAACGCGGAAATTTTAGTGCATTCAAACATTTCTTGAATACTGTTCATTCTATAAATGAATAAACACTAATGGCAGGAATAATAAAGTGGCTAAAATCACTATTTTTTTTTTAACTTCTGGGTGCAAATGATCACTGCCATTTATGCTCCCGCCGAAAAGTTGGGTTTTTTCGTTTGCTAAATTAAGAGGCAAAGTGGGAGCATTACATTTAGTAAATGGCTTAAAACGGGATCCTGCTTGACCCGACAAATCCCGGGTAACAAGACGGCTTTGTCTGAGCGTGTGGCAGGAGAGATTTCACACTTCCTCCGGCGCAGAGCTGGGAGCAGACACAGAACACACGATATTCCCCCAAACTTCCCCTCTTGGGTTTTAGGGGAGATAATTCCGCTTCAACGATTTTTAGAAGAAAAAAATTAAAACACGGATTGGATCAATTTAAAGAGTTTTTTTGGCTATTTAACGGGATGGAAAATTGAGAGGAGAAAAGGCGGAAAACGAAGCTGAAGTTAGGCTGGGAGGGACTGGGGAGAATTGGGGAGTTTCTGGAACTTTCCCACGCCCCCACCCGCGAGCAGCAGCTCTCGGTCCTGCCCGGCGCCGGAGGCAGCGAATCCCACCCGGGACGGTGCGGGGAGGTTCCTCCGTGGGAAATAAATTGCAAAAAAAACCAAAAAAAAAGGAAGAGAGAGAAAAGTAAATGCCAATTAATATTTTAAAAGGAGAGGCTGCGGGTCGGGCCGGGGCGATCGGGTTCCGCGCTTTGAGTCCAAGGTCTCGCCCAGCACCCCCACAAATGCCCCTTTTCTGCAGATTTTGGGTTTAAACCGGGATAAAACAGCTCCTGCGAGTTCAACTCGGATCTTTTCGCTGCCGACAGAATCCTGGGGACAAATGAGTTATTTGCCCTGTTGCGAGCTGGCTGCACCCCCGCACCCCCATTCCTGGGCTCATCCCCCAAGTTCACGACTCAATTCCCCCATTCCCGGCTCTGCTCCCCTTCGGGACCCCTCCCAACAGTCCCGGAGGTTGCACCGAAAAAGGGAAGAGTAGACAACTTTTGTGTCCTTTGTTATTTCTGTTTGTTGTGTTTGCGTCTCTCATAGTCCGGGGTTACTCTGATCAACTGCGTATCAAGTAATTTAATTAAAAAAAGCTTATTTTATAATCTGATTTGGGAGGGGGAAAATCTCCATTTATGATTTTTTTCCCCCTGACTGCTGGACGTGATCATTATTCTTGCATTTTCTAATGAAATGCAAGATTACAAATTAATTTAATTGCTTCCCTCTCAACCCGCCCCCCC
>VWYI01000694.1:179089-224676 GCA_013399455.1 Anthoscopus minutus | reverse complement strand
CCCCTCCCCGGCACCCCCTTCAGTCTGTCGTCTGTGGTAAATTTGGTAATCGTAAATAAATTACAAAAAATACCCACAGCGAGAATGGAGGGCGGTTTTTTTGTTTGGTTTGGACTGAGCAAACCCGGGGACGGGGCTGGTTTGCAGCAAATCTTCGAGAAATCCCTGCGTGGTGAGTCCCGTCGGGGTCCCTCATCCCACAGCTCCCCCCTACGCTGCCTCCCCATCTCTTCTGGGGAAAGAAGTTGGGGGGGAACGGCAATAAAAACCACCACGGAACAAAAAAAGAGGTTTGAAGAGCTGGGAGATGGAAAACGGATCTTTTTTTTTTTTTTTTTTTTCCCCAGAAACACAGGGATTTTAGCCGATTACCCAAAACAGATTAGAGCAGGGGCCGCACTGCGGGAGCTTCGAAAGTGTCCCAAAATCTGCAGCCCCTCCCGAGCTGACTCCGACGCCGCCGAAGCCGGTGCGGTGCCGGCGGTGCCGGCAGGTCTCTCCTGCCCGGCTCCATCCGTCACACACGAGGCTGTGTCCGAACAGCAGCCCCCCAAAAACTTGGAGTCTGAAAATAAAATATTAAAATAAAACGCATTCATCTTGTGAACCACCAGTTTGTCAAGTTGCGGTTGGAAATCCTGGGAAATAGTACATGATTTGTGGAGTTTAAGCTCTCCGTTTGATCGTCTAATATAAATTTCATTGATTTTAATTTTGGTCTTGTTTTTTTAACGTACCTAAACACAGGTCCCTATATTTATAATCATAGGGATTAAATATGAGGTGTATTATAATTATAATTAATATTATTATTATTATCATCATTATTGTTGTTGATATTATCGTTATTTTATTACTGTTATTATTACTATTTTTTAAAACAGCACTGTTCTGTTAGAAAACACTGCGTCTCGATTGTTTTTATTTATTTTCACAAAAAACTTCAAATCTGTCCATTTTGCTTGTGGATATATTCAGTCACTATTTGCTTAGACTTACTGCAATCATGGCATCAACTAGGTCGTTTTGTATCATGTAAATAATTACTAAATTTGTTGAAAAGTTCTTTCTCCACAAAGTAGCCCATCACTGAAGCAAGTGAAGGCTGTGCCTCCTGGACTGGACACCGGTGCTCCCTACACTCATGGCAGAAGATTTCAGATTTCTCTCTGACTTTTTCCACTGGCCTCGAATGAACAATTGTTCACCTTTAACCAAAAATCAGCATATTCGAGGGTAGAAAATACCTTCATAAATATATAAATTGCTGGGGTTTTTTGCTGCTGCTTTCCCTGGAAGAGCCAGGACCATCCTGTTTTCACTCTTCTCTTGCAAACAGCAGAAATAGAAGTTTTGCAGCAGAACTCTCTCCCCAGTAGAGACAGGAGATGTCCTCGCACTGCCCACGGTCCCTTCTGCATCCCCTCAGCTCCGTGGCTTTTTCCAGTCCCGTGGCTCTCCAGGGACCCTTGCAAACCCTGAAAGGGTCTTTGCCCTCTCTTCCCTCTCCCTGCTTCAGTATAAACCCATCTTCTACTGTCACCAATGCACAGATTTGAGAGAGGGGAAAAAAATAAATTAGATATTCCGGGTCCTGCAATGCCAGGGGTTTCCCAGCTCTGGGACAGGGAAAGCACCCTCCCAGCAGGGCTGTTTTACTACAGAGAAGTCTTCAACCCCATATAAATTACACTGAATATTTGCTTTTGAAGTAAGAAAAACTGAAAAATCAGCAAGTGTTATTTAGAGAAGCACTGGAAAAGCAACTTTTCCAAAATTTCTAGGAATATAAACATGGAATTTAATGTTTCCTTTGGAAAGTTTAAACTTTTTTTTGAGCTGAAAATACCCCAGAAGTGACTTTCAAAGCCAAGCATTGCTCTTAGCAGAGCTCAGCTGAGGGGTTACTAATGGCCCCCAAAGCCAGCTCCACATTTTCCCCTAAAAATAATTTTTAGAAAAGCCCAGACTCAAGTGCACAAACACCCTGCCTCAGCCTGAACCCTCTTTTCCCTCTCTGTGCGTGCTGCATCCCAAGGAAAATGTTTCACCTGGTGTCAAACAGCGATTTGGGAGGAGGCTGCCTGGCTCTGTGCAGCCCCCCTGGATAGTGAATGTCAGGCTCCCCTCCAGCGAGGCAGATCTCAGCAGAAGCTTTATTCCCTCTGAAACCACAGCAACACTCATCCCATGTTATTGCTCTCCTTGGACTGCTCCTCGTTTTCTGTGCACTGGACCCCTTTTTTTCCTAATTTCTCCTTAGAAAGGAAAGAAAAATCTGTTCTCATTTGAAAGAAGATGAAGTCACATAGACATGTCCTTTAACCATATATGAACAATTTGAGATAACACGGATTTAAATTTCTTTCTAACCCTGATAAATTTGTTTCAACCTTTCCCTATGGTATCACCTTCAGCTTTAGGAGCAGCCTAGGCCTGATCCTTTCTTCTTTGCAGGTGACACGAACAAAACCAGCACTTTTTAGAGACAGAGACATTAAGCAAAGAGGCATTTGGGATAAATGTGCCTGCCCTGGCTCTGGCATGGCATGGTAGGGAGGTGTCCATGAACAGACTGAGATTCTGATTTCTCTGGCCACAGCAGCTCTGCAGGACTGGTGGGAGGCAGCACCAAAACCTCGTCTGGGGAATGGATAAGGCCAAAACAATAATTTACACCAAATGCAGTTTTGACCAGGGTGGTGCTGAGCTGGATATTTCATAGGGGTCAGTTTAACATTCTCTAGAGGCTGCCCTCCTCCCTGTAGTGCTCCTGTTCCACAGCAGTTATGGGATTTCGCACACAAGGGCCTCTAAGATCACTGGTGCTGTTGAACTTCTGCAAACAGGCAGGGCGATGCTGCAGGGCCGAGGAGAGGGGACAGCACGACAGCCACAGCCCCAGATCCTCAGGGAAGATGGCACACACGGGCAGGAGAGCTGGAGGAGCCTCTCTCTCCATGCTCACCCCACTGACCTGCCCCATGCCTGGCTCACGGGCCTCCTGCCCACGGGCTGGGACACAGGTGTGAATTGCTGAAGGTCCCAGCGCTCAGCTGAGCGAAGGGCAGCTGTAGGGTCACTGGGCGGATGGGGGATTGTGTGGTGACCCCCAAATCCCAGGGCCCATCCACATCCCTCCTCCCTCAGCTCTGCCAGCACCAGGCAGGGACAGGGAGTCACCAGCTCGAGGACATCCCTGAGCCAAGCCAGCCTCGAAGGCAGGCGAGTGCCCTTCCCTGGGGACCAGCGCTGCAGGGAGCATCCCTGCATCCACCTTCTCTTAGTGGCACAGGCCCCTTAAGCAAGGTCCCCCTAGATCCCCTCCAAACAACAGGGCAGCTTTCGCTAACGACCCTTGGAAAATCCCAAAAGCCCGATGGAGGGGAATCAGGCACAGGCCCCACCCTGAAACCCCCGTGGAAGCATTCACTTCCCACTGAACCCAGAAGCGTTTCCCAGTGCCAGCAGAAAGGCAGCACCCTGGCACGCAGTGCGGAGAAAGGAGGGCAGCAGCTGCCAGGCAGCGCCGAAGCGATGACAATTACTGAGGGGGTCGATGGGGGCAGCTGGCTGCTGATTTTTTTATTTTTTTTAATTCATCTTCCTTTAAATAAGATTGTTCCAATTAACAAAGCGCTCACCCAGAACAGGTTTCAGAGGAGAGGAGCAGGCACAGGATGCGACAGCCCCCTACACAAACAGCCTAAAAAAAGAGGAACCCAAATCTATTTATACGTGTCTGTCTCTCGCCTGAGCCGATCCACAAGCCCGGCATGGAGGCCGTGGGGCGGGATTTAGGATTTCACCTCTAGAGGAACTCAGCTCGTTTGCAGGGTGATGCCCAGGATGGTTCCAGCCCTGGATCCCTTTCCTATCCCAACTTGCTGTACCTGCCTCCACAAAACAGCCTTTTGTCTCCCAGCCCAGTGGCAGGATGGTCCTGTGTTTTAGTGCCATTAATGTCCAGGAAATAAATGGAAAATAAACATTCTCTTCACAGCTGAATTGCCACATCCCACCCCTACCCCTCCACCCCATTAATACAACATTGAGCTTCTGACAAATACTCCCTTTAAAAATGCCAGCACAGTTGGAAAGGGATTTGTTTTCATTTCGGGGAGGTGGGTGATTTTTGCTTAATAAATGTTTTTCCTCATTTATGCTGGAATAGGATATTTATGAGGGGTCACTTGATATCAGAGCCGCAGCAGCAGCAGCACACGCTGCAGATACGGTGGCAGGGCTATCATGACATGGCATCGCTGCTCTGTGCCACAATTTTAAGCCTCAACACCAGCTGAACTCTCTGATGCTTAACTCAAAGACTTATAAATGCTTCATCATATCTAAAAATTAATTTTTTTTTATTATCCTACCTAGGGAGCACAGGGCATTGCACAGAAATTTGCTGTATTTGGTTCTGGTCAAAATATTTTCCATTTTTATTTTCCATTTTTATTTTTGCTATATTTGTGCCAAATGCTAAGCAGGGCTATGTGGATATTACATGACAAAAAAAAATCTGGTTTATTCAAGGAGGTTTTTTCTAGTTTAAATAGAGAAACTATTGATTTTTTTTCTTGACAAAAGTTTAATAGAATTCCTGTGTTCCATTAAAAAAAATTAACTGACATCTCCCTTTCTCCTCCATGGCACCTTTTCCCAAATTTTTTTGCAGGTGAAGGCAGGGATGTACTGCCTCACTAGGAATAAGTTATTTCAGCAATTTCAGCAATATTCCCAAACCAGCCCTCCCACAGCTGTAGCTGCTGTCTGTGCACCAGAATCCTCCCTTCTCACTAATGTGGCCAGACTAAGGGAAATAAATGTATTTTATCAAATCATTTATGTTGGAAAAAGCCTTTAAAATCAATCCTACCATAAAAAATGTAGAAGTATTTGAGTCCTTATTGACAATGCCTCAGCCAGGTCAGAGCCCTGTGACACTGCCTACCCTCTGAAGGTGCCGAGGCACCGCGGGCAGGGATGAGGGGAAGGAGCAGCTCGGGGGGGTTTTGCTGCTCTTCCAAAAGCAGCTGATGGAGCACAGGGACAGGGAGGGGCAGGATCTGCGACCCCCGCGCCGGCAGTGCCTGTCACAGGCAAAGCGTCCCCACTGCCCAGCCAGACCCCGCGCCTGCGTGCAAATCCTGCTTTAAACTTCACCAAGATTTTAAGCATTAAAATAGCGATGATTTTAACCCTTTAAATTCTCTCACAGCACCCTTCTGCAGCCCAAGAGCTGATGAGAGCAAAGCAGACCTAACGAGGGCAGGATCTGGTCACCAGCCCATCATTCTGCCGAGAGCGTCTCTGCCCATCCTGGCCCGGGGCACTCTCTGCTCATCGCTGACAGTCTGGCCCGCCGCCACACCGGACTGGAATTTGGAATTTATTTTCTCCCGGCATTTGGGGTTTGCCTCGTTTTCTGTGGCTCCTCTCTGTGGAAATGCGGGGCTGCCCTGCAGTTCCAGGGCCAATGCCAGCAGAGGCTCCCGGAGCCACTTCCAGCCCTGCCCGATGCTCTGGGCAGCTGCACCTCTGGCCCTCCCTGGCCCCCAACAGCACGAGGCAGCCCAGAGCCAGGCAGGGTGGGGGAATTGTGCAGCACAGAACAAGCAGCCACCATCCTCTTCGATGGGAGAAAGCCACCACTGCTGCTCCGCTCCCCACTTGCTTAATAAACCTTTTGTTGTCAGCCAAAGGGCTCAGATATTGGGGTGTAGGAAGGCACAGCTCCATCTGTTTCTCACCTGATTTTTCAGGAGAAAAACCAGACAATTATGCCTTTAAAAAATAACCGTGTCTCTGCACTGAGTCAAGTAATTGGCAAGAAGCACTGAAAGAATGCTGAGCCTTCCTCCTGAGAGCTGCTCCTTGCTTTCTGGAGGTAATTTATTTACAGCTTTTACCTCCTCCATGCCCAGTTTTGGTTTGGGTTCCTTCTGAGGCCTGGAAGAGGACACACCTCACCAGGCCATCTCCTGCTGGAGCAGAAAATGAACCTTCTCTGCACTCTTTAGGTGCTCAAAGGTGCCCAGACAGGCATGGAATGGGTGCATCCTCGTCCCATCCCTTTCACCCTAAACCCTGGAGTGCTGCTAGGCTCTCAGGCCACAGTGGGGACACCAGGGATTAGCTCTTTTGGTGACCTGGGTAACTTCAGGTTCCCATTAGAGAATAAGCACAAAACTCTTCAGGAATCACCTTCCCTGAGGCTGGAGCTGCTCAGTTCTTTCCCAAACCCTGACAGAGGTACGGGGAGGCCTCATACCTTGCAGCCCTGGGTCAAGCTGAGCAGTTCAGGTTGCTCCAGTAGGACGGTGAAGTGGTCAGAGATAGCCTGGAGTTTAGAGGTGAAAATATCTGGGTTTGCACACAAACACCCCAAACCTGGCAGAACCTGAGCACCCAGAAATGGCCCCAGCACTACCTTGGCTTTTGCTGCTATCAGGTGGGGCACCCAGCTCTGGACTGGTGCAGAGATGGCAGCAATTCTTTAATCCTTCGCAGGGGGACTGGTGAGCTCCCCTCTTCAGTTGTGCACAAACTGAAGCTGCTGGGGATATCACCAAGGAACGGCTTAGTGGGTGGAGCTGGCTGGACATTTTTCTGATAGAAAATGACAATTCATCAAAAGCAAGATGTCATGCCTAAACACAGTCCGTTCCTACAAAGAGCTTGTTTTGAAAGAGAAATTGTGAGAGGAGAAGCACTGAAACGAGATCAACACATTTTGCTTTGGGCTTTTCAAGAAGGAACACTGAGCTTGTTGAAAAAAATCACTTTTCATTTTAATATTTCACATTATAGAGTCTAAAGTAATTTACTTTGCAATTTCACTCTGAGAAAAACATTGAAGTTTCATCTCTTGTTCTTCCTCAGAAGTGGAAGAGAGGGGAAAGGAGAAGGGAAGAAAAATTTCAAGTATTGCCAATGAATTTAAAACATCTTTTTCCCCTTCTGGCTGTCTTAATGAGATCAGCCCTGAATCTATAGGAACCTCACTCAGGAAAAATCTCATTCAAAATGTTTTCCCAACAACAACAAAAGATTAGGGACGGAAATGCCCACAGGAAAGGAGCAAGTTGGAGAACATTTTTTGGTGGGGGAGAGGGAGCTTTGGGCAAGGGTGAGCATGAGAAGGTCCCCAGGGATGGGGGAAGGGTCCATCTGGAACCACTTGTAGTCCATGTAACATCGCAGGGAGCAGCACCAGATGAAGCATGTGGGAGCTGCACCAAACCCCCTCCCTTCAGTGGGAACAACCCTGAATCACCCCACAAAACCAGCCCAGGGCTCACCCCAAAACCAGCGCCTTTGTCTCTGGCTGCATCGGGGAGAACACGCTCCAAACCTTCAGCCCAGGGAGCTGCTGATGAAATAGGAAGCTTTGGAGAAAAGCAAAGTGCTCCTGGATGAGGTGGAGCAGCAGCTCAACCTGCAGCTGCTGGAGAGGCAGCAGCTGAGCAGGGCCTGCTCCAGTTACTCCCATGAAGGAGGATGCCACAAGATGTTGGAGATTTATGGCAAAATTGTGCCAGGATGGGTGATCAGGAGCCACGCTCGGGCTGCTGCATCCCTGAGGACAGAGCTGGGGCTGCCCCTCCCTTCCACCTAAAGTGCCACCATTGCCACCTTCTCAGATCCTGCCAGGAGAAAGCAGAGGGGACAAGGAGGTGCTTGGTCCTTCCCACTGACCACTCTGCAGGCACTCAGTACGAGGCAGACCCAGGAGAAGCCATGCAACTGGAGAAACAATCCACACCGACCCTTTCTGTTGGTCCTGTTTTGGGAGAACACTTCCAACCACAGGGAATAAAAGAAGATAGAACTGGAGGGACGGCCATGCTCTGGCAGACACTGTGCCCTGCTCCTCCTCTCCGTCCTGCTCTCCAGCACCTGCCTGGGGGTAGCGTTCTCCTGCTCCCCCAGCAGATTTTTTGCCGCCACAATGGCGCAGGCACCAGCGCCGAGCCAATGCCAGGCATATCCCGGGCTGAAGCTGCCACCCCTTTTGTCTGAGGGCATTAAAACCCCAGAAACGTTGGGGCGGCGGTGGGGGACCGGGGGCTGTCAGCACATGATGAGTGGCTGTGCAGCGTTACCCGTCTGGCACCGGTGCCCCTCACCACAAATGCCATTGGCACAGCTCTGCACAAACAGCTTTTCAGGGCTTGCCTGTTTCTCCCGGCTGCCATAGAAACCCCTGTTCAGCTGAAAGTATATTAAAGGGTGGCGCTGGCCCTCGCGTTGTATTCATCACATTGTATTCCACCAGGGGAAAAAAAAAGAGAAGAAAGCCCACCCCTTTGTGCCTCTGCCTTCGCTTTCTCTGTCCGAGGGAGATGGTCCCTCTCCGGTTCATTTTGTATTTGCAGTTGCATCCCCTCATCCCCAGGCATGGCACAGCCCTGGGAAAGACCACTTCACCCCACCAGCTCTCACCATCAGGCCTCCTTGTGCTCCAGCTCACCAAACACCACGCTCACCAGGAAACACCAAGGGCCAAAAACACCAAAAGGTTCCTTAGAATAATTTTTAAAAGCAGTTATGAGGAAAATGTGGGAGCAAATCACTCTCTACTCCTCCAGTCTGCTCTTCTTTGTTGATCCTCCCCAGTGCTGCAGACAGCAATAGGATAGAGATGGAGTTGCAGTCAGTGGGTCTCAACAGGGATTTTCGGGAGTCTGAGACATATTTGGGCACACACATCCCTCTACTTACAGAACCAGGCTGAACAGGAAGTTTCCAGCTTGAACAGCAGCAAAAATGCCATGGAACACACCTCAAATATAGAATAAATTATATGTGAGGCACGATTTGAAAAGGAATAAACTCGATTTTCCCCAATTGCTGAACAAGCTCATCCCCTCAACACAGGCAAGGCCCTGGCTCCAAAGCCTCTCCGAGCTGTGCAGAGTCCATTTGCCCACCTCCCCAGCCCAGGGGAACCTAGGGGCAGCACAGAGGTAATTTAGTCATTTCAGGCACACTGGCCAGCACGAGCTGGGAGTCACCAATTCAAGCCCATTTCATGCCCTGCCACTGCCCGTATCTCTCTATCAGGAAAGCCAGCAGAGATCCTGCAACAGCATCCGTGGTTCAGCCAGCCCAGCACAACCTAGCCCTTGTTCCACCACAGCAAAGACCCAGTGAAGCCCAGCACGTTTCAAATTCACACCAACAAGTCGGAAGTCCAACTGTGTTAGTCCAAATCCAGCACTTTGGGGTTATAACCTGAGCTTTCATTTCCAGAAAGGGAAAACCTCTCAGTTTCTTGCAGAGTTTGCCCATGTTTTTTAACAAATTCTCCTCCAGTGTTGTCATGTCCCATTCCAGCCCCACCCCGAGGGTTTAATTTTGTTGGATAATTCCTCCCAAGGCTTTCCATTCCAACAAAAAGGAATCAGTTTTGCTCAAATTGATTAGCCTTTGTTTTTAGCCAGAGCAGTCCTCAACCCTCAACTGATCTCACTCCTCATTGCTTACGCCAGTGCCCACAGAGGTGCCTGAGCACAGTCGCTGCCTCAAATCTGTCGTGAAAGCATTGCATAAATTTAAAAAAAACCTTGCACCAATTTAATTTTTAAACCATTTATTTTACCTCCACTGACAATAAAAGCAGAAAGGATCAAAGCCCAGCCCTTTTGTGGCTTGGGGTGCCCCTTCCATCAGCGCGTTTTGTTTGAAACACCCTCAAAGAAACTCTCATTTTGGTCAAGAGCCAATTATAAAAATTGGGTTGGGGGTTTGCTTAGCTTTAGAGGTGCAAAATTGTCATCACATCTGTAAAGCTACCAAATGGCCCTGCACAGGCGGTGCATGAGGCAGAGGGAGGGGAGGGGATGCTCCGAGGCCAGTGCAGTAAGGCAATTTCTCATCTCGGGAATGAACCCTCCATCCTCATCCCTCCTGCACAGCAGCATCTCTCCTTCCCCTGCCACATGCAGCAGCTCCAGGGCTGTGTCCTCAGGAGCACAGCACGGGGTTTCTTGTCTCCGACAGCTCAGCTGATCCCCACAGACACCCTGGGGGTCTCAGGGTGGAAAGAGGCTCCATGTCACCCCACACAGCCCTGCAGGTCCCTGCAGCAGCACCGGGACTGCAGGAATCGCCTGGACCAAGCTGCCACGGGTGCAGCAGTGCTGGGAAGAGGCACTCAAAGACTTCAGACCCACATGTGGCCAGGGGGTGCTGGGTGGCCGCCCAAAGGCCCATCCCACGGCCACACTCGCTGCCAGGACATTTGTGCCCCAAATCTTTCTTAACCTCGTCCCCCTTTGTGCCCCAGGAGCGCCCACACCCACAACACCTACACCGTGACCCGGCGCAGGGCAGAGCGCGGGGTCCCTCCCGTGCCCCACGGCCCCAGGGGCACAGCAGCCCCGCTCGGACCCATGCCGGCACATCGGCCCCGCTCGACGTCACCGTAGGGGGACCCTGCCACGCTCGTCTGGCCGCTCTCTGCCGATCTGCATCACAAAAGCCCCATTCTTGTGAACTTGGGCGACCTCCCGACCTCGCCAGCTCGGGGAGTGAATGGCTTTAGTCTGCCACGACCATCATGTCATTTTGATTAGTGCGTGAATAAACTCTCAATCCCGGGCTGAGGGAGGCAGGGCTGGCGGCAGCCGCTCTGCTCGCGGCCGCGGGATCGGCACCCGCAGTCCCGCACCCCGGGGTGGCCCCAGGGATCCCACACCCCCAGCACCTTCGGCCCTCTGCCCGCTAAACCGCACCACGGAACCCCCATGCTGCCCTGCCTACACCCATGCCCACCTCACCCCAACCTCTCCCAGCACTCTCACCTGCCCACAGGACCGTCCCAGTGAGCAGAGTGGGCAAAATTAAATGTTTAAGGGTGCACAGGGAAATATTGTCAGTCTTCCTCATTACCTCAGCACTCAAAACTCCGGCAGCAGCTCCAAAAACATCGAGGCAAGCTCCGTGTGCAGATCTGGCTGGATGCACCCAAATGCCCCCTTAGCACCTGGAGCTGTTTGCAAAGCAGACCTCTGAAACCTGGGACTCTTCCCAAATTGCACAAGAGGCAGAGAGGGGCATTCACCTCTGCCCAGCCCTGGGCAGGATCTCCTGAGCACACAGATGATCTGGGTTTGGGTGAGGCTTAGCCACATTTCTGTGACAAGTAGCCAGTGCCACCCACCCAGAGGAGAGATGGGTGCTGTGGCCACAGCTGGTGCCCCAAGGATGCTTTCAGCTCATCCAGATCTAGCAGCCATAAAATCTAGCTCCACAGAAATGGCCACACAATGCCCCCTCCACCGGCTCCACCTATAAAATCAAGCATCATCTCGGGGATCAAAAATTCCACAAGAGCTGATAGCAAGCTTATGGGCAGGCAGACATTGGTGCTTTTTGGGGGAAACCTGGGGAATCTGATCTTCCAGGAGTCTTTGAAGCGCACCTCAATTCATAAGGCAATCTGCAGTATGTAATGAGCCTCAAGCATGTGCTTTTGAGGAAAAGCTGAACTCCTGCATGTCCCTCCCACTTGGTACATGCACTACAATATCTAATAAACCCCAGGTTGCTCAACACCCATTAAAACTGCCAAAATATCAGCATTTTAAGTCTAAAAATGTAAGATCTGTAGAAAAGGGTGAGGAAGACTGTAAATTAGGCCCTGCACGAAGGGTTCTACATGGGAAGCTAATGACCTTTTGTCTCTCCTGTCTGCAGACAGGCCTCATTTGCATGTATGCAGTTGGAATAGCCTTGTCCATATTTCAAGCGTGTGGCTGCATCCCTGCGTCCTCCTCCAGAGAGGTTCCCTCCCGCTGTGCATGCCATTATCTGAGTGCAGCCACTTCAGGCTGCCTTTAAAGCCACCTAGACACCAGGGAGCCTTCTCCAGCCCCACAAGAGCCTCTCCCTGTGGAAGAGAAAGAGAGATTTGAGGCCCCATGTGTGGCAAAACAGAGAAGCCCTGATGTGGTGTGGCTAGGGGACAGCCTGAGCTGCGAGACTCTGACAGCAGTGCCCACACCTCACCTGTGGGGAACATCCCTGGGCTTTGGTGGCACTGCTCCAAGTACCAGCCACTCCTCTCCTCCTCTGGGGACCAAGGCTTTAGGCTGATCTCAGGTGTATGGACTCCAAACATTTTACCAGATCCCTCTGCTGCAAGCTGAAGTCCTGGCATGCCATTTATTTGGTGCTTTGAGGATAATTTTGATGGAATTTCCAAAAACCGTGTTAAAAAGATTGGAAGTGGAAAACCTGGGTGTCACTTGAGGTCTCTCCTCACCTCTCTCTCCTCACATTGCTCCTTCTCAAAGCCTGGAGGCCTCTCAGAGCTGGTTTAACAGCCCAAGGGGAAGCTGTGACCCTGACTGGGGGCAGCTGATGTTTACTGGGGCCAAAGCAGCTCCTTGCAACATTCACAAATCCAGTGCCCACTCAAGGTGAAGGGCAGCTGGGTGACTTCCTTGGCAGGGAACACCTTGGCCAGCAGAACCAGTGGCAGTTCTTGGCCTCCCCCGGCCTCACCCACCTGCCCCAGAGAAGGATCAGCCCCAGCTCAGAGCAACCTGGGCTGCAAGAGCCAGAGAAATGCAACCCCTCGAGCACTCTCTGTGCCAGGACCCTGGAACACTGAGCGCCGGTGTCTCTCCGCTTCCTTCCCAGCCCTTTCCAAAGCTTCCAGCAATAAAGATAAAATCTGTCCATTTAGGCCAAGATGCCCCTCCAGCAAGCCCCAAGAGCCGGGCTCAGCCCCTCTCCGGTACCAGCCCCGGCCGTGCGGGCGCGGAGCGCCTCCGCTAACAATGACTGCTCCCGTCCTGGCGCTGGGAAGGCAGCGCCGTGGCAAACACAAGCCCTCAGACAGGCAGAGCTGTCAATCCTGCCCCGATCTCTCAAAAGATTGATTAAGGACAAAAAAAAACAAACAAAAGAGAAAAGAGAACTTATGGACATGAGCTGAGAGGCGGGGAAAGAGGGGAGGGGAAATGAGCCGGGCCAAGTTAAAATTCCGACAGAGAAGTTGCAGCTGAACTATAGAGTCTAGACAAGCATTCACAGCCCTGGCTCCGATTGTTATAGAGCCCCTATTGTCTTAATTAACCATTTTAGCTGCAATGGAAGCAGACAAACCTTTTCTTCTCCATCCCACCCCTCCTCTGCTGCACACTCATGCAGACAAACACCACCAAGTCAAGTGCTTTGATTTAAAAACCCCTCGGCATATCCACACACACCTTCTTTCGGGGCAGAGCTTTGCAAGGTTCGTTGAGAAAATCACTCGCCAAACAAGCAAGGAGAGAGGGGTGAGCTGGAGGTGGGGGAAAAAAGAAATGCAAATCCTGACGCAACATGAATGGGAACAAATGGGCTGATTCTTTTAATCTCCTAATGTGCTTAATAAAGCATTATTGCAATGCAAATTTTATTTTAATGCTGTACATATTTTATTTGACATGCTGGTAATTTTAGTTGGCTGAACAATCCATTGCTTTGTTTTACTGAGTTATTTCTGTTTGGAGGGATATTTTTGAGGGTATCATGGGATCTCCGCCAACCAATACCCCATGGGAATCTCTGCAGCACTCTCTTCAGAGGCTTAAGCTAAAAAATAATAAATAAATAAATAAGGGGTCAAATTCTCCTCTCATGACCCTGATCAAAATGCTGGAGCAATGCAGGAGCACATCTTGTCTCCCTATCTGAATCTTCATGAGCTCCACAGTCACTTTTCACTCATCCCACCTTGCCTTCCTGCCATTCCATCCCATCCCATTTGCACTCATTTAATGGATTTAGTGGGAAAAGCCTGACCAGCAAAAGGTTCCCCTTGCCAAGGACATCAGCATGAGGGTCTATCCCAGGTGCCTGGGGAAGGGACATCTGCACAGCACCTTGCTGGTCCTGGGATGCTCCAGCTCAAACCAAAGGCAGGGAAGAGCCTTTCATTCCTGGATCCAGCCTTCTCTAGGCTGGGTTTGGGATTTGTCTGCTCACGAGGGTGACTGCCCCTTCAGAAGGGGTTTGTGTGAGGCATTCGCAGTCCCTGCCCACAGAGTTATTAATATTGTCCCTTTCGCACCATAAACCAAAACTTGGCATCTCTGCAGAGACACTGTAGAGCAGCAGCATCTTCCCTGGAAGAAATCAGGGGGCTACAAACATTTCTAGAGCCAGCCTTGCCTTGAATGGGGGGAATCTGCCTCATTTTATGCCTCAGTGTCAAGGTGTAAACCTGATTGCTAAAGAAAGAAATTAGTGACAATTATAATCATCATGCTGGGCTACAGCTCTCTAATAGAAAACTGTCACTTTGGAGGATAAATACAGCTCAGGAGCTCTGTGTGTGTGTGTGCAAGCCTGGGAGAACTGAGTCCATTCAGAATGGTTTTTTTTTCCAGGACAGCTGAGCATGAAACATCTCCCCGCATGACAGAAGAACTTCATATTTTATATAAGGAAGGAGGGTTTTACAGTGAGGGTGGTAAGGCCCTGGCACAGGTTGCCCAGAGAAGGCTGTCCCATCCCAGGAATAGTCCAAGGCCAGGTTGGATGGGGCTAGGAGCAGCTTGAGATAGTGGAAGAGATGGAGCCTTGCAACCCACACCATTCCATGATTCTATGTCGTGAGCCCAGGGATCACTATTCTTCCCCATGAGATGAGCTGAGGGTCAGAGAAAAAACACATGAAGCTCTTTAGAAGACACAAGGTACAGGTGGAGAAGCACAGAAAAGGGATGCAAAAGCACTTGTGGGGTCCTGCAGCTGCAGATCCCCACAGCAGAGTCTGCAAACCCTCCCCATCTCACTGAACTCCTCTTGCCACAGCATCTTGTCAGGGCTAGTAGAAGCACAGCTCCAATGGTGGGGGCAGGGGAGAGAAGGGAGCCAAATCTTTTGCAAAGAACTTGAGTGCAGAGGGAGAATTTCCTTGCTGCAAGGCTGGAAATCCAGACCCGAATCTGTGTGGCAGTTTTGAGAGCAGTCAGGAAGCTTTCCCACTCAGGCCTACAAGTGCCCAAGCCTTTGCAGCAGAAGGTGTGGAAAGCAGAGGCACAAAGGGAGTCAGTTCTTGTCCCCTTACTCTGAGGAACTGGGATCCCTCATCAGCCAACTGCAGCAGTTCAAAGATGTGTCAGGAAGCCTTTCAGTGCCTGAGCACCAGCAAGGAATGGCTGCAGGAAGGATTAAGGGGATTAACATGGTCCAGGAGCTACTTCCAAGAGATTTGCCACATTGGAGAAATCTGGGCTGCAAGCAGGGACCCTTGCCCTTGCTGGGGGAGCAGGGAGTTTGAGAGCTAAAAGAAATCCAGACTACATCCTGCCCTGTACTAGTCCTCCCTCAAGACCTGCCACAGCTGTTCAAGCCCACTGAGCTGCCACTAGTGAGCCCAGGATGCAGAGCCAAACTTCTGGGGACAAAAAAGCCAGTTCTGTCTACCCAAGTTCACAGCCAGGTCTGCAGACTCTTGAATTCCCACACACTTCATTCCTACAGGAACAAGGACCACAGAGACTCCTCACTTTGAACTGTGCTGGAGAGGCCTGGGGGGCACGAGCCCAATGGTGTGAGCTTGGCCTCCAGCCACCCTACAAAGGGCTGCCACTGGTAGCCAACAAGCTCAGCTGGCACATCCCTTCCCACCCATGCCACCTTCTCTAGGCCACTCCAGCCACAGCAGAAGAAATTTCCTGATGGTCTTCCAGAAGTGGAAATCCCACAGAAATGATTGGGGTCACCAGTATCTTCTGTAAAACCATTAACACCATCACCAGCCAGGGCCTTTAGATCACACAAAGAGCAGGGGCAGAGCTGCGAGCTCTGTGATGGGCCACGGTGTGGACACCCAGCACAGCCTGGACACCCAGCACAGCCTGGACACCCAGCACAGCCTGGACACCCAGCACAGCCTGGACCCCCACATGGCCTGGACATCCACATGGCCTGGATACCCAGCACAGCCTGGACACCCACATGGCCTGGACACCCACATGGCCTGGACACCCAGCACAGCCTGGACATCCACATGGCCTGGACACCCAGCACAGCCTGGACACCCACATGTCCTGGACACCCACATGGCCTGGACACCCACATGTCCTGGACACCCAGCACAGCCTGGACACCCAGCACAGCCTGGACACCCATCATGGCTTGGCAATCCACCAGGGCCTGCAGTATGGCCAGAGATCCTCCATGACCTCCTGGCACTCAGGCTGGCCCCTGATGGCTCGTGGGTCCCAGATGGCATCTCCTCAGGCCTACGGTATTTTTCTGCCCCCCAGCTGCTGGCACTCTGCTCAGTGATCACCCAGAGGAGTTCAGGAGTGACCTGGAGCAGGTGGACCAGCTGTCACATGTAAGGTCCATCATGTGCCTGCTCCAACCATCCTGTGTGTTCCATCTGTCCCGAATGTGCTCCAACCATCATATGTGTGCTTGGCCATGTTTGTGCTCCATCTACAACGTGTTCTCCATTCATCACGAGCCTCATCCAGCCATTACACACATGTTCCAACCCTCAGATGCAGTCTCCATCCATCACCTGCGTTCTCCATCCATCACAACCATACTGCAGCGATCACATGCATCCTCCAGCCACCCAGGCCTGACTTACGGAGAGCACAGACAAGTCCTGTGCCCTGGAAAGGGGCTGGAGGGGCCCAGAGGATGGCAAGGCTGTTGTTGGCCCTGCACAGTGCACAAAATGCCCCATCTTTGTTAAAGCCTCCAGGCATGCTCTTAATGTTACCCCTCTAATAATAATATTTCATCTGCCTTATCTGATTAGGTTAGGCTCATTTGATTTTTGCAAAACACCTTTAATCACCTTGCAAATTCCCCATCATTACAAACAGAGCCACCACAAACATTATCGGCAATCTGAGTTTTGTTTTCAGCAATCTTTTTTTTTTTCAACTGCAAGAAAGACAGTTGTAAAAAAAATAATTTTAAAAATATGAACAAGACAGAGGCTGAGAAAACATTAACAAGGCCCTATGCTTTCTGCTAAAGTGCCTTCATTTCATTATCATTAAATTTGCCTAGTAATTAGATTTCAGTGCATGAATATTTTAAAAAAATGTAACAGACAGGCTGTCAAAAAAAAGCACGACAACATCAATTCGATAATTTTTTAGACAGAGACATTCATAAGCAATTAACACAGATTTTCTGAGGTTGGAGACTCTTTTTCTTTCTTTTCTTCTTGGTTTTTTTTTTTAATTTTTCCTATTCCATCCTTATGTTCTTCACCTGAAATTAAAAGAAAAATAACATCACTGTAAACATCAGCACTTTCTGCCATTTTTCCCTGTTTGCTAACATGATTTCAGTGCCATTTCCCCCTCGCTTAGCATGCTCCAGCACTCCTCCCCCTGCCTCCCACCCCAGCCTTGCTAAACACAGGCAGGCACAAGGTTGGGTCATCCATCAGACCTCCCCACTCCTTCAGGACCAGATTAAATTAAGGTTGCATGAAGCTTCTGTCTTGATCTTCAGGCATTTCTGCTGAAAACAGTGATTTTGATCACTATTTGCATAATGTACAGTTACGTATTCACCGGGTCCCTAATTATACGATCTGTGTTCGACACCGCTCCAGACGCGGGGAGGTTTGTGCAGGGCATACCAAGCACTGCTTGCAGCATTCCTGCTCCTGGTCCAGCTCCAGGTGAGCCAAGGATGATCCATGCCCTTCCCACTGCTCCTCCCTGCAGCCTGGTGCCACAGTACAGGGGCAGCCACAGCCCCATTTGCCCTTCCCACCTTATTTGTGCCAGTCCCTGCCCTACAGCTGCCAAAACAGAGCCGTTGTGCTCCCATTTTCACCCTCTGTACATGAAGCCCACAAGCCTCTCTCTTGTTCATCCTGCACATTTCCAACAGGATCAAAAACATTTCCGAAAGGATTCACTTTTTTCCCATCAAAAGGTGGATGGAAGGCATAGTCCCAATTTCCCCCCTTTTTGATCTCCTCAGTGTCCCAGAAGAACCTCATATGCCAGAAGGGAATCCAGCCAGGGGCTGTTTGCTGGGATGATTCAAGACCTGAGCTGCTTTGGGAGTGGGAGTGGCACATGCGAGGTTTAGTCCATGCCTGGAACCAGCACAGACCCCAAACCACATTTCCCACATGACTGATGCAGTGCCACTGACCCCATGGAGATGCCCAGGAAGAAGCTGGTTGCTCACCACGAGCTTCTTGCACTTGCAGGGAGCAAGTTTCTACTCCTGAACTCTTCACTTGGAAAACAGCAACATTTGCAGGGATTTTCATAGAATCATGGAATGGCTTGGATTGGAAGGGACCTCAATGCTCATCTCATTCCACCCCTTACCATGAGGCAGAGTGCTCCAAGCCCTGTCCAACCTGGCCTTGGACACTTTCAGGGCTGGGGCAGCCACAATCCATTTAATTTCAGACAGAGCTCCCCAAGTTCCTGTGTTTAGTACTAAATCAGGTCCAACACCTGAAATACTCTAAAGAGACTCTGCACAGATCCAGCCCTTCCTTCAGTGGAGCCCTTGGAATGCTGACAGAGCAGGCAGACCCTGGTGTTAAATGTGTGCTCTTACAAAAGCAACGTTCTGCAGTGAGCCCCACTGGGTCAGCTCACCTGCAGACAGGAAGCCAAAATTACCTTTTCAGGTGTTAAAGAGCATGAGCCAGAGCTAAGAAGTGTGTTGAGAAGACAATAAACAAAACTTCAAACCCCAATTATTTGACCTAAACATTGGTGGATATTTAAAACCTATGTCTGGGTTATTTTTTATTATTGTTATCATCTTGATCATTGTCTCTGGCAAATTAGGAATACACAAAACAGCCACACACAAAGAAAATCCTGGACCTCAGCTCAGGTCATGCCTTCCTAAAATCTCCTTTGCAAGGTTTTATCAGCAAGAGCAGAGAGTAGAAGCAGTTGGTACAAGCAGCTGAAAGACCAAATCAAAAGCATGTGAGCAGATTAAAGAACCAATCTCTCCGTTTGATGCAGAGGAAATCCCACTAATTATAAAGAAGGGGCTTATTTCCTGGAGTCACTCTGTTTGAAGTCATCAAAACTAGTAATACTTAATTACTCTACTTTATGGAATATATAACATCGAGGCCCTTCGCCACTCACCAGCCCACTGCTGCCATGGCTGGTGCTGGATTTCCAGGGGGCTGTGGTGATGTTCCTCCTCTACCTATGCCCTTATTTATTCAAATGAAGCCCTTAACAGCCCTCACATGAGCCTGCAGGGAAGCATTTAAACGTGCTTTAAAAGGAGGTTATAATGAAAAAAACCCTGAGTGATTTAGCCCTGTGAGTTACCTGGCTATTACTGAAATGTGTGTGCGCTAGGGGTGTGCCAGCAGACTCCTGCAGAATCAGGTATTGAGGATTAAAGCAGACTGAAGGTATTTGCCTCATGCTAATCCTTGAAAAGGGAAGGGAAGTGTGACTGAAACATGGCCCTTTGGACCTTGCTGGGCCATCTTTGAAGGTCCAAGAGCAAGCTGCCAGCTTCTGGTTCATGGACACATCCAGATGACATCCATGTAGAGGTGAAAAAGCACATTCAGGTGTCTTGAGGAAATGAAAGGAGGCACAGGATCTTCTCAGAACTGGTATGAAGATATCTAAAATGGATGACTCCCTGATTGTCCTCATCTTTCCAGGTGACCATTGGGCAAATCTGGTCAGGATGTTCTTTGCTCAAGGGCCAACAACTCCCAGTCTCCCCAAACACCAAGATAAAGCCTAAGTTTCTGGCACTGGGTGGTTCACATGGAGGGGAATCACAGATTCCATTAAAAAGCAGCGATAATCCTATTTTTACAGGTTGAGAGAAACCTTAGAAAATGTGATCCAAGAGGTTCAGGCAGGGAAAGGCAAGTAAGTTCCTTTTTGCCATTCCTGGTGCAGTCTCAAGTGGATCTGCATATTCCCAATTGCATCCCTGGCCCCAGTGCTGCTCCCAGCACCTGAGTCTTCCAAGCAAAGACTTTCCTTGTAGGGGAGCAAAACCCATGGGATCAAAGCCCTCTCCCAGGATACCATAAGGTTTCCTAAGTCCAAACCTCTTTTAAAGACAAACTCTAGGGAGCAGGTACAGTGAAGAGTTGCCCATTTCCATGACTGGGGAGCACCTGGACAGCACAGGTGTGGGTTTGACTTGCTCAGGTCTGGCTGCTTATGAGACTTTTCAAATTTCTTTTTTTCCTTGTAAGCTGGTGAATGTTACAGGGGTGGGGCAGGAGCACAGCTCTGTCCTTCATCACCACCTGCACACACCCACCTGGGTCTATGGGAGCTGCACAGACACCAATGGCAATAATGAATCTCCTGCTCCATCCTAAAGCTTCTCACAAATAATAGAGCCTAGCAGGGAGAGCACATGGAGATGTGGAGCCATGTGCCTCTGTTTGAAATTCCACACGTACTGTGGCATCAAGAATGTCCCAGGAATGCTGTTTTGGAGTCATGAGGCCTCACAGCTGGGAATTGTGGGTGAAAAGGGTTTGTTTCCCCTAAGAGTGAAGGGAAAGAAATCTGGTAAGCCTTGGTTTGACCTGTCTGGGAAATGTAACTGGGCTCCACACTAGCTTGGCTGGACTGAGAAATCCCTTTTAGGATGTCTGAGCCTTGTAGAAGCCCCAAGCAGAGCATATCTCTAAAAAATACTGCCTGCATGAGGCCCCTTGCAATTCTGCTGCTGGTGGGAGAACAGCTGGGTGCCGGACTGAACAGCATCCACAGGGCAGGGATCATCAGCATCTACTACTCCCCCTGCTCTTGGCTGTGCACTTCCCTGGTGGAGATCAGGCTCCAGAAAGGCCCCAGCCCTGCTGGGTTCTGTGGGACGATGGGAGTGCCCTGAGGCATCCACACAGATCTAAGGGATGAAGGCTCAGTGTCCAGCCTGGTCACAGCCTGGTCTGCTCTGGGTCCCAAGAACTGCACAACCCTACCAGGACCTTCCCTGCTCGGTGCTCTCCTTTGGAGAGCAAGAATCCACCCAAAGTGGCACATCTCAGAGGTGTCTTTGCTCCATCTTTTACATGCTTGAGGGGTGTGAATCAAAATATTTTCCTGAGCAACACAGAGAATTCCAGCGTTTCACCCATTGCGGGTGGTGGGAATAGTTCAAGCAGGACCTGAAATAAAACTCTCACATTTCAGTCCCTCTGGAACTGAGAAACACCCACGAGTAGCCTATAGCTGATTTTTTTTGCCTCATTTCTTCAGCTCTAACGTATCCAAGGGGAAGAAGGATCAGCTGCGAGGCAAATGTCCCTATTTTTGCTGGCTGGCAAGACAGGAAGGAACTCTGTTTTATCCAAAGAGGCTTTCTAGGGCTGGACACATCCTCCTGTGTGGTCTATCATGGCACAGGCAGCAGCAAGGAGCAGAGCCAGACTGCTCAGACCTGGGACTCAGCCCTGCATCTCCATCTCAGCCATGAGAGCAATGACCTGCTGCAGGTGGGAAGGAGCCTGAGCTGCATCCCTCAGGGCTCTGGGCAAGATGGATTTAACCCCCCTGGTTCTAGCCCTGTCCTAGGTCAAAGCTCCGAGCTGTTCTAATAGCAGAGCACAAACCAAACTTTGGGGGCTGCTGCTTTGCCCTGAGGCCATAGGAAATGGACCTTTTTTCTCTCAAAAACCTCAAAATACAGGCTCAGGCAGAGGTGGGTTCTGTGCCTGAAAAATAAACACATCCACAAGACCTAAACCTTCCTGTAAAAGAAGGACAAGGGCATAAATGCCCAGAGGGGTGTGGAAGGGGGTCTCGCTCTCCTGCTGGCTCTCCCTGGAGGAAGGAGTGAGCGGGTCCCCACTGCCATCACAAAGAGAAGACCTTGTCGGAGCCTGGCTGAGGTCTGTTTGTCACTTTTCCTTCATTATTTGCAGTTTGTACACAGGCGTCATTAGGGATTCATTCGGTTTCCCTAGCAGCAGGCATTAGTCTGGCTTCCCTTTCCCCCTTCTCTCGCCAGCGCCCTTTATTTTTAGTGTCTTATTTACAGTTTGACAGAGTAACTGTAACCCTTGCAAGCTACTCCAGCGGCTTTAATCGGGGGAATAATGAGTCCTGTCTGGCGATGAATAGAATTTAGGGGACAGATTGTTCCACACTCGCCCGGTGGGGTAATTTATTTATGTGCGCACTTGTCAGGAGGAGAAAGGGACGAGGGATCTGTATGCACCGAGGACATTGCCGGCGCTGAAAGGGAAGGGAGAATGGAGCCAAACGCCCCAGATCCCGCTGCCCCCCGCCCCTCCGGCAGCTGAATGCCTCCGGTGGCCGTGAACTTGGATGGGCCGAAAGCCCCATTCCCAGGCCCTCGGCACGTCAGCGGGGCCGCCGGGCGGCTGGGCCGCGGCAGCGGGCTCGGGGCTCCAGATGGGTCCGGCCGCGGCGGGCAGCCCTCCCCGGCACTGCCCCGCATAGCCGCGGCTCGGGGAGCAGCCCCATAGCAACCGTACAGTAGCAGGAGCACAGCGGGGGTCTGGGAAGAGAGGCAAAGCCCTCGGAAAAATACAGGATGGGTCCAGACAATGGCTCTCTCTCATATCATAAATTACACGGCAGCCACAAAAAGCAGCGGATCCTGCCCTCTCCCTCGCTCCCACAGCCCGGGCGCTCGCTGGACGCTGCTGGGCATCGCGGGCATGTGGACAGCGGCAGCACGAGGGGTTTCCTCAAAGAACATTTCCTTTGCTCCATGGCTTTTCTACTTTCTGGCTCCCCCTGAGCACCTCCACCTCAGCACCAGAGCTGCCTGTTGCAGCATGACTGTGGTGCAGCCAGTGCTGACTGCGCCCAGAATCAGAGAGAAGCAGCTCCTGGTCCAGAAGGAGGACAGTTTCTCCTTCTTCTACTCTTGAGGGGAAAGGCCCTTTCACTCCCTTTTTCTTCTCCCTGGCTCAAGGCTGGGAGCATTTTGCATCTAGAGCGGACAGCAGCAGAGTCTCAGCTCAGTATCTTCCAGAGGATGGCTGGAGCTGGACCAGGCTGCACCACAGCCACCCCTGATCTCCCGTGTAAAGAAGGACAGTGGGATCCACACCAAGCTCCAAGGTGACCTCAGCCAGGAGATGGTCTCCATTAGCAGAAATGAGCCACCTTGCAGACACTGAGGAGAGGAAAGACAGGTGTGCAAGGGGTCTCTTTACACCCTCAACTGCCAGGTAGCATCAGGCTAAAAGAAGAAGGGGGCTCAGGCTGCTCACCTCCACCCGGACATGAAGGTGCTCAAGCTCCACCTGAGTTTGTTGCAGGTGTCCCTTAAACCTCTCTCTGCTTGGCCCAGCTCCCACTTACAATTGGCAATTTTCTTTTACAAAATAGCTTCAAAATTAGCCTAGAATTACATGTTGTAAGTAAGTGAGGGCACATTTTAAGTAGCCAGTATGGCATCAGGACACTCCTGCTCTGGCAACACAATTTTCACGCCAGTGTAGCCATTCTGGCTGCAGAGTGTTTGCCCTGCACTGCTCTGTCAACAGAGTCTGGAATGAAACAGCTGCAGCCACAGATTCCTGTCACCACGATGGTGCAGAGCATTTTCCTGTGTTTTACCAGTTTACCAGCGTACTGGGAGAGAACTGGGCAAGCCACATGACTCTGAGTCCAAGTAATCACCTCACCACCACACTTTGCCCAGTCTGGGTTCCTCTCATGGGGCCTACAAGGGCCACAGATTCTGGCTACCTTAGACTTCAAACCATGGAAGCAGCAAGTTAGTGGGCAGCGTCGAGGACTTAGCCAGGCAGAGAGCACTGACATCACACCTCCAGGACATGGAGTGGAGAAGAACTAGTCTTCTCTGGACAGCCAGTGGCTGTAGTAGAACTCATGTGATGGTCCTGGCACTTTGTCCCCATGGCCTGGGGCCAAAGGTGATGTACCAGCTACTTTGGAGCAGAGGTCTAACTGAGGGTCCTGCAGTTGGAGAGAGCCCTCAGCCAGCACAAGCGCCTGAGATGCACGTGGCAGTCTAGCAAGATGGGGACAGCATCTGCTCAAATCCCCAGACAGGACCTCACCCCAGGGACCCTGCGCCAGCCCCCGGCCAAGGGATGCTGCAGTGCAAGAGCCAATTTCAGGGCAGATCTTCCCCTTGGCAGAGAGGTTGAAATCTCTCCTTGCTCAGCTGAACTCAAGGCAAGACAAGAGTCCTTACGCACACTTAAAAAAATGTGAGGAAAGGTCTTTGCACCAGGAACCTGGCTCTGCCCTGCAGAGTGCTTTGGTGGGTGTGCAGTGCAGCCCCGGGCTCAGGGGCAGCCCCTGCCCTGCCCCGTGCTGCCGAGGGAGCAGAGTGGTGCCAATCCCAGGGAAACCTGCGGCACCACTGCGTCGGGCCTGGAGAGGAGGAACCTCCTCCCGGGTACAATGACTGTCTATTCTGCTGATCACAAGCCTAATCCTCTTTGGTTTTTAATTGGCATTTGGGCTAAGCTGATTTAAACCTCTTCACCTTGTTGGGTCCCCCCTCCCCACTTCTTTCTTTTCTTTTTTTTTTTTTTTTTTTTTTTTACCAAATAACAACGCTGCCATCACCAAGTCCCCAGCACAATGATAGCTTTGTGCAAGGGCAAGAGGAAAGGAAAGGGAAAGGGAGGGGGAGAAGGGAAATGTGCTGAACACACTTGGAAACAATGCGGAGTTTGTGATTCAGACTTGACCACTGGCAAAGGACCCGCTTCAGCTGTGCCTCGATAATAAATGCACTGTCCCTCCACAGCACCTCTCCCCCTGCTCATCACCTCCACCTCAGGCCAGCTGCCCATTGGTGTGGGCTCTATCTGCCATCCCCATCTCAAGGGATGCAGCTTCCCCACACCCCAGTGTGGCCCAGCATAGTGCTACCACATCCCCAGGCTCACCAGTGAGTGGCCCACAGAGCGATGTGCAGTGGCAGGATGGGGACGTCCTGGTGTCCTCTGCACCCTCTCCATTTCTGAGCTGGTGCTGTGTGCCCACGCCGAGGCTGGTGCTGGTCAGGAGCCCTGGTCAGCCTGGACAGACACTGCAGTGAGTCAGGATCTGCATCGTGCTCCAGGCCAGGGTCTGCCAGCAGGAAAAGGGAGAGGAGGAGGCTGAGGTGGGATCAGCCATAGTGAGAGGCTTCTGCTGAGGATGCCTCAAGACAAAGTCCTGCTGCCAGCTCCTCACAACTCATGGCTTTTGGAGGCTGGGGTTTTCCATATAACCTCCAGTCCTGATTCATGTAATAATGAATCAATCTGAGCTAAAACCAAACACAATAGAAACACCTTTATTATCCCCTTACCATTTAACAGGAAGCCCCCACTCCCCAAAGAACCCCAAAGGAGCCCTTTGTTCCTGTGGATGAGACAGACACCTCTCCCAAGGCTTGGGCATTATGAGTTAACAAACCCACAGAAAAAGATGTTAAAAAGAAAGAAATTCAGATGTTAGAGACTTTGAGCCAAGTCAACAAGGAAGGTGTGGGTGACCACGGAGATTTTGGCTCCTCTTTTTCCCTACAATGTGGTCACCATGAGCTCTCACCAGTCCCCAAGCACTTGCCATGGAGACACTCAGCCCATCCCGGTATCCTGATGGTGCCAGATGCAGTGTAAGAGCTTAGGAAAGGTATTTGTTTTTAAAAATTAAATTTTTAAAAAATCCACTTACCACAATATTCCCAGTGAACTCTCACCAGGGCCAGAGACCTACAATTTGTCAGCCAGAAAATGAACATCACGTAGGGTGAACCCACGTCCAGCCTGGCAAGAGAGAGAAAAGAAGATCGTAACTCGTTAAATGTCAGACCTGTGTTCCCTCGCTGGATTACACCAGGATATGGAGATTACAGCCACGCTTCTGACACAAAAAGGAAATGAGGAAGACAGAATTCATCTGGAAAACTCTCAGCATCTTTGAAACTAGGCTGGTTTCCTAACCTGAGATGCCTCTGTAGGGCCTCAGCCTTGTAGGGAGCAAGAGGAGCCAGGGTCTGCTCTGGGGGAATTTGAAATGGGAGAAAGCTCTTGTTGTACCCTTCCCTGTCCCTGCCACGTGTGGTGCCAGCCAGCATCTAAAGGCAGTCCTGTAGCAAAACCAGCTTCAAGTACTCAAAAGCTACAAGCAAGACCAAAAATTCTAAGTCAAAAAACCACCTTGGTTATTCTGTCTTCTGGGGAGCTGTGCTCTCCAGGTCTCTCTCCCTGCTCAGGGCAGTGACTGCCCCACCAAGGCCCAAAGCCAGGGAGATTTATCCCAGCCATCCTGAGCACTTTGCTGTGGCCAAGCACAGGGACACCCATCACCAGCAAGAGCCTCATTGAGGGAAGTCTTGGGTCAAAGGAGGAGCCTGATGGGGATGCACCCTCTGACTGCCACCCTCAGTGCAGCAGGAACCAAGTGGCAAAGCTCCAGCACTGTTCATCACTTGAAAATACCAAAACTGAGCAGCCCTGACCCTTTGGATGCTTTGGAGTATCCCTACCAAATTGTTTTCTATTTTAATAATACATTAATATTTGCTTTTGGTGCTTTCCATCTGTATAAACTCTGCCTCCAGCTGTGGCTACTCACAGGCTACACATGGATTTAGATGCCTAGTGCAGAACTGATATGTCTTGACCCAGAAAGGGCCAGAGAAAGAGCTCGTTCTCCTGCCCATTAATCCTATAAATTATCTCTAATACTACAGAAATCAGAGACAATCAGGTCCTGTGAAAATTTAGTGGTGGTGCAAGACCAGTGAGTGGCACTGGTGGGAGCAGAGCAGCAATGCCCAGACCCATCCTCTCCTTCCAACTCCGCTTCCGACACATTCTCGTGCCTCATCTCAGGGAAAGAACCAGAAAAAAGGAAGGGGAAAAAAAAATCCCCCACCATAGACTGAAGTTTATAAATAAAATCAGTGAGAAATGGACTAAGTAGCTGCAGCTTAGCCCAAGAGCTAAGAGCCTTAGCACATTTTTGCAAGTTTTAGGGAAGTATTTCCCATTCCTGACTAAGCATGTTTGGCAGGCAGAGTGGAGCGCGTGGCCACACACCCTTCATGGCTCCAGCTAAAGGGCTTCACCAGCGACAGTCACCCCTTCCTCAGTCCTTTCCCACCTCCCAGACCCCATCAGAGACCAGGCTAGAGCCAAGCCCAGCCATGTTCCCCATGGGGCTGCCCCAGCCAGACCCGCCTGGGGCTCCAGCATCAGCCTGCAAGCAAAAAACATGATTTATTTTTCTTCTAGGGATAAATTCTGAGTTGGTTTTAATCTGCTTTCAAAATTCCCGTCACACCAGGGTTAAATTCACTTAGCATATTTAGGCTTTTAAGTTTCCAGGTCTCATGGCAACAGAGGGATGGGGAGAAATTAAAAAGAACAACAAATGCAGCCTCATGGAACACCAAGATTTTCACCTAAACCACAAACCTCTTGCAATGGGTCTTCAGATAAAACATCCCAATATATTTCAAGTGCTGTAGTAAAATTAATCACTTCCCACCCCACCAGCTGTGTGAAGAGATTTTTTTCCCCTCTCTCCTATTATCCTGAGCACAACAACTTTGTGCCCAGAGATCACCTGGACCAGGCAAAGCCTCTCATGCCCATCGCACACAGAAGGGGATGAAGTCACTCTTGTTTCACATTGATTCTTTTCCCCTTTCTTAAACAGTCATGAAACCGCTTCAGCAACAGAAAAAATCAGGCTATTGAATTTTTCTAGTCCAAAAGAGGGAGGAGGGGCAAAAAAAATAATTAAACAGCTGTTTCACTAATGTTATCACAGCACACAAAGAATGAAACGTCATCTAATGCATCTAGGAAAAAATTCTGCAGCCAAGCCTCAAGCCCCACAATGACCCCAGGAGGCACGGAGGGTATTTTGAACAATAACTTTTCAAAAAATATGGTAAAGACAAGAACGATAGATCTGCCTTTGGTGCCATTCCCACACGCAAACCCTGGAGATGAGCTGAAAAGAGGCTGATTTTGGGGCGTGGGTTGGCTGGGGGAGTTTCGTGGCTGCGATGCCCCAGCAACAGCAGAAAAAAGGGAAATCCCAAATGCGCACGGCGAGGCCGGGATGAGCCCCCGGTGCTCCAAGGTGCCGTGGTGAGGCCATGGCACCCGGAGCACCGCGAGCGGGGCCCATCCCATCCGATGGAAGCTGCCAGAACGCTCCCAGCCGCGTGGCTGGGCCGGAGCAGGGGAAATCGGCCATTTTACACTTCAGCTGCCTAAAATGGTGGCTCCCACCTTGCCTTCGCCCTCAGCACGCATGCACCCACGGGGAGGGGAGGGACAGGGCCGCAGCCCCCAGCACACGAGGGTGCCGGGAATGGGAGCCAAGATGGAATTAGAAGCAGAAATTAAAGGAGGGGAAGGCGGGGAAGCAGGAGAGGATGCTCCTCGCCACGGCCTAGCCAGCGATGGTTGGCTTTGTGCGTCCTGAGGAAGGGAGAGGCAGGAAGGCCTCAAGGGGGGAAAAATGGGGGGAAAGAAGGGGAAGAAAAGGAACGTTTGGGTGAGGATGGCGAGGGGATGTGTGGGGGTGTGGGGGAAAAAAAAAAATCTTCCCTTCTTTCTTCATCGACCCCCCTTCACCCTCCCCGCAATCCCGCTTTGACTTTTCCCACAGAAGTAGCCAACCTCCAAGAATGCAAATGACATTCATTATGCAAATGCATGCAAATCAGGTTTAACTATCGGAAGAAGGGCTCGGAATTTCTAATGGGTTAACTCTTTCCTTCACGGCCTGGATAACAAGAGCCCTCGTGTCTTCCTTGGGGCTTTGTGCTTCCCCATCCATCGTGGGCACCCCGACCCGCACCCCTCGATGGGCACCGATGAGGGGAGGGTGGAACAAAGCATTAAGAAAATACCAACAACAACAATAAAAACCCTACTGGTGTGGGAGCGGCTGCCCCTTCGTTAAACGTTCCAGCAGGAGACAAGACAAAGCAGGCTTAAGCGCGAAATTGGGAAAAAAAAATGGAAATTAAAATGGGAAAAGAAAACAAAGGGGAAAAAAATAGAAAAACAACAACAACAAAAGGAAAAAAAATTGAAAGGGAAACAAAACATTAAAAAGGAAAATGAAAAAAAGGGAAAAAGGAAAATTAAAAAATAAATTGTAAAATAAAATAAAATAAATATTATGTAAGAAAATAAAGGAAAGGCTAGAGAAGTAAAGAAAGGCAAGGGAAAGAAGAGAAGCGGGCTGCGCTTGGCAGAAGGTGAAACCCTCCGGTCGTGCAGCAACGAAGGGTCCTGGCAGCCACAAGGCTTTGGCTGCTCACATCGAACTCGCTCACTGGGCTGGCCTTGGAGCCCCTGGCTCTTCTTCTGCTGGGAGCAAAGTCACAAAACACACTAAGATTCCATTCTGCTTTTTTTGGTTTTTTCCCCAGCGTTTTCATTGAGGAAGAAATTAAATTGCAATTTCCCCCAGAGCTGAGTAAGCCCGTGGTCCTCCAAGGAGAGAGGGAGGGAGAAGCCGAGGGTGGAGGTGGTGGCACTGGGGCCCCAGCCCATCCATGTCCCTGTGACCTGTCCAGCATCCTGGAATGCTCAGAGTGCATTCGAAGCGTGTGTGGCATCAGTGTGGGACCACTGCCCCACTCCTCCAAACCCTTGTAAAAATCCTGATTCCCAATCCCAGTCCCGGTGGGGACTGGACAGTGCTGGCAACTGAAACAAGGAAATTCCAGGCAGTGACCTCGTGCTCACTGAATGCTGGGATTGCAGGAATTCTGAATATTACAGTGGGCTGTAAAGTAGAGAAATAGATGCATGGCAGAATTCTAAATATTTTATAGCAACGTTGTATTGATTCACAATAATAAAGCACTTTAGGATTACTGCTGTGTGTTGCCCGAGGATTATTCCTTATCTGTTCCAAAACCTCCTGATTTTTCTGTTATTTTCTATGCCTCCTTTTACATTTGATCTTTTTTCCCAATCTGCTAAAAATGTCATGTTATTTGAGCTGTGAAGTGTTAAGTGCAGCAGCAATAATCTGTGCAAGGACAAGAATTTCCCACATTTTAGGGGTTGGGTTTGAGACACTATAAAAATTATTGGTTTAGAGTCACTTTGCTGTGCTCTGAAATGCATGAGCCCAGAATTACTGGTCAGTTATTAAAAAATAAGCCCTTTTATTTCATTAAGCTGGTTCCAGAATAATTAGGCCTCTGCATAAGGTAAAATATACTTGAGGTGTGCACTTTGGCAAACCCCTTTCCCCACTGAAAAATAAAAAAGAAGAAAAAAAAATAATAATGAATAATATTTTTTAAGAAGGACCAGTAATCTGAGTTTCTTTATGTCTGCTGGCCTCCAGCCATAGGAGCAGGAGACTTGCTCTCCTCCCCTCATCCTGTTTTAACTCCAAATCCTAATTTCCAAGTTCACACATCATTCCAAAACTGGAATTAAGTGATTTTTATCTTCTTTAATTAGTTATTGGCAAATATATTTTAAAAAAACAAACAAACCAACAAACAAAAACAAGCACACACACATGCCAAAAAAAAAAAAAAAAAGCAAAACCAAGAAACCAAGTCCTGTGCAGGAGAAGAGCTGGAGCATGCTGAATGACCGATACCTTGGCACAGGGCTGACAGGACAAACGCCTCAAATGCTGCCTCACAAGCACCCAGACACGCAGAAATTGTAATTTCCCAAGTCAGAAATGAGTCAGGATGTATTAACAAATACCTGGTGTCGTGGGCATCCCTGGAGCTGCGGCAGGATGGGCCTCGGGCTGCAAGACACAAAACCAAGGTTGGGTTTAGCACAGTGTTGACAAAGAGAGGTGCAGAAATTGCTGGATTTAAAAACTCCAAGTGGAGTCACATGAAAAGGGGTTTGGCTTTCTCTCTGAAAGTGAATTTTTAACTTTTAATAGTTATTTTTTTAATATAGAAGGCCTTCTGTTCATTCACCTCTCTTTGCCTTCACCTCCCCTCTCTATCAATTTTCACTGCTCATGTCTACATCTGTTTCAAACCCATTTGTTCTGGTTTTCCCCCATCCTTGATGCATCCCTTTGGCCCTAGAAAACTCCTGAAAACACCTAAATGCAGCCTTTGGGCACAGGGTGGGAAAAGAGGTGCCGTGGGAATTGCAGCCTCTACATCACCCCATTACAAATGCAACTTTCAGCATGTTTTAATCCCTTGTCATTAGAAATAGATAACACACCCAGTTAGGATTTATCCACACAGGATAAACCCCAACACACGGACATGGAATGGACCCTGGCAGCTTCCACAGTAATTTCTTGTGTGGAGGGACCTGCAAGATCTCTGGAATGAAGGAAGAAGGGGGTAGGAGGGGAGAAAGTTTGAGAAAGTACAGTGGGAATATATTTCTTGGAAATATATTCTGGACAATAATTCCAAGCAACTTTTCAGTGAGATGCAGGGGCTGCACATTCCAAGGGAAATAAACAACAGGAACAAAGTGATCCCATACAATCACTTTCTTCCCCATTTTTCCCACCGTCCACTTAAAAAGCCATTGCCCAGTCTTTGCCAGATGCCAGGAAGTTTTCTGCCTCAAAAGCCCTGTTTTCCTCCCAAACCCTGTGTTCTTTCCTCGCCAGAGGGTGTTTTCCAGGAGAGGCACTCAGCAGTAGGTTTTACGTGGCCATGCCATGGTGAAAGATGGGCTGGAGAAGGTCTTTGCATGAATCCAGTATAAGATAATGAAAAAATAGCAAAGGCAGCAAGAAAATATCCTGGACATATGGAAACACCGCATTCTTCTAACGGGAACAAAAGTGCAGCAGAAGATACCAACAGGGATGACAGTCCAGGTGCCCCAAACCAAACTTCCCAATGGAAAAGAGCCTTTAAATGTCCCAAAATGCTATGGCAAAACATCCTGCCAAGCAAGATGTTGGGTATTTTAAGGAGGATGTGTAGTTGGGGCTGTTATAGGTAGAAGAAGGATTTCTTCCTGCATGCCTATACTGGCATTGGTGCTGCCAGGAGTCACCTGGGGAGCACTTGACACCAAACAACTCTTAAAGCACTTTTAGGGAGAATCCCAACTTTTCATCTCTCCTGTTAAGGCCAAGAGGAGAAGAGGAATTTTGCAGCAGTCACTTGAACTGTCCTGTGATAACAGGTGCTTGTCACCTCTCAGGATGCAATGGGATGTGAAAACATCCTTGGACCACGAAACAATGTCCCATGGAACCGTGGAGATTTGGGGTTTGATTATTAGGCCTTAAAAAATGCAGGGGATACAGGCTCTCGATACTGTTATTTTTGGAGGGCTTCTGATACTGTTATTTTTAGCCAGTTTTAGCTCATCTCACCAAACCCTTCTTTTACAGCCAGCTCACCAACCTTCCAGGGCTAGAATTTTTTTTTTTGCCAGACTCACTCAATTCTCCAGCGCCTGGGGCTGCCAATAGTGCTCACAAAAAAAAAAAAAAAAAAAGAAATCACCCCCAAAAAACTCCACTCACAACACAAAAAATTCAATCCCACCATCCTTTTTTTATAATTTTCCCAAAGAACTGGGAGGCGTGAGCACTCGAGAGTCAAATTTGCCCAGGACCCGCGTTCCCTAAGAAAGCAGGGCTCGTTCGCCTTCCACAAACTCCGCAGTGGCAACAAAAGTCCCTTTCAAGCCCTTCCAGACGCAAGTCCTTCAGCTCAATTAGTCAGGCACACAGAGACACAAAAAAGCCTCCCATTCAGGCTAGTGGCTGGCTGTGGAGGACAAGGGCGAAGAAAGGATCTTTCTCCCACGCTTTCACTGGGTGTCATAACAAGCAGAAAGCCCTCTTACGGGGGGATTATTGGAGATAAGAGTCCGATGGAGGGGCCGGGGCAGGAGCTAGGACTGCGGGAGGAGGGGTGGAGGGGACTGGGCTGGGGTTGGAGGTTGCAGCTCCCAAGGTCGGGTGAGCACGGCATCATACTCCATCAAAAATGTTTTGTTTTTTTTTAAAAAAAAATTACTATATTCCCCCCCAGCCTGTACACACACGCGCAGAATAATCCCGGTTCTCCATGGCAACCTGCTCCGTGGCCATCCCTCGAACCAGAGGAGAGAGGCAGCTTGCTTTCACTCCAGCGTTTCTGCCAGCTTGTCCCGATGCTGTCAGAGCCTCGGTCGAGCTGGGCAGGCTTCCTCCCTCTCCCTCATCTCCAAAAATCAGTGATTTTCTGGAGCACAGAATGTCAAGAGGATGCACGGCTCCATGGGAAAACTCCACCTCCAGAAACCCAGCCAGCCCTGCTGATGCTCCTGCACATGGGTGGGTTTAATGTTGAAAATACCTTTTTTTTTCCATGAAATAGAAGAAGAAAAATATGTGTATATGTTTGTTACTGGGGTTTGTTGTTTGAAGGCAAAACAAAGGGGAAGAAGAGAGAAAAATCTCCAGGGAGTGGAGTTAGCCCGAAAAATTTTGGGGACCCATCCTCCGTGGTCCCTCTCCAGTTCAGTGTAAAATCCTGAGCCCTCAAACCTCCCCTTAGACAGAGGGGTCAATTGCTGCACCTCTGGCCATGCCCCAGCAGGAAGAAAACTCCTCTGGATACTGACAGTGCCCTGCAGGATTAATCAAAGTTCCTGGGTGAATTACGTGCCTAATTCCCTTGAACAATCCAAGTTATATTGTTAATTCCCTATTGCTTTTCCATTGACTCTGTATGTGGTTGTGGAAACCAGTGCCCCTCCAGATCTTTTCAAAGATATGATTCCTCTGCTACAAGCAGGGTCACAGAAGGAAATTCAAAGCAAATGCCAGAAAATTTGGCTTTTTCCCCCTCCTGCCCAGACCCACGCCCCTGCCAATTGCTGCTGCAGGAGGGTCCCCACTCCCGGCACCATCGAGGTGACAAGAACATCCAAGTTCAGCAACATTTTACAAGGATCAGAGGGAATATAAGCTCTCCAGCTCAGGAATGGCAAGCCAAGAAACTCTCTTGGAATACATTATCCCATAATTGTAGGGTTTCAAGCACTTTCCTCCCAAGCAGCTGGTGCCTGCTGATGCCAAAGAAAGGTTATTTGGCTCAGACACATTCCTGCCCGGTTCAGCCCGGGAATCCCTAAAACAATCCACTCCTATGAAGTAAAACCCGAATATTTCACTCAACTGAAATAGCAGGAATTAACTAAAAGATGGATAGGAAGAGAGAGATGAAACAAAGCAGATTCCTTAAGAACAACCCTTCCTCCTTTGCAAAGAGCATTCTGTGCCTCCAAAAGGGTGAAGAGGATCTGGGGACCAGGACCCCCTTTCCCTTTCCCAGAGCTCACACATTGATCCAGAAAAGGTTTGAGGGGATTTTTTTGTTTTGGTTTGGGTTTTTTTTGTTGCTGGTTTTTTTGGTTTTTTTTTTTGGTTTGGTTTTTGTTTTGGGGGTGTCTGTTTATTTTTTGTTTTTAAATAAAAGATGAGCTTCCAGCAGGCAGAAACTTGCTGAAGGTCAAATTAAATTTGATTTACCTGCCTTGACCTAAACAATGCAGGGCCACAAGATGAGCCAACAGCCACCTGGAGCCGTTCCGGGCTCAAAACCAGGCCAATCCACCACCAAGGTGTATCCAGTCTTTTTCATTCCCAACACTTAATTGATCAGCACTTTTTTCCCCCCTTCTGAGAACCTGCATTTTCTCCCTATCCCAGAGCAAGCTCCACCTCATGTCCTCTACTTGCCTGTAAAAATGCATCACACAAGACCAAGCAGTTAAAGGCAGCAGATGCATCCAACATGGATGCTCCCTCCTCCTGCGCCAGCATCCTGGGCACTACTCCTTTTGTCCCTGCTCCAGCAATATTAAAATCCCTGAAAGTGGAATTACAATTATTCTTACACCTATCCTGGGCTGTCAAAGTCGAAGCTCAAGCCACGGCCGTCAGTGCTGGGTGAGGATTACACAGCTTTAGCTGTACAGTTACAGATGCCAGGTCCGAGTCTGCTCTCTGCTGTAGCAGGATAAATCCTGGAGTTATACAGTGAGCAAGAGACTGTGATCCAGTGATAACCAGAGATAGATTCAGCCAGGAGTGCCGGTCCAAGAACTCCCTATCAGCCTTGCAGACTTCAGCACCTACGGACATCCCTCAGCCATTATCCCAGAATTCGGGGCATCCCTCTCCGCAGCTGGCAGAGGACCCCTAAAACAAAATTCCCAATCTCTTTTCCTGCAAAACTACCCAGGGCCATCACAGCCTTGGCGGCAGCAGATCCTGCTGGTGCCCGGCGGCCGCCACCCCTTCCCCAGCTCGTACAGCGAGAGGTGGCGAGTGGAGAGGTGTGGGGACTCACACGCGCACGTCCCTTTCCATATCTGTCCCTGAAAATCCCGCCGAGCAAGCCGGAATGCGGCCCCAGGACTATATTGAAGGGGCCCCTCCTCATGCTGGAAGCGCTGCGACACAAGCCCGGGCCAGCGAAACCTCCCGGCGCCGCCGCGCTGGGCCATGGGGACAGCGAGAACCGCGGCTCCGCTTTCACATCCAATCACCTCGGCTGCATCTGAGCGACCTGCCCGCTGGCGCCCGTCTCCTCCGAGCAACCTGAAGACCACAGAGCTCATCATTTTCCTTCCAGCTGTATCCCCCTCGGGGCGCTGGCACCGCTTCCTGCCCGGGCAGGGTGCAGGAGAGCCGCCCGGCCCCTTCCCTGCGCGCCCGGCGCCGCGTTTGCACCTTGGGATGGGCGGGGTAATTCAAGAAATCCCCGCTCCTGCCATACAAAGATCAGCACTCCACCCCGAAATCATCCCAGGGTACTGCAGAGCACCTTGCGAAGTGCCGTGAGTCCTGGCCAGGACCCGTCGGCAAAGCCAGGGTGGGGACAAGGACAACACGATCCTGTCAGCGCCTCTCCTCCAGTCTGTGCTCCGAGCCGGGGGCACCGGGGCCCAGACGGTTAATTCCGAGCATCACCCCAGCCTCCGTTCCCACACACCCGCCACTTGCTGAAATTAAAGCAGGGCCTGATCTGATTCCTATGGCGGCTTAGCGCGCCCACTCAGCCGGTTTATCATAATCCCGACATAAAAATCGCTCCCTTGAAAACGCTCAGGGGTTTGAAGCCCTGATTGTTTGAAGAGGAAAGACTCTGTTCTCAGCACAAAGATGTGCTCCCCTCTCAGCCCCAGTCCAGCAGCTGGAGGTTTCAATCAGCAATCCTGAGCCTGTAGGTACCCATGGCAGGAACCCTCACGTTTTCCTTGGCACAGAAATCCTCCCAAACCCAGCTTGACCAGCTGGACCCCACAGCACCCCAGAAAGAGCAGAGCTGTGAGGAATGGTGCTGGGAACAAGTCGCTGCTGGCTGCCAGCTCTGCTGTGAGAGCATCCCTAAAAACCATCCCCTCTCCCTCCAAATCCAACAACGATTGCTTGTGGGAAGGAATTATATCTATGTATTTCAAAACTAAATAGATACATGCAAATTTTTGTGATTTCTTTGTGGTGGCATTGCAGTGCTATTCCACACCTGCCCAATCCAGGGTGCATGGGATTGTGCCGGGAGGACAAGAGACACTTCATGTGCTAGGGAGACCTCGAAGGTCTTGAGCCATTAGAGCCTCCTTTTGTTTTCAGTTTAAAACTGTAAAAGGCTAGCAAAAAAATTCCTTAAATGGGGAAATGTCTGTTTTCCTCAAACACCACAAAATCATTACTTTTAAAAAAAAACATTTTTAGCTACTTTTCATCATTCAGGGCTGAGAACTTTCAAATACTAAATGTAAAAAATATACATATTTTATCCATCACAAAGTGAAAGTTCATATCCACCGTCAGTACAAACCAGCACAAGTATTTCTGCCCTTTTGCCAGTCCCCCAACCTGCAGCACATCGCTTGTAAAATGCGAGTGGTGCAAAAGGGCTTTGGCCTCAGCAACAAACTGCCCTGCTGCATTTCTGCACTGCCAACATAAGCATTAAAGACAGAAGCTAAAGGAGATTTACTGAGTGAAATTAATAATTTTCAACTATTATATTTGTATAGGCTTGTTCTCCTCAACAGCTCACTGAATCATGGAAAAAATTAGCATTGCATTTGCTCCTTTTTTTTTTTCCCCCCTGACTCCAAACTGCTGCTAAGCAAAGGAACGATGGGGAGAGCTGATACCTCGCTCCCAAACATGCGAGTGTGTCTCCTATTAATGTCTTCAGCAGTTACGTGGCCAGAAGGGAGAACAGAGTAGACAGTGCTGAGTGTTAACCAGTCAAATCATAGTGTCCAAGCAAGCTTAAATGGCCACATGTAAACTGCAATTTGGATCAATGTCATGCAAACACACAGGGCTTACTGCTAGTGCACTCCAGGAGTAAATCAGGTAGAAAACAAGGAAAAAAATTAAAAATCAGCTGTTTGCAAGACCATTCCAAAGCCCTTGGAGAGCCCAGCTCGCAGTCACACACACTCCCACCACTGGAAGTGGTTACACCCCCCACCACAACAAAAACTCAAATTTAAAAGAACTTCCACCTGGCTGAAGTTTTTGTTGCTTCTACAGCACCCAGGGACCACAGGGACTGCAGCAAAGCTTGTGGAACCAGGAACCCCGAGGGACACATCCAACAGCTGAGGGGCAATGAGCAGGCTGGAATTGGCTCCCATTTCCCTCCCAGGCTGGGAACACAAAGGGATGGGTGATGAGCATGGAGGTGCTTTAGCCCCACAATGGCAGTGGGAGTCACAAGCATTTTAAAGGGAGCTTTTTGCAGCTGGGAACGAGGCACAAAAGCTCCAGAGAGCCAGTTTGGACCTGGTGGGCTTTAAATCCACCTCCTCCATCACCAACCAGCACAGACACCTCCTGCCCCTGGCTCCAGGCCCTCCACACATGGTTTGCTAAATTCTTGGACGAGTTTCGTCCTTGTCCCAGTTTACATCCCCCCACTCCTGCTCGTGCCTTTGTTATAACCAAGAAGTGACACCATCAAAATCAGCCTATGGCAGTGCCGCACAGACCAGGATTGGTCACCCAGGAACACCAAAAGATGCTCTCATAGCACCGCTCCCAGCCCCTGATTGGAAAAAATGCACTTATCTCCCTCCTTGAGGGAAGCCAGTGGCCAGTGGTGGATGACACATGGCAGCTTCCCGGCGCTTACCCAGAATAAGAATCCTTCGTCCCCCTGTGGAGCCTCTGCAGCCCTTCACACCCGGATTTTGGGCCACCACACGGGGCTGGCGCCTGCCCACAGACACATCCTGGCCCACCAGCCTGGCTGCAGTAGCAACCGCCCAAGCTGGACCAGCAAGAGTTCTCCTGGCTCGGTCTGCCTGGGAAGGATGAATGAGGAGAGCTCCATGCAGAGAACTTTGTCACTGCTTTGTCACCAAAGCCAAGGGTGTCTGTCCAACTTCATCCTGTGAGATGTTCAGGGTGTGAGCACCCATGGAAGATGTCTCCCCTTCCATGGAGGATGCTCTCCCTGTCCATGGACCAAGGCTCCCAGAGCTGATTCCCTATTGCCCTGTCCTCTGCAATGTCCCTTTCTGACTGGGGACAAACGGCCTGGCCAGGAGAGCAGCACTTCACTCCCCCCAGGGAGGAGCAGCAGGACGGCAACAGAGAACAAGGAATCAAATAAGAGCCTGTAAAAACTTCCCTACATCCCTGTCACTATCAACATGGGCTGCGGGAACAGCACCAAGAACAATGGCAGCACCCAGGTGAACCTCAATGGGAAGATGGAGAGAAGATTTTCCCTAAGCTTTCCCCAAGCAGATCATTACAGAACTCTCAGTTAACACATGTACTAAATTATTCTGAATTACAGGGCCATGGGTGAGGGGAAATAATATCTTGTTTATTAATTTCAAGCAATCATACGAGCAGGATAAATCTTTCACGTCACACCCAGCACTACAGTCCTTCCCTGAACAAAGTGCCAGGGACAGTTCCTTTTGCCCTTTCGGGTTTTTGAAAGATCTCAATGAACACATGAGCAAAATGAGCGGGTCCAGCACAGGTCAAAAATCAGTTCATTTCTGCATCTCTCACAAGAGGGTTTTCATAAAGTCACAAAGCTATAATTACTCCCTTCCAAAATTAGTTCAGGTGCCATCACCCACATTAGCTCTTTATTATTGTAAAGTCTTTTTTTTTGGTTTTGGGGGTTTTTTTCCTCCTTGGAATCACCATTCTGATATTATTTTATCTTAATCCACCATGAGATCTTTGTGTTCTTCTAAGCAAGATAAAGACAGCTTTTCAAATAGGTTGCTGTGTTTTGTGGGTGGCATCTCAGGCACCCAGTCTGATTATTAAAAGCAAGTGGGAGGCACCCAGTTCACCTATTTGACTCCGAATTCCCTTCTACAGTACAGCAGACTAAAAAAATCCCAGTTTCCATAAGGAAGAGGTTGATGCATAAACAGTCAAAGAGGGATAAAAACCAGCATCAATTTGCAAAGAAGATAATTTAAGCAAAATCAAGTTCCCCAATTAGTCTCATGCGGTTCCGCACACAAGTTTTATATATAAATATACACACATATCCTTGGTAAATCCCCGAAGTAGAATCTTGAGTCCATTCAAAGAAACATTTGTAAACAAAGGGTTAAAAGAAGAAAGAAAGAAAGCATTTGGATAGAGACACAAGGGAAGAAAAACAAAGAAAACTGCAAGAAACCATTTTCCAAATCACCATATCCTTCTTTCTAATACTGATATCAAGTTATAGCTATCAGGGAAGATAATATATGTATCTGTATAACAGATAGGGAACAGGGGGGTGGGAAGGCAGAAAAAAAAAGGAAAAAGAATCCAGCACTCGTATTTGCAAAACAGCCATTAATAAACATTGCTCTGTTGCTGCTTTATTAAACAGATAATCCAACACAGTAATCTGTATTGATTTATGGATTCTCTGATGCTCTACGACTGGTTATGCAATGAAAGTTCATCCTTGATCTGTAGTCTGGGTCCTGGACTTAACTAATTCATAATCTGATTGGAAGTTTTACTTTGTTAATTCAATTACAGTTAACGGCCGAAGAGAGAGCGGCAACATCTTTGTCTTTCTCAACACAGGCGTTTTCTTCCCATGCCCAGAATCAGTAAACTCTTAAAATCACAGGAGGTAAATAGGTTCCTTTTTTTTATATAAAAAACAAATACTTCCCCCCACCTCAACCTCAAAAAAAGAAAACAAACAAACCAAAAAAAAAAAAAATCCTACCTCAGGTTTTAATTCCAGTCTCTGAAAGTTGTCTTTTCCCCCATTTTTTCCGCCTCTCTTTTCTTTTCTTTTTTCTTTTTTTTTTTCTTTTAATTTTTTCTTTTCCTCATCTTCCTTTTGATGAATTTCCTTTCTTCTCCACATCCTCCTCAGGCGTGTAATGGGGTTATTTTTACTTTCGGTTATCTAGCTTTATGAAGAATCGACACCACTCATACAGCTAGATAACCAAAGATAACAACCAACCCCTGGAGTCTACAGCATCAGCAGGGAAAAGCCAACCTCCTCTTCTCCATGGGCTCGGGGGCACGTGGCTTTTAAGGAAGGAACGAGGGAGGAAAACGAATAAAAAGAGATGCAAATATTAGCAGCCAGATCATAAAATCTCCATACAGCTACAGCCCTGGCCCTGCTCTTGCAGCTCAGCCAGCCCAGGGCACAGAGCCCTGAGCATCACTGGGACAGGCAGGATCAGGCCCCTTGGAAACACAATTTGTAGCAGAATTACAGGAGAACCACGCAAGGGCTGCCTATTTTCTGCCGAGTTTCAATTTGTTTCATTTGCAAACCAAATGATATTCTGCAGGTGCCGAGAATTAAGCCTACATTATTTTTAATAACTATCAAATTAATGCATTCAAACTGGTAATAATCAAAGCAAATATAATTTGCACCCACAACTTAAAATATGCATAAAAGACCAAAAGGACATTTCCCCACCCACAAATGCGTTTAACGCTCTCTAAACAAAATGACTGCGAGAAAAACCTGCCGGTTAATATAAATAGTAACTTGTGATGCTTTGGATTCAGCCGAGATCTGGGGGAACAGCGATGAATAAACACAGAAAACACAGAGGAAATGATGAAAGGGATAGAAGGGAGGAAAGAAGGAGGGGAGCGACTCCTTCTCACGGCTCAGGACCCCGGCCCTGAGCAAGGACCGCGCATCTCGGGCACGGACCGGGACCCGCATCCCTCCGTTCGTTCAGGGGGAAAGGGCAGCTTTCCCCCAGTAGGGAACCGCGTCTCTCGCTTTCCTCTCCCCGTATCCCTTCGTCCTTTCTTCTTTCGCGGGGAACACGCAGCCCTCCTTCCTTGCTTCGGAGGCTCCGCTTCCCTCCATCCTTCCTTTCCCCGGGGGTGGGGGGGAACCCTTATTCTCCTTCTCCAGAGCGACTTGCGTCCCTCCACCCTTCCTTCCCCTGGGGAGGAACGTGCATCCCCCCATCGGTCCTCCGCTCCAGAGAAGCCCGCATCCCTCCGTTCCTCCTACTCAGGGAAGGAACCCGCATCCCTCTCCTTCCCCGTGGCACTCGGCATCCCTCCCGCCTGCCTCCACCCGCATCTCTCCCCTCGCCGAGTGACCTGCTCCGCTCCATCCCTCTTTCACCTGCATCCCTCTTTCACCGCGCTGCGGGGAGGCGCGGAGCCCTCGTTCCGCCGAGACGCCGCCGCTCCCTCCCGCGCCTCTCCCTCGGAGCGGAGCGCGGGGAGCGCGGGGGGCCAGGGCCCTCGCGGCGGCTCGGGGGCCCTCCCGGCCGTCGGGCTGAGCTGGGCTGGGCTGAGCTGAGCTGGGCTTGGCTCGGCTCGGCTCGGCTGGGCTCGGCTCGTACCTGGTGCCCGCAGCCGCTGCCCGCAGCCTCTGCGCCGGGGGGAGCGGCGCGCGGCACTTTTCATTCATGCTTTCACACTCGCGGCCGTCGCCGCCGCCGCTCATTGGCCAGGGCCGGTCTGACGTCACCCGCCCCGGTTCCCACCCCTCTGCAGCGCTCCGCGGTTCATCAATGGGCTGGGGAGGGGCCGCGCACACGCGCGCCGCCGCCACCGCCATCCCCCACCTGTCACCCCCAGATCGCCGCCACCGGCCGTCACCCCCGCCTGCCCCATCGCCGCTGTTCTGGTCTCTCCCGCCCGGTGCCACCGCCGTCAGCACGTCCATCATCACCCTCAATCGCCACCGTGGCCAGCATCACCCTCATCATCATCATCATCATCTTCATCACCACCCTCATCAGCGTGGATTTCAGCAGCCTCAGCACAGAGCCGCCCATTACCATTACCATCGCCACCACCCTCAGCACCACCGGCCGCCACTCATCGCCACCACCCGTGGGCAACACCAAATGTCTCCTCCAGCGGCCGTGACCACCCTCCAAGCATCACCCCTCTCTCCAGCTCTCCGCCTCTCTGCCCTCATGCTCGGTCTCCCTGGCTTCCCTCTCTTGGGGAAGGGGGACCCCGCTCAGTGCCAGGGCCTGGCCGCAGTGTGCAGATCCCAGAAGGAATCGAGTGCTGTTTTACTTCTGTGCTTTTAACCCCACCATTAATTACTCTTTGATTTTCCTTCTATGATACAGATCCCATAAAAAAACCACCATGGTTTTTCATTGAACGAGAACAGAGGTTTGGGGCTGGGTTTTTTCATTTTCTCTTAAGGTTCTCTTTGCCTTGGAATTATATTTTTCCTAGTGAAAAGACAGCTGAATTTGGATCTGTCAGTTTGAGCTGGGAAGTTACTCACGGGCTTTGTCTCTTTCTGGAGCTGGATTCTCCCACTGCCACCACCACTGCAGCAGTCCATGCTGTCAGGACCCTATTTCCCAGTTGCCCCTACTGGGAAAATGGGAACCCACTGGACTGGCCCCCATCGTGCCCAGTACTTACATACATAGCTGGGAATGGGAAAGGGGAACGGGAAACGTGGAAATAGCCCCAAAATATCTGGGCCCCTCTTCGTGGGGCTGGAGCTCAGCTCCCCAGGACTGTCTCTCGTTCTGCCAACAGCCCCTCCCCGGGGCCTCCTGCCTGGTTCTCTGCGACCCCCGCTGCACAAAAGGGTTTGGAGGGTGGGTGCTGTGTTCCCCTTTCCCTTCGTCCATTTCCAGACTCAGATGGGGGAAACCCGCAGATTTCGGCGAGACTCTGTGGGTGCTCACGGGGGAAGGGAGGGGGAGCAGCACCCACTGGGGACACCGAAGGGTCCCTCCAACTGCACACTCCCTTCCAAATCACAGCCTCCAATTTCTTTTAGGAAAAGGGGTCTGGCCGACCCCTCCCGGGGCGGGCGCTCCCCGTGATTTCTCCCTCCATGGTTCCCCATCACCCACCTGGGCCACGCTCGCCACGCCAGCGGCTTCTCCTCCGTGGGCAGAGCGGGGCCGGGGCTGAAGCAGCGGCCGTGCCCGGAGCCGGAGCTCTCCTAGAAGAGAAGGCAAAAAGGGGTCAATTAAAGAGGCAGCAGCGCCCGTGGTGCCCACGCGGCCCCCACGCCGGGAGTGTCCGTGGAGCAGCTCTGCGGGATCCCGGCGGGGCCGGATTTAAATATTCCCACCTTCACTGAGATGGGATTTTAGGGGCATAACTGTACGCCCGCCCCTCTTTTTATTCTCTTCTTTATTAAATTGGTGCAATATTTTTTCTCAATTTCTATTTCGGTCGCCTCCAGAAATTAGAAATATTTTTTTAACCTGCCGAAAGAAGAAACACGATGAATTTTGCGAATTATCCTGAAAAAGGCTGCAAAGACAGGGATTTTGCTTTCAAATTTGGATTCACACTGGGATTACCCCGATGACTGTGCATTTTTATTTCTAATTTTATTTTACATCGCGTTAGAACCAGCCAGATCTGGGAGGATTTAGGGAAGAGCATGAGCGATTTGCAGAAAATGCTCGGGTGTGTTTTGAGTGTCTTAACAAATAAAATCCTGCTCCGTGCTTTGCTGTCTTTCTTGGGGGGGGGGGAAATCCAAATCGCAAGGAAGCAGAAGGAGCCGCTGCCGCGATCGCGGGGTCTCCCTTAAAACGGCAGATTTGAGAATTTCCAGCGCTAAAACTTCCATGCACACCAGTGCATATATAAAAACTTGATTTCCGGGGGCTAAAAACGGAGCCGAGCTGGGCAGAACCCGATCCGGTGGGTACCATGTGCTTTTTTTGCAGAGCTGGCAGTCCACGTAGGACCCGAAAAATAGCCCAGAATAAGCCCGGGTTAATTTTTCCCCGCGCACTCTTTGAACGCAGCTTCTTCCCTGGGCAGAGGAAAGAATCAAGAACAGACTGCAGGGCTGAGGCTTTTTAAGACCAAAACAAAACAACAACAATAGGACACAACAAAAAAAGGACAATAAGGACTGAAATATAAGTTAAAATAAAAATAAAAACTAAAATTAAAATGAAGATTAAAGCTTCCTTGGCAGGGATAAAACAAACAAACAAACATGCGGGATTTTCTTTCGGCGGCAGGACCGGGACACCCGGGCCCGCTGCAACACAGAGGCGGATTTCGGCCGGGGCATCACGTCTGGCTTCAATAACTTCTTAAAAACTCCTAAAGCCACTTAATTTGGGTGCCCTGCACGGCCTGATGAGGGGAAGCCTTAGCGGGGCCGCTGCGCGGCAGGAATTCATGGGTTTTCGGGGTATTAATGGAGCGGCTCCCACCTTGCTGTGGTGGGGGGAGAAATTTAAGAAATTCCACACGAGGAGAAGTTCGCGAGGTGGGGAGAAATCGCGTCCCCTTCGCTCCGCACCCGGTCGCGTTCTGCCACGGGTGGTGGAGGTGGAAGCGCTGGGTTTATTTCCAGGCTCTTCATTCACTAGAATCTGCTTATCCCATAATGAGGATCCCACTCTGCGCGCCTCACCCTTCCCAAAAACTTGTTCAGGGATGGGGCTACCCGGGCCCTTCGCTTCCCGGGTCACCCGTGTCCCTGCCGCCCACGCCCCGCGGCCCGACCCGAGCCCCGCAGCACCCCCGGCCGCTCCCGCAGGGAAGGCGCTTGCAGGAGCGAGGATTTGGGGGTGCCTCTGCCTCCTCCGCACGGGAGGCCCGCGCACCACGAGCATCCCCTCGAGTAAAGCGCAAAGCCCCGCGGATGGAGGGCAACAGAGAATCCACGGGAGCGCTTGAAGCAGAAACAAGAACCTGGAATGGCCGTGTCCTGCCAGGCCGCTCCCATCCCCTGTCCGAAGCATAGTGGGGGAATGCAGGAAGCCTCCCGGCCCCAAATCTGGATTCTTGAGCCGGGAGAAGGTGAAAGAAGTGAACCCCGCAGCCAAAGTGGGTCTGGGTCTCCCGAGGACCGAGAGAAAAGCACGAAGTGGTGGGGGGGACGCGCTCGGCCGTCCCCGAACTTTCTTGGCTCGGATGCCGAGATGACGCGAGACGGGGAAAAAGGGAAAAGGGAGGGAAGCTGCCCCTGTCCCCGGGGTTGGGGGAAACCCCCAGCCCCGCAGCCGGCCCTGTTTGGACTCGCACCCCCAGCCCCAAGCAGGAGCTGGACCCGCTCCCGGGGCATCTTCTACCCGGCCCCGCAGCGCTGCAGCCCCCAGCCCATAATAAAGACGCTTTGAGAATCCTCTCCCCTCTCCCCTCTCTGCCCCACATTCCCCCCCTCCCCTTTTTTTTTTTTTTTTTGATTTT
>VWYI01000694.1:167201-179048 GCA_013399455.1 Anthoscopus minutus | reverse complement strand
AAATCGCGCGGCTCGTCTGGCCTCAGACGTGTTCAGCAACCCAAGGCTCGCCGCTTTTGTTCCGCCAAGTCTCACATTGTTTGTCCGGCTGTGCGGGGCAGGCCCCGCGCTGCGCGGGAGGCTGCGGGGGGCTCCGCGGGGGCTGCGCGCCCTGGCCCGGCCGCCAGCACGGGGCGGGGGTGGGAGGGCGATGGTCGGCCAGGGGGAGCACGGCCCGGCCTCCCTTCTTTCTCCTGGGTTACCTCGACTTCTTCATCCACCTCGGGGCAGCTGTCGCCCCGAGATGCGCCCGATGGCCGCTGGGTCTGCCTGAGCTGCCCTCCCTGCCCTGCTCGCCAGCCTGGACTGCTGCCCTCCCTGGCCAACCTGTCTGCATGGCTCTGTCTGCCCTCCGTGCCCTCACTCACCTGCTCGCTGCTCCTGCCCACTCTGCCCTGCCCTCACCTGCCCGCCTCGCCCCGGCCCCGCCGCCCGCGGGTCTCGGAGGTGGCCCCGAGCCCGGAGCCTCCGGCGGAGGAGCGGGGGCCGTGCCCGGCGTAAGGATATATAGGAGCGGCCGAGGAGCCTCCACGTAGCCGATACGTAAAGTGTACGTGTGAGAGTTAAAAAAAGTTGGGATGCAAATGCGAGGCCAGCTCCATCTCGCGGGGGGGCTGCCGCTGGCTTCGGGGCTAGGGGGAAGCTGGGAGCCGCATTATTTCCAAGCTTCCTTAACCTCTGGATTGCTCGAAATCGATCAGCAAAGTGCAGCAAGCCTGGCAATTAGGAGCTCATTACCATATATGTAAATATGGCAACCTCTCCCTCCGCAGCCACGGAGGCGCGGGGAGAGAGAACCGCAGCAGCGTTTGGGGGTGGGAACTGGGGTGAGGTGTGCGGGGGAACGGGAACGAGGGAGAAAAAAAGGTTATTTGAGGGTATTTGGGTGATTTTAAAGGAAAGCTACCGAGCCTTGGGGGCACAAAGTGCTCGGGGGGCGCAGACACGTGTGGCTGGGGCCCGCGCGGCTGCTCCGAATTTGCCCCTTAATTCAAATACTTTTTTCTCCTTTTGACATAAACACCCGGAGAGCAGCACGGCCCGGCCTGAGTGGAGGGGTTCCTCCTCCCGCCGAGGTCCCCTTCCCAAAACGGCGCTGTACCCTCAGCATACACTGCGAATAACCCGGTAATTCAGGGACGCGCGGAGGGCCGGTGCCGAGGTCGGAGCGCTCCAGCCCCGGCCCGAGGGAGTGTTTTAAAGGTAGCTACTGATTTCTTGCATTTTATTAATGAGAAAACCCCCACCATAAAGTGGAGATCCCCGGCACAGGAACTCCATCGCGAGGTCCCTTGATACCTGCGATTTTATAACCATCGCAGGGCTTTTTTTTGCTTAATAAGCACAGATTACGGGCAAAGTCGCCCTGGCATTTCCTGAATGCTGATTAAAGCTGGGGGGTCACGGCAGGAGTAGCGCAAGGAGCGGGGTTTTTCCGCTGAGTCGCTCGGGGCGGGCAGCGGAGCGTTTTCGCTAGTGGCATCTTACGAAGTTTTCCCCAGAGCTGGGCTCCCCCCTCGATTTGGGAATTGACTTTGTTTCCCTCCTTCCACAAACTGTAATCACGGCGTATTAAAAAATAACGCCCGTTTAAAGTTGGGCTCCAATTTTCTTCCCTGCTCAGGATTATTTTCTTTTCCCCCCGTATAAATAACATTTTTTCCCTTTTGCTTGCCGTTCAAACCCCCAAATAACGAGAATGAAGGCAAAATCAGGAATCAATTCCTTGCGCTGAGAGTGTTTTGTGGTTTAGCGTAAGTGATAAAGACATAGATAAAAATACCCAAGGTGATCAAAAACCTCCGCAAGGGCTCGGCGGGGGATGAGGGAGGTGGGGATGGCAGCAGCCCAGCCCCGGGGCACGGCAGTGTCCCCGCGAGCCCGGCTGGCTCCGAGCGCCAGCGTCCGGGTTATTCCTGCTCGCAAGCGCAACAGCCGTGGAAACAGAGGGAATTGCGAGTGTCTCTTCCCTTCATTCTTCCTGGTTTGTCAGGTTTTTGTTTTTTTTTTTTTTTAAATATTTGGGAAAAGCCCTTTTCTGCAGTTTCATTCCCACCTCAGCAGCTGAGCCGGTTTTCCCAGCCCTGTCTGGGTCGCTGCTTTCTGCATTCCTCTGCCCCATTCCTCTTTAATTCCTGAGTCACCAGGATTTATTATTACTTTTTAAATTATTATTATTATTATATTTTTAAAATTTATTTATTTACTGTGAATGGCGAGAACCNCAATATTATTATTATTATTATTATTATTATTAATTTCAGCAGACCTTCCTGCAAACCTCCCGTGACTTTGGAAATGCAAGAAACACTGTATGAAAAAGAAATTTTCTTTTCTGTTCCCCCTCTCTTGGCAAATCCACAGCTATCGAAGACCAACAGGATGAACAATTTTCCCTGCAGAAATCTTCACTACAGACCCGAGAGTCTCTGGCATCACTTCCCCATCCGCCAGCGAGGACGGCGGCTTCGCCCACCAGATTATGCTAAAAAAAAAAAAAAGTGGATTATTATTTTTCTCCTCCTTATCCCGAAGTAAGGGATAGTCCCAATCAAAGAAAGTGGGAACCTTTGCCTTCTGCCGAGACAGACGTTCATTTTTTGGGTCTCAAAGCGCTTCTTTATTTTCTCTGATACTGAACTTTAAAGAGGAGTGGTTGGAGCAAAGCCGTAGAGAAATTTATCCCATTTTTTTCGGATTTCTTCTCGGCAATGCTGGCTCCTCCAGTGGAAGGCACGCAGCCTTTGCCTCCAACTCAGGATCTTTGTGCCCGTCTCATCTCACATTTATTTTTCCAGTGCCAGGCGCTGCCGCAGGGCATGAAAAGGGGCATTAGTGCCGCAAAACGGGCGTTTTTAAACTTATTTTTAAAGAGAGTTTCTGCTGGAAGGCAAATCCCGGGCTGCCACGGCGGGGGCGGTCAGTCTCAGATGATCCAGGAGGATTTTAAACTCGGAAAGCCGGGACTTTGGCTGGTGGGTGTCCCAGGGGAGGCAGGCGGGCAGGGAGCAGCGGGGGCCGCGGAGGAGCCGCACCCCCCTTACCCCGCACAGAGCCGCGCATCCCCGGCACCGATTAAAAACTGAAAGAAAACCCCTGCAGGAAACCCAAAGCAAACCTGCAATTCCCCCCAGAAGGGTCAGGTTTGCAGCGCACCAGGGGAGAGGGGAAGAACGTCCCGCACCTTTGCAGCCCCCCCGAGTCATCCCGGTGAATCTTTGCCAGGGACCCGCGGTGCTGTGGCTGCAGCTCTGTCCCCACAGCCCCCTGCCAAGATGAGACAGGCCACGCACATCAGAGTGGAAGTGTGAGGGGGTAAATTCAGCAGCAGCACCCCCAAAACCCATCAGAAGCCCCTGGGCTGTGCCTAAACCTGGGCATGCCCTGTCCAGGTGCAGCCTCCTCGTGTGTGCCCGGTCTGTGTGCACCTCATCCATGCTCACCTTGTCCCTGTGCGGGCAGGGTTTGTGTCCCACGTGTGGCACACGGAAAGCGCAGGCAGGGTGGGATTTCCATCCCACCAGAACCAACTCCATCCACCCCAGCAGTTTTTGCCTCCCTCCATGAAGGGCACCTGCAGGGAGATGCTCTCCATACCCCTGTGCGTGGCAAGGGGTAAAATACACTCTGCAAAATGCCCTGCCTGCAGCCCTTCCCCACTTGGGGAAAAACGATGGGTGCTCCCCGTTCTCACTGGTGTGTGCTGGACGTCAAGGAGCACCTCCAAGGCTACACAGGGTGCAGAGAACCTGCAAGGCTTCAGCGTGGATCAGCCTGCATCTTCCCTGCTGGGGTTTTTAAAAGAAATTCCCTCCTTTTTTTTGCCCGCCAGCTCTGAGAGGCTCTGTGTGGGAGATGTTTGAGCTCTGTATGAAATGCCACATATGGGTCAAAGAGGATTTTTGGCTTTTTAAGTATTTGCAGTGAGATGTTCACACAGATGCATGGCTTTAAACAAGCCGTGGGTTATTTTCTGTAGACAATGTCCCCACGACTGGCCTTGCCTCTGAATGTGTGTGTGGTTGCTGCCCTGGGACTTTCAGATGCAGGTTTTTGTTTGAGATGCTCCCAGCAATCCCAGTCACTTCAAAATCTGGGGTGCAGCTGCCCAAGCAGATTAGTGGCTGGTAGGTTTGGGGAAAAGGGAAAGGGTCTGGAGCTGGGTGATTTCTAAATAAATGTCCTTGTCCTGGTGCCAGCCTCCTCCCCATGGATGGTATTTTTCACTGGGCACTTTCGTTGCTGCCTGGGCCATGCGGTGCCACCGCTTCAGCATCCTCCAGACAAAGAAAATGCCAACAAAAGCTGCATTTTGAAGCAAGTGGGTGCACACTGAAGGACAGAGGCAGAGATGCTCTGAAGCCATCCCCAGGCCTGCAGGGCTGTGAGAGCTGTGTTCAAACATCTCCTGCCTGTCCTCAGCCCCTGTCCTGGGCACCCACAGCCTCTCTCTTAGGTATGGATACCCCTTGCTCCATCCTTGACTAAGAACCCCACAGCAAGAGGAACCCTTCTTGCCTCAGGGCTGGAAAGCCCTCATGGCTTCCTCCCCAGCAAGTGCTTCCTACCTCAGGTGGAGGTTTTAGTAATCCAGGATATTTTAATAGTTCACCTCAAAGGCTGAACAGTAGCTGGATGCCTTCAAAGGCACCCGTGTAACCCAGCAGCTTCAGAGCAGAAGGAGGCTGAAGCCTGAAAACAAGCAAATTCATTTCTACCAGACAATTTCAGCCTCAGATGTGATATCCTCAGCTTCAGCTCACCTCCAAACCAACATGAAAAAAAAAAAACCAAAAAACCGGGAAAAACCCACAAACCCCAAACATAAACCGAATACCAAAATTCTCTCTTTCTGCACTGGCAGGGAGCTCTGTTTTGTCTTGGCAGAACTGGGTGAAGTGTCCCCCCGGCACCTACCCCGGCTCAGCTGCCTGGAGCCCTCTGTCCAGCAGGTGCCTTTTCTTCTGCCTCAAAGGGCTTCGATCTGGACAGCTCTTTTGGAGAATGGCTCTTGTAAGGGATGCCTAGCACGAACACGGCCTGATTACAGCCCAGCTCGTTAAAAAAATGGTCCCTAGGTATTGAAGGGGATAACAAGGATATTTAAACATTCCCAGCGTGCACCTTTAAGCAGCAGAAAATAAGGGAAATTGCTATCGTTTAATTCAGTATTGCTCCTTTTGAACTCCCACTGGCTCTGCCTGCAATTGTTCCCTTTGCTGGAGCTTGGAGCCGAGTCTGGATTACGGCAGCACCGGGGCTGCGGGTCCAGAGGCCTGGGAGGACTGAGCACAGCAGGACCAGCTTCCCCACATGGCAAAAGGCTGATGGGGCTGGTTTCCATTTGGATTTTGAAATATTTCCCTCAATAGCCCAGAGCAGGGTCTGGGTTTGAGGCCCACAGCCCCAGTTTGTAATTACTCTCATATTTTGTGTGCGCCAGGGAGAGGGTGGAGCAGCATTTCTTTTTTGTCTGTATCTCTGAGGAAGCTTTTTCCAAAGCGAGAGCAAAAAAAATCCACAGCTGGTGTTGGTGGATGAGACACTCAGCCATGTTCTGGTAGGGGGAAAAAAGACAAAGTCTAATTTTAGATGTTCTGAAATGCTTACAACATGCATCCCTCCAACTGCCTGGCACGGGCACCAGTGGTTATTTCCACCCCGGCAGCAGGAGAGAACAGGGACCTGGGCTCTGCTGTGCCTCGCACCAGGCTCTCTCCAGGTGACCCAGGGGGATCTCCCCTCGGAGGGGTCTTTGTGCCTTAGGCAGTGCCAGTCATCAATATTTACAGAGAGTAGCCTCTGGGAAGAAGAAGAGAGAGGGCTCCTCTCATTTGGGGCAAATTTCACCCATTTTGGCTTAGCCACTCCTGGCCAGAACCTCTTTTGGGATGCCTCAATCCCCCCAAAACGCAGCTTTGGGAGCCCCACTGATGAAAACCCAAGTCATGCTCTGACAGGCTATTGTTTGACAAGCAGCTCACTGTTTCCAAGGTCTTTTTCCCTCAAGTCCCGTGTCACTCCCTCCCTGCTTCTCCCTGTTCCTCTGCCAGCCCCATGGACCGACGGAGCCCCAGCCCCATTCATTCACCCCTTCCACATCCACCCCTCTCCCAGACTTTCTCTGCCAACCCTGGGTTGGATTTTGGACCCAAACAATTCCTCATTTTCCCATTTAACCCCAGAAGAACTGATCCGAAGCAGCATGTAAGTAGGGGAGAAGATTTCGGGAGAGCAAAGCCCCTGCATTCCCACCCCGGACCAGGGAATGTGCCATAGAGGCAGGACAAAGCGGCTCAAAGGGCTCGGCAGGCTGCAGCCCCCTGCCCGAGCCAAGCCTTAGGGGAGGGTGAGGGTCTCAGCTTACCCGGCCTCTCATAAAAGTCTCCTCCATTCTAGCAAATAACCTTTATGTCCAGGGACTTGCAAAGTTTGCTTTCTCCCTCCAGGGTTGGTCACAGCAGGAGCGAAAGAGAAAGCGACCGCTTGTAGGAGGTTCCTCTGCATAATAACCTCAGAGGAGTTTAGGTCTAAAGACTAAAAGGCTCTATTTACTTTCACTGACAAGGAACAATCTAAGCAGATGTCCTTTGATGGGATTAGTTATTAATCCTTGAATCATGGGTAAATGGGAAAATGATCCATTATTTTCTGCAAAATCCTTCACTACTTTAGATTTCAAGGATGGGGTGGAAGATTGTTAGTAGAAAGGTCTTGACCTGTCTGTTTTGGCCATTTTAAAATGTATTTTTACAGTTTGTGCCATGGAGCGTGACTCTGAAATAAAATTTTTTAAAAAACCTAAAGAAAAAGGGGTTTGATTCCACTAACAGCTGAGAACAATGCACCGTGTCAGACACACATCAGTGAGGGGCCCAGGCATTCCTTGGGTAAATACTGTGAGGATGATGATAATAATAATAATAATAATAATAATAATAATAATAATAATAATAATAACAATAATAATGATGATGATAATAATGATAATAATAATAATAATAATGATGATGATGATGATGCCACATCCAAAAGCCTATTCTCCAGACAGCTTTGGTAACTCTGCCTACATGTTTAGATCCTGCCAGCATCTCTGTGTCCCGTCAGTGGCAAACAGCAGCTCAGTGGGCAGGTGTGGTTCGGTGTCTGCTGGGCATTCCCTAAATAGCCAGTGTAGGTGGGTGCAATGCACAGGATGAGGGAGGGATGGGAAGAGCTGGTGAGATGCTGAGTTGTCTCAGGGGACTCCTTTCCCCGGGGTAAATCCGTGCAGACGCTTTTTGGTGTGAGGGGAGTGCAGCCACGCCGTGCTGGCATCATCCCATGGGCTGGGTGGGGGAAATGGTCCTGCAGGAAGGGCTGGAGGAGGCAGCGGTGCAGCTCCCACCCCTGGGTCACTGAGCCATGGTCCAACCCCCCCGGTGGCAGAGAGAAACCAGGAGCTGGGGTTTGTCCATCCCTTGCCTCTGTGGCCACAGCTCAGCTCACTGCAGTGAATATTGCCACACACCCCGAGCCAGCCACACACCCCGAACTCTGCCTCCGAGTCTCCCATGGAGGGAAAGCAGGAATAGATTCCCAATGAATAATTTACTCTGCTTTCTTTTGATTTGCGTTCTGATTGTGCACAGCAGTGCAGGCTCGGAGGGGGAAACATGTTCTGATTAAAGATTTATACTGGGCCTATAATTTTGTTGTTGTTGCTTAAATCTACTTCAAAGTGTGAGTAGGGTGGGTGTAAAATAAACACTCTGGAGCAGCCAGGAGCTTTTGGGCAGTCTCAGGGTGCGAGTGCACACACCAGTGCAAATCATGTGATTCCACAGACAGAAAATTTGTGCTCTGGAAAGGAGCTCTCCCAGACATCCTCCTCATACCAAATACAGTCAAAAAGAGATTGAAATGACCTCTACTCCCTCAAACTACTGAATCCAGGATTCTTCCCCTGAGCTGAGACCACATCTCAAAATATTTAAAACATAGATTCGGGCTTTATTTTTTTTCTACTTCTTTTACTACTCTTTCACTATTCTTTTACTACTCTTTTTCTATTCTTCCACTATACTTTTACTACACAGAGAATACTTTGTGGCTGCACGGAGCTGGAAGAGGCTTTAACCAAAGGTCACCCTGTACATAGGGAGGAACCAAACTTCAGGTTCCATCCTCCTCTGTAATTGAAATTTGGAAATATAGGTGAGAAAAACTTCAAGTCCTTCCCAGGCTGCCAGCTGAGTGAGCAGAGCAAAGGATTTTCTCTTTCTTTTCTCCCTTTACCCCTGGCTGTCACATCCCTGGTGAGCAGAGCCATTTCCTAGTGCAGCCAGAGAGCACCTCTGGCACAAAGGGAGTGTGAGACAAACAGAATCATCCACCATCCCTCCAAGTGCTTTTTGATAAACCCTCAGTGTTGCCATTCCCAGCTCCAGTTGGCCAGGGAAGAGCGAGAGCTTTGTCCAAGGGGCCCGGTTCCCGCAGCTCCCAGCCCGCTCCTTGGAAGAAGCAAATTGCCTGAAACGGCATTTTCAGCAAAATTGTTTTGTGGGTATTTTGGGGCTGGCAGAATTCAGCCAACAGAGCACATCGATACAAAGCCCTGCAAGGAGAAGCCCCTCAGAGCTGGATGGCTTTGATCCCACTTTTCAAACCTTCTTTTCCCATGACCGGGAAACTAATCACAGGGAGCGCAGTGAACCCTGTGGTTTCTCCAAATCCAGCCTCAGAAGGGAAGGCAGGGACGGTCCAGGTCCTTGCCTCACTTGCACAGGTTGGAAATCTTGAAGGCTGCTGTCATTTTCTCAGTCAGCAAAGAGTCAGGGGATGGTTTTGGTTGCGAGGGCGCATAAAGTTCACTTTGTCCCACCCCTTGCTATGGGCAGGGACACCTTCAATAATCCCAGGTTGCTCCAAGCCCTGTCCAATCTGGCCTTGGACACTTCCAGGGATCCAGGGGCAGCCACAGCTTCTCTGGGCTCCCAGTGCCAGGTCCTCACCACCCTCATAGCCAAGAATTCATTCCCAATATCCCATCTAACCCTGACCTCTGTCTGTGGGCCCTTGTCCAAAGTCCAGAACCCCTTTAGGCAGTAGAAGGAGCTCCAAAGTCTCCCCGGAGCCTTCTCTTTTCAAAGCTGAACATTCCCAGCTCTCTGAGCCTGCCTCCAGAACCCTCAGATCATCTCCATGGCCTCCTCTGGACTCACTCCTGCAGCTCCGTGTCCTTCCTGTGCTGGGGCCCCCGAGCAGGAGACAGCTCTGCATGGGGGTCTCACCAGAGCAGAACAGAGGGCCAGACTCCCCCCTCACCTGCTGCTCACGCTGCTGCCGATGTGCCCAGCACAGCGCTGGCTTTCTGGGCTGCCAAGGCATGTGAGCAGCTCATATCAAGCACATCTCTGTGGTTTTACTCATTCCCAGACTCGGGGACTCCCCAGCCACGCAGCACGTGAGACAATGAAGAATGGAGACAGCCCACGGGGACCCAAACCGCCCCACGCTGCAGCCCCGGGATGGCCCCAAAGCCCCTGGAGCCCCCATTTCCAGCCACCCCGCCCGCGCTGATTGACAGCTGTCAATCAGCGCCGCNCCCCTCCGCTCCCCCGAACCCGGAGCGGGACAGCGGGAGCGACTCGGCTTTGAGAACATGAAAGGAAATAAAACATCGGGGCTGAACCGGGGGGCGAGGGGCTCTCCCCCTCCCCTGCATCAGTTTTGGGGTGAAAAGGTGATTTTGCTGGGAGTAACCTCTTGGCCGGGTTTAGTTTAAACTATAGAACCACGGAATATTTAAGGCTGGAAGAGGAATCTGAGGTCATTGAGTCCAGCTGTTCCCCCAGCACTGCCAAGGCCACCACCAATGCAAGTCCCCAGGTGCCACATCCAAACGTCTGTTGGATGTCAGGAAAAGTGACAGCACCACAGCACTGGGAAGTCTGTGCCAGTGCCTGACTGCCCTCTTCATGAAGGAATTTTCCTAATATCTCACCTAAAACTCCCCTGATGCAACTTGAGGCCACTTCCTCTGGTCCTGGGAGCAAAGCCTGACTCTCACCTGGCTGCTCACTCCTGTCAGGAGCTGTGCAGAGCCAGAAGGTCCCCCCTGAGCCTCCTTTTCTCCAGGCTGAGCTTCCTCACCTTCCTCAGGTGCTCCTGGTGCTCCAGCTCCTTCCCCAGCTCCCTTCCTTTCTCTGGATGCGCTCCAGCACCTCAAGGTCTTGTCACAAGGGGCCCAAAACTGAATCCAGGACGTGGGGTGAGGGTCCCAGGACGCAGGCCCTGCTGCCCCTCCTGCAGGCACCAGCCTCACAGTATCCCTGGTAAATCCTGAATCCAGAGGTACCCAGCCAGGCTGTGCAACAAGGACCCCACCCCGAACACATCCTGAGATCACAATCACTTGACATCCTCACTGGAAGCCCCACAGGAATCCACCTGCAGCTGGAGGGAGGCTGAAGTCCAGCCCAGCCTCAGCGGGCATCAGAGGCAGGTCCAAGCCCACCAGGAAAAGCTTTGGGTTGGAAAGGCAGCACCTGACCTGAAGGGAGCCTGCGAGGGCCTGTGGAAGCCACAGCCTGGGTGTCTTGAAGTCTCTTAGGGTACCTTGGGGAGTTCATCGCAGCCCAAGCACTGCAGGAAAGCACCAGAAACGGTGGTAGGAATCCCCACCTCCACCAGGAGTATCCGAGGGGAGTCAAAGGCACCCCAGGACAACCATCACCCTGCCCTGGAGAACCATCACCCTGCCCTGGAGAACCATCATCACCCTGCCCTGGAGAACCATCATCACCCTGCCCTGGAGAACCATCACCCTGCCCTGGAGAACCATCACCCTGCCCTGGAGAACCATCACCCTGCCCTGGGGCAGCCTCTCCACCGAGCAGAGGCGTTCTGGTCCTCAGCCTGGCAGGATCCTTCACAACAGGGATGGGAGACTGGGAACTCCTGAGCAGGAGAGCGGGGTCACCCCTGCTCCTGCACCCCTGCAGCTGCTCCACGTTTGTCCCATTGACACCTGCAGGAGTTCCTGCCCACGTGGGAGTGGGGACAGCAGCGTCACCTGAGACCAGGTGACACCGGAGCATCCCCACCTCACCAGGAGCTGGAGCCCAGAGTGCACCTTGCCATGCAGACAGCAGGAAAGAAAGAGCCAGAGGCATGGAAAATTATCAGAAACGTGTATTTTTTTTCTTTTTAATAGTAAACCTCTTTACAACAAATATAGTGAAAGAGTTTCCAAACAAAACTCATAAGAATTTCTCATGGTAATTATTATTATTATCATCATCATTTTTTAATATATTTTTTTCTTACTGTGGAATATACAATAAAGCATCACCATACAGCACAAAAAAAGGAATATTGAAAAAACGAAATAGACGTCTCAACCACGTGCTGCAGTCCCTGGGAAGGAGCCACTGATTGTCAAGGGAGCAGGGACGGGAGGGAACGGAGACGGAGCGGGGATGGCGTCCCCAGGGCGCAGGAGGGTCTCAGTCAGGCCAGACCCCGAGGGTGCAAATACTCCAGAGAAAGATGGAATTAGCCAAAGACCCCAGTTAAAACATCACAAGCTCTCGACAGAAATCCTCCCTCCCCTCCCACCGCTACTGCTGCTGGGCTCCCACTGCACCGCCCGGAGAGCCGGACCCGAGAAGGGAACGCCCTGGTCCCGGTGCCCGGCCCCGGGACGAGCGCGGCTGCCCCGTGGCTGACCCGAGCTGCCACCCACGGGCGCCGAATCCCTCGACTCGCACACACACACACACCCACACACTCGGGTGGAGGAGCATCAGGAAAAAAAAAAAAAAA
>VWYI01000694.1:139910-167117 GCA_013399455.1 Anthoscopus minutus | reverse complement strand
TTTTTTTTTTTCCCTTTTTAATTGCTTCTCAAAACAATAAATAAAACTCCTCGGGGGAAGTGCACGTCCTGTTTTGTTTCTACCTGTGCAGCACCCTGGGGGGAGGATGCAGAGCTGCCTGTGCCGGTACAGACGGGCTGAGCGGGGACATCCAACGAATCATCACACAGAGAAGCTGACGGGGGGCATTTATGATTTTTTTTTTTTTTCCCCTTTTAGTGCATCATTTAAAGGGTCTATTCTATTTTACAAAGGTTTTTGCAGACACCCCAGAGTTTACTAACATTTACCTGCTTAATTGAGCTAAGAAAGCAACGGGGATGGGGGAGAACAAGGACCCTGCCCGGAAGCCATGGGGGAAAGGAAGCGGGAGCAGCAGCTCGGCCACGATGGCCCCCACCCCTTCAGCATCTGATTTGCCTGAAAATGCTTGGGGAGAGCCGTGGGGAGGAGGGGAGCCACGGCCCAAGGTGGGCTGCTTCCCCCTCGGCCTTGGAGATGCCACGGGGACATCCCAGCATCGTCTCACGAGAGGGATTCCCTGGGGGGAGAATGTTCCTACAGCTCTGTGGTGGATTCACGCCCAGAGAGGAGCTGGGCCACTCTCCACGTCTGAGTGGGACCACCACGAAAATCTCGCTCTGACAACCCATTTGAAGGGAAGAAATCCCTCAGTGTCCCCCAGCACGATGCTGGGGGGTCCCCGCGGCCCGTGGGGGATGCGGGGCACTGGGGGGGACACAGCAGCCGCCCATCGCCACCCAGGAACGATCGGGCTGGGGATGTAAAACCCTCAGATGCCGGAAAATCGTCCCAGCCCGCTCGGAGCTGGTCGGAGCCACACCACCCTCTTCTGGCTCAAGCAAAGCACATCCCAAACAGGCATCGCTCCAGAGAACGGAGCTCGGGAGGAAGAAACCGGGAAGCAACTGGGATTTCCTGCCGCTAGGGAGAAGAGGGGAGTTGCAACAATCCCCGTTCGCTGCTCCAAGGTCCCCGATTGCTGCCCGGAGCGCAGCAGAGATCCAGAGAATCCCTGCACGCCCGCGACCTCCCCGTTTCCAAGGCTCACTAGTAAGACGCTCCTTGATGCTGCTGACCTCTCTGGCCCCAGGGGGACACGCCGGCATGCTGGGAACCCTGTGGAAAAGCAGCTCCGGTACGAAGCCATCGCCAAGTGGCCGCTCCTGACCAGGAACCGGGCAGGGTCCGGGTCTGGGACATGGAAATCTGGGGAGCAGCGAGGCCCGGGGAGGGGGTGCACGGTAAGAGCCAAGAGGGTTAAACAATAAATTGCTGTACAACTCGGCTATGTCCAAAGTCAGTATTATTACAATATACTCTGACAAAAATATAATCTCATTTCATATCAATACAACAAAAAAAAAAAACCCAAAACCAATTTTCTGTACTGTTACCATTGCTAACAGATTGAAACTCGCTATTTACAGTTACAGTAGCCAGGTAAAATACTACAGGTGAGAGACCAGAGAAGGAGGGGCAGAGGGACAGGAGGGAGATTAAATCGGCAGGGGAAAGGGAAAAATAAAGGGGAAAAGGCCCTCTTACATCCCGAGCATGGCTTCCTGCATTGTACAAGGAAGGGTGATGGATGGAGGTAGTGAAAACATAATACTTGGTTTATGGGTCTGTTTGGGGATTTTTGTGGAAAAGGAACAGAAGGAAAAGAGAGAAAAAAGGAAAAGTGAAGTGAGAGGATGAGAGGGGAAGGTGGAATAAAAGGATGAACATGGGAAAGGGAAACCAGAGCAAACCTTCACCTGAAGCCCACTGTAAAAGACTCTCCCACAGACCAGGGAGAGGTGAATGTGGATTAATTTTCATCACTTTGGGTGATCAAAGTCCCCAAAACATCCCCAAATTGTGCCCTCAGCTGGAGGGATGGGAGGCAGAATGCGGCACCCAGGATAGCAGAGCTAATGGCAGGCTGGGAAGATGCTCCTTGTCCCAAACCTGATGGATGCACTCCCCAGGAGGGTGGAGAGGACCCCAGGGCACCAGGTGCCCCTCAGACCCAGCTGAGCTCTGGGCTGACAGCAGCAGTTCACAGCCTTTCCCCCAGAATGGTGACAAACATCCCAATTTGCACCCAAAGTGATGGGGGAAGTCCCCCAACCAAGCAACAGAAGGGGAGAAAAAAAGCGTAGGAGGTGAAATTTTCAAGGAAAAGGTGGGTATTTTTGTAAATTTGCTTTTTTCTTGGTTTGCTGAAATTATTCTGGAGAGGAAGAGGGAAGTGGAAAAGGGAGAAGGAAAAGGAGACATGCTGCATTCCCCCAGGCCCACATGTGGCCTGTTGCCACCAGCTCTGGATTGAACACCTCCAATGCCCTCAGACTCCAACGCTGGCAGTGGCCTCAAACACACGACACCAACAAAGCCCATCCTCAAGGGACCCTGAGAGACTCCCTGCCATAACCACAACCTCCATGGGGGCTTGGGTGCCCCCCAGACCACCACAACCCACTGCCAGCCTGCCCCCAGCACCAACCCCCTCATCCAAACATCCAGCACAGCCAGGCTCTTTGCTACCCCTCAAAACAACCCCTGGAGCAGGGAGTCACCCCCATCCTCTTGCTGACCACTTGATCCCAGCTGATCACCCCAGAGTGGGTGGGCGGGACCATCCTCATCGATCCATCACCATCCTCGCGGCATCCCAAACAGCCCTTCCCAGTATTTGAGGCTCTATCCATCACTTAGGTCCTGCTCCTAAATTCCCAAATCTCCTCCAGGGGTGGGCAGGTGACTTCCCACCCCAACCTTGCTCCTACAGCTGCCGGCAGCAGGGTCACCTGAGCCACATGCTGTGACCTGCTTCCTTCCATCCTCCTCCTCCTCCGTGCACCAAACCTCGGCCATCCCGGCGCTCGCCGCTGGCAGAACCTCGCCCGCCCCTCGCCCCTCGCTCTGCCTGTGCCCCAGCGCTGCTCCCCGGCACCACCCAGCCCGGACCGCCCCGGCCGCCGCCGCCGGCACCAACATCCCAAAAAAAAAACCAGCTCTGCCAAGCCCTGGGAAAGACCAGCCTTCCCGGGCCGGGGGTCGCAGCCCCCCACATCTGCCAGCTCATCCCCCAGCTCAGGCGCCGGGCACCCCAGGGCACCCCGAGGCGAGGGGAGGGGGCGATGCCGCTGCCCCCACCCCGGCTTACCTGTGCTCGGGCGCGGGCTGGAGGATCCACAGAGAGTTTAGAAGGTAAAGATCAGAAACAGACTTTGGTAAGTATAACCACACGTTTAGAAAGGAATATATCAGTTTGGAAACATCTCAGTGCATACTTCTTATATGAAAATATACACAAATGTATTTCATTCTCCAAAAAAGGAACAATTAAAAACAAAAGCAAACTAGCCCAAACACAATATATTAGCTGTTTTTTTGTTGGTTTTTTTTTGTTTGTTTTTTTTTCTTGTTGTCATCCTTTAAAATCTTTAGCGCTACACTTTGTTCAGGTTACACTTTTTTTGTCTTTTTTTTTTTTGTAAATGTTTTTTTCTTCATGCATTTTACACTTTTATAGCCTTTGAGAATAAATAAGCTCCATTTTGCTTCCACATCTCTAAAAACTGCAGCATTTTAACTATTGTCATTTAAATCGTGCAATTTTTTTTTGCAACACCCCTTTTTTAAAAATGGAAAATATATATATTTTAAAACTAAACCCTATACAACGCAAAAATTCCAAATTAAAAAAAAAATTATACACAATTGTAACTGTCAACAGTACAGATGAGCACGAGAAATAAAATTAGATCAGAAACATATTTATAGAAGCACAAAGGAGGGTGTTGGTTTCTTAGATTGTCGTTCTTGTTGTCTTTTGAAAATTAGGAGGAGTTTATCAGATACTACAGTCTGGGGGAAATAAAGGATAATGACTCGGACAAAAAAAAAAAATAGAATATAATAATAAAATAACCCCAAGCCCCCAACAAAATAAAGACCCCAACAAACAGCCCCCAAACCCCTTTCACTGCGACATGAAGCCAATGTCTGACCCAGGGCACCCCCACCTCCCCACGAGCCGTACTTGCCCGTGGCACCAGCCCAGGGATCGCCGAGTCCTGCAGATCCGCTCCGGCACAGCCCGGCCTGGCAGATCTAAACCTGCACCTACGTCACCCAGAGCATTTGGCTCTTGGATTTTGTGTTTTCCAGGCTTTCAGCTTCCAGGCAGAAGCGTGAACTTGGGAGTCAGGGCGTGAAGTTAATGAGCAAAACTGGGTTTTTTTGGTGGTTTTTTTTTCCCCCCCTCACGGTTGCTCTGCACCGATGGCGTCGAGTGCCGGGGGGTCTCTGCTGCCGCCTCTTCGCCGGGGTCTCTGGAGCAAGCCGCTCTGCTGGGCCCTCCTGCCAGTGGGGCACACCCTGGTTCGTTGGGTTGTGGTTTTGTGGGTTTTGGTTTTTTTTTTTGTGAAGAAAAAAAAAAAAAATAATGCGAAACGAGAGCGATGAGACGTCATCATCCCACCTAATTTCCAAAGCAAGGCCGTGCAAAGAGCTCAGGTGCGCGTCCGGTACGTCCGGCATCGCCAGGTCAGGCTGTCAGCATGGGTGAGGAAGACCACGGTCCGCAGCATCTCTCCTGCTTCCCAGAGGACTGACAGAGATGGAGGGAGGGAGGGAGATCCGCTTCTGCCGCCGGTGCCGCGCCAGCATTCTGGAGGTGAGGCCTGAGCGTGTCCCCGGCACGCCGTGGTACCCACTGGGCTTGGCGTGGGGACATGGGGGAGTTCAACTGCACAAAACCTGCCAGGGCTCACTGCCACCACCACAGGGCTCTCCCCTTGCCTACCCAAGGCCTTTTCAGAGCGTGGCAGCAGGAGAGGGAATTCCAAATTTATCACCGAAAAAAAAGAATAAAATCATCATTTGGAAAAGGCTTTGTGGCTGAAATTTGGTTATTTCAAGGTCTGGAGTGGGGGATTCTGTCTGGCACGTCTCTCCACGCCTTGATCCACAAGCAGGGATGTTGGAAAGGAGTGGGTACTCAGAACCCTGGCACTGCTGAAAATCCACCACCTTCCCTTCACCAGGTCTCCACTCACAAACTGCTACTAATTTCAACCCAGTTTCTGAAGGATTTCCTCTCCTCCTCCAACCATTCCCTTTAGGCCGCCCTATTCATTTCACAATAACAATCAGGTTTTTTGGCCTTGTTTTTCCAATTAGAAACTCTGTGATAAACGCTTGCTTTGGACAAGTTTATTAGACACCATAAATTTGTTTCTGGTTTGCCCTCATCCTGGGACGCTTTTATGCCATCCACCTCATTCCAAGGCTGAGCTGGCTACTGACACCTGGCAGAGGGATTCAAGAGGGGGAGAAATCCCACCATGACTCAGCTCCTCTCCCTTTGCTCTGTCCCAGGGTAGACATGAACCCCAGGCAGCTCCAGCTCCTCCACAGCCTCGCAAGGCTGGCCAGACTCCAGATGCCAAAGGCTGGCAAAGGTGGCACCCGGGCAGGTTTTGTGCCAGTTTGGGACCGTGAGCCCAGGGGTGAGTGGGGATGGGGTATCCCTGCACAGGGTGACAGGGCAGTAGGCTGGGAGGGGGACTGGCATCCCTGAGGAGAGTGCCTGCAGAGAGAAAGCCCATCCCTAATGGCCATTCCAGCCAGGAATGCTCTCTTCTCCTCCAGACCCTCCAACTATGAGCAGGCTGATGCATTTTGGGATCAGAGTGCTGACACCCTTCCCTGGGAAACTGCCAGAGCAAGTGGCAACATGAGGAAATCCGTCAGTTTTTCCTTTCTCCTTCCACTAAATCACTGCTCAAGTCTCAAGCAGACTTTCTGCACAGCTTACCATTACCTTTTGAGGCCTAGAAACCTTCAGGCAAAATCTAATTAGGATCATTACTTCAGTTACATCTTTTCAGTACAAAAATCGTTTCTTCCCATTTTCCTGATTTAAAGCTTTGGCCCATGTGCAATGGGAAAACATTTTTAAAATGCTTTTATGGATGTTTGCTAAAATCCGTAATTTGCTCTCAAAACCAGCACTAATGCATCCTCTCTCCACACATCTGCTGTGCCCAGGTGGAGGTGAGGCATTCCTGGGAAATGGGAACTCCAGTGTTCCAATGACCCTGGTCTGAAACAGCGAAGTTCCCTGCTCTCACAGGAAGGATGCTGCCTGCATCCACTTGTCATGCAAATGGAATTAAGCCTGAAAAATCTGCCTCTTAACTCCCCTGATGCAGCTTTCCAGGATCCAGGAGCCTCAAGCAGGCTGTGGATGTGGCTGCATCCCGTTTCATGTCAAAGCTGGGCTCTCCAAGCCGCCCTCCATTCCCTTCCCAGCTGATTTAGGGAAACTGGTGGAGGAAACCCCTTTTGGAGGAAAACTTGAGCCTACCAAAGCCCTTCAAGCTTCCAGAGAGCCGGGTCATGCCTGAACTGCCCCTCCCTGCACATGGACCCAGGAACACCTGGGAATGGGCAGGAAGGTGCATTTTAGGGGTGCTCTGCACCCCGTGTCCCCCCCGGAGCCCCTCCTGCCACAGGCGCTCTGCCTTAGGGATGCAGTCCCACTTCCCAGGGGGTTTCACTGGCCAAGTGGGCACCGAGTGCCCAGCCCGCCCGCCCGCGGGGGAGCATCGCCAGGGGCAGATTCTGGTTTTGCTGAGGACACAGATACTCCGTTCCAGACCCCCATTCCCACGCACCCGGCCGTTCCCGAGCCCGCGGCTGAGGAGCGCCGTACGCACTGCATGCATCGCCTGCTGCGCTAGAATGAATGCCTACAAAATCCTAAAGCTATTTCTCAGGCAGTTTACGATAATTTCCCCCCACCCCAGCCCATCCCATCCCCATCACCCATTTCACCACCCACCCCCCCGCCCCTCCCAGCCCCTCTCTGCGGCCCTGCTGGAGCTCCCAGGGATGGAGGGGACCCGTTATGTGACCCAGGTATCCAAGCGCATGCGCTTTACGGAGGGGCTCTCGCCCTCGGGCTCGCTGCTGGCTCGCAGGAGGCCCAGGGATGAGCCGAAGTCGGGGCGGGCGGGATCGTCCCGCTCGCTGCTGCCTTCGTAGGAGCTGGTGTTGCTGCTGAGGCTGTCGACGGGCGAGCGGCCGGTGGGCTCATGCCGGGGCTGGTGGGGGAAGGTGCTGAGCGGGGTGGCAGTGTTCCTCTCCCGGTTAGGCGAGACCGGCTCCGACTTGATGCTGATGTTGGGGTTGGTGTTGACAGTCAAAGTGGTGGTGTGGGACAAGTGACTCCCTTGTCTGGGCATCCAGAAGGTGGGGGAAAGAGGTTGGGAGAGGAGGAGGGGAGGAAGGGGGGAAAAAAAAAAAATGGAGGAGAAGATAATGGGAAATCTCTCATTATTATCTTTTTGAAGGCCTTTTATCCTCCAGTGCACAGAATTCAGAAGCTGCACACACTACAGCTGAATGAACCCATGATTATAAACTCGGATTAGATTATTAGTTTGGATTCATGAGTGGAATTATGACTTCAGAATCAGAATTGTGACTCCAGAATTCATAATCTCTGCAGTCGCCAGGACACATCACCACTGGGCTGGGATCAGACCCTGTGGGGAGCATCCCTCCACCCCCAGCACCCCATGATTCAGCCCCAATCCTACCCAAAGTACCTCAGCAGCGACCCAAATGCATGGAGAAGAGGGTCAGGCTGTGATATCCCTGTCTCATGAGTGTCCCTACAGCTCTGCCCCAGCATCACTGTGGGCTGCACAGACCCAGCATAGGGCTCAGCCATGTGCTTTTCTCAAAACTGGGAACCCCCTCAACCTCTACTATAACACATTTTGTTCAGGCTTTCCACAAATCCTCCAGTCCCACTGGTGCAGGAGATCCAGGCAGCTACTGAGGAAGCTGCTGCCTGCCCTGCCAGGAAAACATGCACCAGGCAGCGAGGAAACACTGAACTACACTAAACTCCTGCACAAAAACCTGGTCCATCCATGCACCCCTCCATCCATCCATCTATCCCACCCCTTCATCTGTCCATCTGTTCTTCCAGTCCTCTATTCATGCCCCCCTTCATCGCTCCATGCATCTCTCCTTTCATCCATCTGGCACTTCATGGTGGAAATGTCAGTGGCTGACTCAGTGGCTGGGGCAGTCATTGATACCCCCTTCAATTCCTGCCTCTCTTTGTCCCATGGTCTCAATGTGACCACAGGCAAGTGGCTTAAATCTTTATTTTGAGTGTGCAACTCTGTGTGTGGATGTTTTATTTAAGACTAAGCGCAGATCCACTTCAAAAATCCCGCTCTAAGATGCAAGAGCTTGTATCTTCTGCCCCGGAGAAATGCACTCTCTTTACAATACTAAAAGCCACCTCCACACACCAGCAGGGCACAATTCCAGGCACCTTATCCTGCAATGTCCATCCCATCTAACACTGCCTCTGGCTGGTTCTCAGCTCCCCCAGCTGAGTGCAGGTATTAATCCCACTGTGGATGGGCAGCAGGACGAGGCTCTTGGAGCATCCCCAAGTACCCTGATCTCAGCCAGGGACTCTGGGTCACTCCTACAGTGACAGGGACAGGACTCCCCCACCTTCACAAGCCAGCCGTGCTGGGCCCTCCTGCAGCTGTGCACACAGCTCCTGCACCCCAGGAATACAGCATGGATGCACCAGGGCTGGGAGTCTGGAGAATCCAGGGAATAGTCACAGCAGGGGCTCTGCAGGTTTGGCACCCTCAGAGGAATTCCCCATTTTCCTCTTGTGTCACTTACATTAAGTTTCCTAGTGACACTGGGACCAGGTGCTGCTGCTGCGGCTGCTGCTGCTGCTGTTGCTGCGGCTGTTGCTGCGGCTGTTGCTGCTGCTGCTGTTGCTGCTGTTGCTGCTGCTGCTGCTGCTGCCAGGCAGAGATGTTGCCAAGGGACAGCCCTCCAGGTGAGCTGAATGCTGGCAGTGAGGACAGCTCAGCGCTCGTCAGCTGATAATCTGGAAGGGAAGGAGCCCTGCAGTCATTTCAATGTCAAACCTGCCCCCACAGTGCCCTGAGCACTGAGAGGATGGAGACCCACAAGAGACACAAATACACAATGTAGGGAATGTTGGCTCACGCTGCAGGCACAGGGATGCTGGCCAGAGGACACAGCTCATGCGTGTGGAATGGCTTGTGCTGGAGTCACAGAGTCAATCAGGTTGGAAAAGACCCCCAAGATCCAGACCAAACACTACACATCAACTAAGTGCCACTGAAGGGCCATCTAGACCAACATGCAGGGACACCCTCCACTATCCCAGGTTGCCCCAAGCTTTGTCCAACCTGGCCCTCAACACTTCCAGGAATGGGGCAGCCACAGCTTCTCTGGGCAACCTGCGCTAGCAGCTCACCATCCTCAGCGTAAACAATCTCAGTGTAAACAATGAGCTGTCTTCCAACCTCAAGCTATGAGCTGCAGACAACGCTTCCACCCTCCACACCCCAAAACACCCACCAGTGCCCCCTCAGGCACAGCAGTGGCCAAGGCAGCCCCACAACGCAGCCGTGTCTGGCTCCCCCCAGGAAGGGCCACGAGCATGGGAGATCCCCTGAGCCACCTACAGCCAGGTGTACGGTGCACAGGCACGCTTCGTCCCCTCCCGAGGCAGGGAACCCCGGCAGCTGACACCCACCTGCGCCTGGGGCGCACCTGGGACAGCCCCACGCGCGCGGTGCCCCGGGTGGCAGCAGGGGGCGCTGCCTGCCCGCCGTGGGGACACGGAGCTGTCACTGCGTGTCCCCTCCACGCCCTGGGGCTCCCTCCCCGACAGCTGCCTCTGCTCCCACCCCCTCCACGGCACCCCATAGCCCGCTACACTCTGCCCACCACTTGCAGGGCAATGCCTTTCCCATGCGGAACCTCGGGAGCATCGAGAATCCCAGTGGGGCACCTCGTACCAGGGGAGGTGCTTTTATAGTTTTATAAAGGGTGTGAATGCTGACAGAGAAAGCCAATGAGCAGATGGCCAAACCTTGGTCAGCCGTGTCAGCCAGACACCCATCAAACCCTCCTCACCCTGCCCCTGTCTAATTTTGGGTGTCTTGTGGTTTTGGCCGTTCCCACCCCAGCAGCACACACAGAGGTGGCTGTGCTGGGGCTGAACGGCTGCCAACGCCACTGGCGGAATCCCAGCACACCCCACTCAGTATCCTGGCAGTGGGTTCCCTGTTCTACACCATCCTCCACCCCCTGCACCGGCTCTTCTGGTTTGGGAGCTCCTGACACTCACTGGTGACAGCGGCTGCGACCCCAGATCACAGAGCTGGGCATGGTCAGGTTTGACTGAATCGGCGGCAGAGCCAGAGCAGGAAAGGACACAGAACTCTGGCCAGAGGGCAGCTCAGCAGAATTGCACCAGCCTGATATCCAGGCAATATCCACACAACTAACAGATGAGTCCTGTGAAGAACAAGTGGCAATGCTCCAGGCTGGGAGTTTGCTCAGGGCATCTGCAGCCCTCCACAATCTACCCAATGATCACTTCTGCAGCATCACAGAATCACAGAATTATTTAGGTTGGAAAGGCTGTTCAAGACCATCCAGTCCAATTGTTCCCCCAGCACTGCCAAGGCCACCACTAAACCATGTCCCCAGGTGTCACAGCCACATCTCTGTTAAATCCCTCCAGGCATGGTGACACCACTACTACCCCAGTCAGTCTGTTCCAAAGCCTGAACACCTTTTCCACACAGAAATTTTCCTTAATATCCCACCTAAACCTCCCCACGCACAACCTGGGGCCATTTTCCCTTGTCCTGTCCTTTGTTCCCTAGGAGAACAGCATGAACCCCACTTGGCTACATCCTCCTGTCAGAGAGTCGTGGAGAGTGAGGAAGCCCACCCAGGCCTCCTTTTCTCCAGGCTGAGCCCCCTCAGCTCCTTGTGTTCCAGATCCTTGACAAATCAAGACAATTTCTATCCAATTAACAGGGCAGCTTTGGTGGAACTGCTAGGTTCAGAGTTTGCACCACACAGCGGGGCCCGCCACGCTCACCCCCACAGCAAACACCTCAGCACAGATGCCACTGGGACTTGGGCAGGAACACGGCTCTACCCATGGTCAGCTGTGAGAAAAAATAACTACAGAGAGCAGAAATTCAGGCCTCTCCGCCCTGAGCAGAGGCACAGAGCTCAATTAAAACCTATTTTGGGAACTCCAGCTGTGCCCAGCCTGGCTGGTAAACCGCACGGTCACACAGGGAGAGGGGCCTCATCACGCACAACCAGCATCTTTGGGGCTACACCTACTAATTAGGAGAGGGAGTTCCCAACATGCCAGTTCTGGGTTCTTCAAGACAAGCAGCTTTTACATTTTTGCAAACTTTTCCCTGAGTCAGAACAAGTTACACAGGCAGCCAGCAAATCCTCAAAGTCTTGGTGGAGGTCTGACAGGTGGCAGATTAACAACCCGCCTGCTTGGGCAAGTGCACTGTCACTGTTGCCTCAGGCAGATTTCAATCCACCAGCCCAAATCAGATGTGCCTATGAGCAGGCTGGTTTGCATTCTTCCCAAACTTTTTGGGGGCCTATGCTTGTTGTCATTATTACGACATCCCCTGAGCTCTGAAAGCCCGGAGATGGGTGTAACTGTAATTAGCACCCACTTGGACAGTGCAATGGGCTACATCAGCCCTCACTGCCCTTCTGGCTATGACAATGGGTTGTCACCACTTAATATAATCAGTTTCCCCTTGATTTTAATCCTGTGGAACCCTTGGACCCCACCAAGTCTTGCAGTAGCAAGTTCTGCAGTTGCTTGGGGAGCACCAGGCACGTGCCTGCAGCAGCACATTTCCCTCTTGTGTTAACTGACCCACCTGAGATCTCTGCCCTGGCCACATCTCACCTGTGCTAGAGCTCAGCCTGGCCATGTCTCACCTGTGTTAGAGCTCTGCCCTGGCCACATCTCACCTGTGCTAGAGCTCTGCCCTGGCCACATCTCACCTGTGTTAGAGCTCAGCCTGGCCATGTCTCACCTGTGTTAGAGCTCTGCCCTGGCCACATCTCACCTGTGTTAGAGCTCTGCCCCGGCCACATCTCACCTGTGCTAGAGCTCAGCCTGGCCACATCTCACCTGTGCTAGAGCTCTGCCCTGGCCACATCTCACCTGTGTTAGAGCTCAGCCCTGGCCACGTCTTACCTGTGTTAGAGCTCTGCCCTGGCCATGTCTTACCTGTGTTGTACGCTGTGGGCATGGCTGAGAAGGGCAGCCCCTGTGTCAGCAAACTTGGAGTCGCCACGGAAACAACTGGTGTGGTCAGAGAGTGAGTTGCTTGAGAGACACCCAACCTCTGTGTGTTTTGCTGCGGGAGCAAACAGGGAGGGAATTAAAGCCCAGATGATTGGACTCGGTGGTTTCCATGGGTTGTGGCCCCCTCAAACCCCCTGGGCATGCACTGGGGCTGAGCATGGAGACCATGGGACAAGTAGGATTGATCCTNTCTCACCTGTGTTAGAGCTCTGCCCTGGCCACATCTCACCTGTGTTAGAGCTCTGCCCTGGCCATGTCTTACCTGTGTTAGAGCTCTGCCCTGGCCATGTCTTACCTGTGTTGTACGCTGTGGGCATGGCTGAGAAGGGCAGCCCCTGTGTCAGCAAACTTGGAGTCGCCACGGAAACAACTGGTGTGGTCAGAGAGTGAGTTGCTTGAGAGACACCCAACCTCTGTGTGTTTTGCTGCGGGAGCAAACAGGGAGGGAATTAAAGCCCAGATGATTGGACTCGGTGGTTTCCATGGGTTGTGGCCCCCTCAAACCCCCTGGGCATGCACTGGGGCTGAGCATGGAGACCATGGGACAAGTAGGATTGATCCTCTGGCCATTCCACACTGCAAAAAAGCAAAGTACAACCTACACCAGCTACTGACACTCTGGACCTTGTGATATTCATCTGCAGGTCATGGCCATGAGTCCCCTTCCTGCCCAGGGCTGGGCTTCACCCACCAACACCAGCCATGACCCTGTGTGCATGGAGGGGGAATATCAGCAGGACACCTCAGACAATTCCTCACTGCTTTCCAGAGGTTGCGTGAGAGGTTTGCTGAGCTTCCAAGGAGTGACAAAGGGACCAAAGCAAACCAAGACTGGCCGAGGCAGCACAGAGCCAGCATCTCCTCCCTGCAGCTCTGCTGGCCAAGAACAAGCCCCTGCCTCAAGGGAAGCTGAGGACACGAAGCATTGGCCTCAGGATTTTAAAGGGACTCTGGCATCTCTAAACTCAAAGTCCTGAACTCATCAACCTGCCAGCTCAGTGCCTTCACAAGGTTTTGGTGACTCAGGTATTAGGAGGTCCACTGTGGAAAAATTCTGCCCTTGGACCAGTGCACAGCAACCTCCCCCCATGGCTTTCCAGGCAGTTACGTGGGTGGATCCATAGGTCAGATTCAGCCCTGTTTACCAGGCAGATAATCTGAGCTGCCTCTGCTGATCTGATTTAAATCAGACTCAAGAGGCTTGACTCTAATCCGAAGCACCCCAGCACACGTCACCCTGCAAAGACTGGGGCAGTGCCCAGCTTAAATCACGCCTGGCACGAGGCTGGCTGGGACACAGTGAGCAGCCTTGCTGCGGAACTAAGGGCTCCCAGGGCCTTGCAGGGTTGAGCACAGACTCTGCAACGCTTCCCCATGGCCAGGGAGACCCTCCTGGGACAAGGCTGGAGGCTGAAATCCTGCCCTGGCCACCTCCAGAAGGTAACAGCACCTGGATGTGCAGGATTTGCTCACCCTGCGCCCACACACTGCCCAGCTCGCAGGTCCCTTCTGCGGCTGGGGAAGGCGATTACCAGGGCTCTAATTGCTAAAGCTGTGGGGGGCTGTAGGAGTGGGTTTTCCTGGCATGCATCCTGCTGGCAGCCACCCTCAGCCGTGCCCACTGCTGTGGGTTAAGGACATGGCAGGAAATGTCTTCACAGAAAACGAAACACAGCCTTGTGCCTGTCCTGCCTGCATGAGACCCTGAGCCAGCCCAGCGGGATGCAGCCCTCACAGCCCAATCCCTTCTGCTCCTCTCTCCAGAGCTCTGTGGCTTTCCTGGGAGAGCACAGGCACAGGGACGAGCGTGGCCATGCCACAGGGCTGGCTGGTGGGACACCAGCTGGGCAGGGTGTGCCAGCCCCAGAAACTTCCTTGCCGCTACAAGGCAAGTGTGGGATGTCAGCCCCAGCTGTGCTGGGTGAAGCACCCCGATTTTCACCACAATCCATGCAGGGAGGAGGTGTGCAAGCTGCCCCCCACATCATGCCACTCACACCCTGTGCCCACCGACAACGCTCCCAGTTTCCATTCCAGTTGGTAACACACCATGCAGCATGCTCCCAGGGAATGGAACTGGTGAATGGACCCTGCTGCCCCTGGCATGTTAGGAGTGCAGAGAGAAATTGGGGGATGCCTCTCTGAACCCTCTAAGGGAGGAGAGCATGCTCAGAGCTGCAGGAGCAGAGCTGAGGCTGGCAGGACTGGGGCTGCGGGCAGCGGGAACCCAGTGGAGGGGCCGCTGACTCATCTTGCAGCTGCCTGGAAAGAGGTGGGAGCTGCCATTTGGAGAGAGGATCTGGTGTGTAGGTTGAGCAATATGGAGGGAGCAAATCTGGGGAGAAGGTTAGCAGAGCAGGGGGGCATCTACACGAGGGATCTGCAGGGACAACACTTTGCAGTCCCTTTCCTCAGCCAGCAGCAGAAAGGTCCCTGTCCCACCCTGCCCAGATTTCATCACCCTCCACTCCCCTGCTGCCACCTCAGTTGGGGCAAGGATGTTTTTCACTTCAGGGAAAAACCCACCAGGTTAATTTAGACCAACAATTAAACTCCAAATGCCACCTCAGTGGATTTTTACCTAATGTTGCTTCAGTGTGTAGCCAGGGAATGCTCCAGGCAGTAAGGATCAGGAATGAGCAGATGGGGAGGTTGGAAGTGATTTGCCTCACTCCACACATGGGGAAACTGAGGCACAGAGATGCTGGAAGGGGGCTACTGAGAAGGGTTTGAGGACACCACTAAGCAAGAAGGGTTTGGAAGAGCAGCAGAATTCATGTCTGCCAAAGCACTGGCCCATGCTTGCCCTGGCCAAGAGTGTCTCCATGCAGGCTGCCAGAGGGATTGGCTTTCTCCTGTGGTTTTTGAGAGCTTTTCCCTGGCTGCGTGACCTGCATCCCGCAGCAGCTCTTGCCCTCCCCTTGCTGCGCTGACCTGTCGCCCATCTGCCCTGCACCAGAATAGCAACAGAGCAGAGTGAATCCTTGCCACAAACAAGGTGGCATTCACTTTGCTGGCAGGGAGAGGAAAAAAAAGCCGTAAAAATAACACAGAAAACTGCCCCGTGCACAGGAGATGTTTAAGGAGTGCACTAGCCAGCCAGTGGATTTACACAAGCTTTAAATAATTTCTTTAATATGGGAAGAGCCTGATTTTCTCCCTGTCTCTCATGTGCTGGCAATGGGCCAGGTCTTCCTGTGTTGTAGCTGCGGTGGCTCCAGTGAAGCCCCATGGGCAAGTCTAGGGCAGTGGCAATGCCCAGCCCAGCTCCTCAGTCCCTAGAGGGACGCTGGCTAAGCTCCCCAGGGGGACCAACACAGCAATTTTGGCCTTGACAGAGAAACAGGCGCTTTGCAGCTCATGTCAGCTCCTTCTTTCCCATAGGGAACCTTGTTTTCCTTGCTGGGATTTATTTTCTGCAGCAGGATTGGATGTAATGCTGATGCCCACATCCCGCCACATTCCCAGTACAGGGAGCCAGTATCCACCCACTCTGTGTGCCCCATGCCTCGCCAAGCCAGGACAGAACCAAGGGGATAAGCAGCCCACGTCCCACCACACGCCATGCACGCTCAGCAGGGAACTCACCAGAGCCAAGTGGTCCTCGGTCTGTCCGTGGGAGAACAGGGAGAGAACCAAGAGGCACCATTAACTCAAGCACCCCATCCCCACCGCCACTGCACCTGCTGGCACTGCGCCCTCGCCTCCACGGGGCACATACAGGTTAGAGAGGTGCCTGCTAAAGGGTTTGCACCACCCAGGATGGCGCAGGCAGGAATTCAAGCCTTCCTTCCCAAATCTCCCAGCATGGCCCTAGCCAGCTCTCACCACTACAGCACCAAATTCCCCCGCGGCCTGTCCACACTCCCAGCCCACCTGGTGTCCCAGCAGACCTGCAGGCACTCACCAGGTGATGCATTAGCCCCTTCCCGCTCTGCGAGGTGATCACACGCAGGTCCGGCTTGCGGCTGTTGGCAGCAAGCTGCGTGCCGTGCGAGGGCGGTGGCGGGGACTTGGCTGGGATGATCTTGCCCAGGCTGCTGCCATTGGACACGGGAAGGAGACCTGGAGAGGCCCTGGCACTCACGTAGCCATTTCCTGCAGGAACATGGGGTGACAGAGAGAAAGGAGGTGAAGGCATGGCGAGGTTGGATTCATGGCAGTGGTGAATGCACGGTGGTGAACACACAGTGATGGTGAACACGGGGCAACGGTGAATGCATGGTGATGAATATGTGGTGATGGTAAATGCACAGCTGTGGTAAACATATGCATGGTGAGTGGTGACACGGTGGGGCTCCATGAGTGCTCCACGAGTGCTCCTCCACGTGGGAGAGCAGTGCTGCATCCCCCCAGGCTCCCCAAAACCCTCCTGCATCCCAGCAGGCTCACCCTGTGGGGTGAAGCCAGGACAGGCAGTAGCCCCAAGTCCACAGTGCTCAGGGCAGCTCCTCAACCTGCAGGGACTCCCCCTTGTTCCTGGAGTAACACCCAGCAAATCTCAGAGCCTGATCTGCAGCCAGGCTCTTTCTGTGCTTTGGCTATGCACCTCAGCCCTGCCAAGATGGGTAATTACTGGGCCGTTCACTTTTAAGGTCTCTTTATGGTACTGGGCCAGTGAAAAGGGGCTGTGGCAGAGTGAGGACTCAGTTCACTGCTCCCACTGCCCCTTTGAAGATCTAAGGTTCCCTCCTTCTCCTCCTCCTGCTGCCCCACTTAAGGATTTTATGTGCACAGAGAGGGGAAAAAAAAAGAAGAAAGGAAAGGAAGAAAAAAAAATAAAAAGGAAAAGATTTGATGAACATCAGGAAAGGAATAAATTGGATCAGATTACTGTTCTGATGAGGGCTGGGTTTTTTTCATGAATAGGCCCCAAAGATAGAAAGGCGTTCAGCAATCACCAGGATTCAGCCCTCATATTCATTGCACGTTAGACCGGGAAAAATAGGTCGCTGATTGCATTATTAATCACATCCACCATTGCGCTGCATCTGCATTTCAGCTGGTGGCACTGCTGCCACAGCCGCAGCGCTGGGGGCCGAGCGCCAGCCACTGCCTCCCCAGAGCTGTCCCGGGCTGGACACGGCAAGGAGGGGCTGAACCAGGCACAGGAGGTGACCGTGCTCCCTGGGAGCCAGCTCTGATCCCACAGATGGCACTGGGGACGGGAGGTGCTGCCCCAGTGGGTGGACACCCATCAGGGACAGCCATGGTGGCCAGGCTGCTGCAGGCTGGCAACTGTGGCATCCGTGTCCCTGATGGAGGGAGAGGACCAGCCCTTCTGTCCCCAGCGAGGTGCCCTCCCAGCCCCAAATTACCATAAGCAGCCGGGCGTAAGGCATGTGCCTGGTTCATCAGGCCCTGGCACCTCCATGCAACGTGAGCTGCTGCAATCCTGCTCACGAGGCTGCTGGCTTTTAGATTCAATAACAACGAAGGTGAACGTGGCTACCCACAGTGATGGTGGCCACAGAAAAGCCAAAAGAAACGTTAAACCCTTTGATATTCTCCTTCCCAAGGCACCACCAGGATGGATGCACACTGGACTCTCATGGTGATCCCCTGTTCGAGACACACCATGTTGTCTGTGCATCACCTGGGGTGTGGATTGGGGTGGCTCCCTGTGCTGTAGAGGAGCTGGTTTGGGTTCCAGGGCTGCCACTCACCCCCAAAGATGGGTGGCCTTGGGCTGTCACTGCTGCTGTCATTGCCATGTCCACCCAGCATGGATCCAGCCACACCCGTGAGCCAGAGAGGGGAGAGATACACTCCCACCAGGACTTCCCAACCAAGGGCCCCCACCAAAAAAAAGAGTCTAAAAGATGAGCACTCTGGCCTGCCTTTGCACCACTCTGGTGTGTATTTGAGCAGGGACAGTCAGGATTCAGCATCCCTCCCACAGGCCAGGCAGGGTGGATTGGGTGCTGAATCCTGAGGGCGGCACATGCCATGGAGTGTGGGCAGGATGCAGGGATACAGCGACACTGCTGCAGGATCCAGGATCCGGCCAGAGGCACCCGCAGCTGATGACTCAGAGGTAGCAGGTGATCACTAAGTGCTGCAGAGACTACAAGGGAGGAGAAGAGGAGGAGGAGGAGGAGGAAGAGATGTACTAGGTATTTGAAAACTGCAAGTGCAGTGCCAGAATCGGAGCCCACAGTCCCCTCCCGCAGCCATGAGGGGACCCAGCGAGGGCAGGGGTCTGGGAACAGCAGGGGTCTGGGGCTGGCCACAGCCGGGCTGTCCCTGCTCCTCACATCCATTTCCTGCAGTGGCAGCAGGAACGCAGGGAATGCTTTGGTGACGTCAATGCTGACATTCACGGGCCCTGCCAAGCCCTGCACCCGCCATGGCTGCTCCCGACAGCTGACACGGGGGTGGCTGCAGGGGAATGGGGGCCACAGAGGCGCCTGGGGGCCGTGGCATGATGGCTCCTTCCCTCTGCCCTCAAGGATCAGCAAAGCTCTGGACTGGGTGCTGTGAGAACCCAGGCAGACACTGCCCCACAAATCACCTTGGCAGGTTTTGCTCTGCAAAGAAATCCCTCTGGTGCTGGCCTGGCTGCTGCCCAGTACAGGGAAATGGCTACTCCTGGCAGCAGCCAGAGTGCAGGGGATGGGGTCATGTGGCCACCACGCTGCAGAACCACAACTGGACCAACCCTACCCGAAAAACAGTGAGACCCGGCTCCAGCTGGGTTTTAATTGGGGCAATGTGGAATTCCACACTCCTCCTCCGTGCTGTTGGCTGGAGACCCACTGCAAAAAGGCCCAGAAGGGGTGAGGAGTCAGGCTCCTGGAGCAAGGCTGCCTTTGCCCTGGGACAGATGGCATCTACCCTGCCAAGTCTGGGACCATTGCCAAGCCCAGTGCCGATAGCAGCAGCTGCTTCCCAGCAGGACCCAGAGCTGTCACTGGTTTTTGGGCTGTGCCTACACCAGCAGTGGCCCAACATCCTCAGCCTGCAGACAGCAAAGGCAGATGTGGGGATGGAGATATTGTTAGTGCATTTTACAGCTGAGGAGCTGAGCCATGAGGCCTGAGCCTCATTAGCACTGAGGCTTTCACAGTGGAAAAGGCCCTTAATGAGCTTTTTTTCCCTTGCAGTAAAGTTCCTTTATAGGGCCCAAGCACAAGGAGAAACTGGGTGTTAATTGATCACCTGAGGACAGTGGAGAATTGGCTGCAGCACCAGGAGCTAAACCCAGAGTTACCCAAATCCTGGTCTTTGGGGTTCACCCTCCTGATCTGCAGCTCTCCTTGAGATCCTGGGTGGACAACTCCTTGGTCACTGGGCTCTCCACTGAAACCAGCACCCCTAACAAAGGCACTGACCTGGAGCTCCACATGCCCCTTCCTCTGTCAAGAGCAGCAAAATCTTTCCCAGCGCTTCCCTACGGACCAGCAGGGCTCAACGGCAAAGCAAAATCCTGTGGGGTGTGTGGGGAAACCGAGGGCAGGAGCATCACATGGAGCCAGGGGCATGGGGCTGAGAGGCTGACTTACCCACAGGGCTTGGGCAGGCTCCATTCGTGTTGTTCAAGTCTCCCCCAAGCATTGCCCCTGCAACACAAGCAGAGAGATGGGATCACCATCAATGTAGAAACAGGCTGAGCATCCCTGCTTTTGAGGGGCAAGAAGGCAGGGAGCGCAGTGGAGGAAGGAAAAGGAAAAAAAGCAGGACTGCCTTCCTAGGGAGAAAGTCCTGGGCAAAAGGAGCAGCATTCAGGTTGGGAAATGTTATCCAGGCAGATCCGTTTCCTTTGGGAAGGAGCCAGGTGCACAGGAGCCTGTTCCAAATGAGGCAGCTTGGAAAACACTGCAGCTATTTTATTCCAAGCCCCAGTTTGGGGGACACGGGGCCAGTGCTGCCAGGGGAGAGAGAGCCCCAGCAGCATGATGGGAAACACAATCCTCCCTGTAATGTTCACACTGAATGGAAACCATCCCACACTGCCAGGATGCCACAGCGACCCAGACTCCCATGGTCCCAACACTTGCAGGAAAGCGCCGATGCTCCCCACCAGGCTGGGAAAAACTGGACCTTTTTTATTCCCAAAAACCAGAACGCTTGGCCTTCCCTGGAAGCAGACTTGATCTTTTTTCTGCCTGTTATGAAGTTATTTCTGAAAGCTACCTATTCTCCAGCTGGGGCTGCCTGACCACACCACGGGCAGCGATTGCAACCAGCAGCCGGCGTGGAGGCTCCGGAGCTGCAACCGCAGTCAACCTGGAGCCCTGGGCTGGTGAACGAGGGGCTCTCGATGCCAAACCCCACCTCTAACCACTGCCCAGCCCTTCTCAACCCAGATGGGGAAACCTGAGACACAAACCTTTATCCAGCCTGTGGCTCTCAGCTCTGGGCTTGCAGTGAGCCCTTGAGAGCTGGAGGAGGGTGGGAGGGCTGAGCTGCTGCCATGCAGGGAAGCACAGTTGCTCCCCATATGGGAGCGGGATTTGGAACAGTGGTAGGTCCCAAAAACTGCACGGCCTGAGAAAGGGTGAAGGGACCCACTAAATGTGGCAAATGTGACATTGCAGCACCCTCTCCTGGGGGTGCAAAACCAGAGGTCTCTGTGCCTCCAAAGTCCCAGGGAAGAAACTCCACCAGGATTTTGTGGCTGTGCCCTGATGAGGGACCCCATTTGCACCTCAGGCAGCGGTACCTACGCTGCCAAAGAAGGCTCAGCTCCTTGGGTGAGTGATGCCAATGTTGCCCCCAGCCCCATAACTCCCACCTGGCTGCCCTTCTCCCACACCATCCTCAAGCCAACAGCACCAGGCATTGTCAAGGCACCCACCCAGCGTTTGCTGTGCATTTCCTTTGGAAACAACACAACCAGTCCTGGTGCAATGCTAAAAAAAATTTAGGGGAAAAAAAGGAGTTTTTCTAACATGCAAGGCCCTGGCTCCTATAAACAGGATTTCTTCCATGTCCCAGGCAGTGAGTGAATGAGACACAGATGTCCTGACTTGGAACACCTCTGCACTCCCAACCGCAAAATTATCCCCCTCAAACGAGCAGTGAGTGAGCTGGAAATGGCGAGCCCCCAGAGGGGTCTGATTTACCAGGAAGCCTCTTCTGCTCTCAGCTGAGGGGCCTACAAGAGGGCAGGAGATCCCTGCAGCCAAGAGCGAAGCCTGCCTGTGCCCAAGGAGCGCTCTGCCACCCTGACTGCTCCCTGGGACCAGTCCTAGAGCAGAATGAGCCCTGTCCTGCAGGTCAGGGACCTCACCCGGATACCTGAGTACTTCGAGGCACCTCGGAGACTCTGTGGTGAGAGCAGTGAGCAAACAAGCTGTCTCTGAACCAGCTGGCTCCTGCTGAATCCCAATCATTCCTCCTGCTCACCCTGACCCACTGCACAATCTGCTTCTGGAGGCATCTCCCAGCCCTTCTCTCCACATCCATTCCCTTTGCAAAGCTCTCTAGAGTTCTCAAAGCCCCAGGGGCCACACCTGAGGGGCCAGATGTCTGGGTGATCACTGGCAACAGCCAGTTTGCCACTCGCAGCCCAGGTGACTTTTAAAGGCCATCTGTGACATCCAAAATAGCAGGAAGGGACGTTCTGCACACTATTATTATTTAAGATCATACTGTGGGAGAACCAGGCTGGTCCAGGACACGTCATCCCTGTCCATTCCCTGCCACTGCAGTGGACGTGGTTGACAACTCCTCTCCCCAACCCTGTCCGCTGCCACCCATCGCTGGTCCCTGCTGGAAGTGACTGCTCCTCCCATCTGTCAGCAGAGCCACATGAGTAATCACCCACAGCCAACTGCAGCCAGCATGGCCCGACTCAGAACAGCCCTTTTTAGGCAGCCAGAGCCATGTCACCAGAGTGCCACCGGTGAGCAGGATGCCAGCAGCCACCCCCAGTCCGGGAATGGCGCCGGGTGACTCATCTTGCACTGCCCAACCCGAAACAGATCCCTGCAGGGACCCAGCTCTCAAAGACACCTAGGTAAGGTGGGGAGGCTGCCCTCAGTTTGGGGCCAAGGCACAAACAAAGGGAATCAATGTCTGGCAGGAGGGCAGGAGCACACCCTGAGGGGCAGCAACCCTTCCAGGATGCTCCTGCCACCCACAGGTGCTGAACTGTGGACCCCTGGACAGGGGATGTAAGCAGTAGGGGTGTCCCCTCCCTCAGGAATGCCCCATTCTTGGTGCTGCGAGCCCAGCCAGGAGGAAGGATGAGAAGGTGAGGGCACAAAGGAGCACAGCGGGGCTCACCTGCACTGGCCGGCCGCTGTGGCAGCCCTGGGGACACCGTGTTCCTCTGCAATGCTGGCTGCTGTGGTGACAGGAGCCGGGGGTCTGTCAGCGAGGAGGTCACCAGGGACTGGGTCACCAGCGAGCTGCCTGGGTTGCTGAACTGCAGCGTGTTTTGGTTGGTCACCGGCACCGTCACGGGCATGGCGAAGTTCGGAGCGGGCACTGTGGACTGAACAGAGAGCAGGGGGTAAAGGGGAGCCGGAGCTGAATTCCTGCAGCACAGCACAACTGCTCACCAAGGGGAGACAGTCAGGTCTCCTCAAACCTCCACTGCTGGCCTGCACTGCTGTGCTCAAACCCACACTGGCACCTTGAGGGGAATGCACCAAAGCCCAGTTCCCCACCAGGAAACACCAGGGAGAGCAGTGGGCTATCCTCTCAGACACACCAGAGCTCTGCAAACAACTGTTTTGGTCTCATTTTCAGGCTGTATTTATTTATCCCCTGTGTTTTCATGGCAGGCATGAAGGAGAGGCTGGGAGCAGCCCAGAGCATGAAGGTGGGCACCAGAATAGTGGTCTGCCCCCACCAGCACTGGCAGCAGCCAAGCTTGGCACTACCTTCGCCCCAAGCAGGACTCTATGAGGCGATTCCTCAGCCAGAAGTGGATCCCCATTCTGGGCTGGCCCTGCTGCTGGTGGCTGAGCACCTGGGAAAGACTCATTTTGCACAGAGCCCCTGGGTGACTCTGGGATCCATCCTGTCTCCTCTGAGAGCTGCTGGGAAGGAGGAGCTGACCCCAGGGATGCAGAGCATCGCTAAAGCCCTATCCTTGGCTGCAGGTTGAGGAGCAGCTTCACCTACCAGCATCCCGTGGCAGCCAGACTTGCTGCGATTATCCCAGCCGTTTGTCTTATGTCACTGATTTGCTCTTCTTTAACAGGAGCTGGCACCTGCTTAGAGGCTTTAGCACGGGCTTTGCTAAAGTCCCACTTTACTTTGTTCTGGGATGGAGAGGGAGAGTAGCCCAGCACTGAATGGGACCATCACAGGGCCAGAAGCTGAATCCCCCCAGGCTGCACCAGTGAGGGAAGAGGGAGCCAAGGTCTCTCCACTGCAGCTGGTGCATGTCCCTGCTGCCTTGCAGCCTCCTCTCCTCCAGAAATCTGCTCCTGGATAGGTCCTGCTCCTTAGGTGAGAGAGGGGGATGGGAGGAAGGAGTAGGACTGCTCACCCACGCCTCAGTGCCAGGAACTCTCCCCACCTGCCTCCCAAGGGCATCCTGTCCTTCAGAGATATCCCGTGGCCACAGCCCAGCCTGAGCCTGCGCTGTGGCTCTGCTCCTGGGGCTGCCGTTCACAGGCACAGGCTCAGCAATTCCTACACCACCAGGGAGAGCTGGAACACGGAGCCCTCCCTCTGCTCAGCCCAGGAGCTCATCCTGCACGGCAGCAGAATTGGAGGAGGAGGAGGAAGGTTTCTCGGGCGTTGCACGAACACCGGAGCAGCGTTGTGTAATAAATCACTGCCAACGCGCCCATGTGCGCAACGTTCCAGGGGAGGGAGAGGAAGAGCTAAAGCTCCTCCACACCACAGCATGAGCAACGCCGTGGTAGAGCCAGGAGCTGGATACACCAGCCCGAAAGCCGAGGTTTGCCTTGATCCAGCTCCACCCCACTGCACCTGCAGAGGAGCGTCAGGCTGACGCTGCCCCGGCACAGCCGGCCCCCCTGCCCCAGAGAGGGCACAATGAGGGACACGGCAGTTTGCACATCGGTCCAAAGTCTGGGGGAGAAGATGCACACATCAGCCAAAATCGACGCTTCCTGCTCTCGTTAGAAGTGAGGGCAAACACCAGAGGCAGAAGCCCGGCTGAGGCCTTTCGTTAGCAGATGCAGCTGTCGTTAGGCTGCCCCGGCCACGCCGCTGGGTTAGTTCTGGTCACACACAAAACCAACCCAGCAGTTAAAATGGAAAAGCGTCTTCTTCACCCACACACGCTCCACCTGCACTGCTCGGCCCCTTGCTGCCAGGGAGGTTTAGTGGGGGAGCCAGATGCTGTGCCCTGCTGAGGAGCCACCCAGCATTTGAATGCCACCTGCTGAAAGGACTTCTGGGCACGGATTGTCCCTTTGGGTTGGCATTGGATGTCTGGATGGTGGGGGGCCTACTTGGGGCTCTCACTTTGCAGCAGACACATTCTGATGCCGAGCAGCCCCTGCTCACGAAGGTGTTCTGCATTAAGGACAAAGCTCAGGTAGCTTTTGAGCCTGTTTTCCACCAGTGGCAGGGCTTGTGCCAGGTGCTGGGGGGCCATATGTCCTGCTGGGGCTCTACTCCCACCCTATACACCCTGGTAGGGTGGGAACCTGCACTCCCTAGTGAAACCAGGGAGGCTGAGGTAGATCCACGTCCTGACAGAGCTAATTCTGCCCTGAACCCGTCTCGTGGGGCTGACCTCGTTACAGCAGAGCTGCCAGATATCATCAGCACCTGCACCCCACTTCTGTCCACCTCCTCAGGCCTCCCAGGTCTCAGGACAGCCTCCCCATCCCCTCCACCCTGAGATCTAGGGGATGGAAATGCAGACTTTGGGATCCTTGCGAGGCTCACGGAGCAACACACAAAGCTGAGTCAGCAAAATAAAACCTGGGGATTTCACAAGGCCCAGTTCTTGAGAAAAAACAGTATTTTAACTTGTGGGGGCTTGCAAAGCCCAGGAGGGCCGATTATTTAGGGTGGGACTGTGTGTGCCATTTTTGCTGTGCTGCATCCACCGCTGGAAAAGGAGCCTTCCCCTGCTCCTGCAGCATTAATTATGGCTGCAGCGACTCGGGGCTAATCCCCTCAAGAGCCGTTGCCTGCATCGATAGTCTCTGCTCCCTTGAACTAACAACTAATTTGAAACGTGTCCCCCTCCTCCTCCTGTCTCCTGACACAAATCCCTTTCAGCACTGTCCTGATGCCACCCCAGTGCCAGTGAGAGCTCTGGGATCACAGGCTAAAACCTCCCTGGATTTCTGCCACGGCCACCAGCTGCCCTGAGGGCTCGGTGGATTTGGGGGGAATTAATGTGGAGTAGCCCAAACCAGGCTGAGCTTTGCAAGGATGTGAGGGGTCAGCACCCGCCATCAGCTCACATGAACACTGGGATCTTAACCCAGACAAAAAAATCTGTTTTTTTGATGAAAAGAGGGTGAAAAAGGATGCCCTAACACAGCACTTGCAGTAGAGGAGAGAAGATGAGCAATATCCTCCTGCACTGCTTGGCCAGAGCCAAGGAGGGTCAGGAATGCTCGAGCTAGTAGGAATGATCTTCCCACGGACGGGAAACAGGAAGGGCCCTCAAGGGCCAGGTGCATTCAGGGCTGCAGGGGCTGTTGGCATCGGCTCCCAAGGCGTGGCACGGCTCTGAAGCAAAGCCATGCAGAATCCACCCCCCCATCACCTGGAGGCACCGGGGCGGGGACCAGGGGGCTGCAGGCCACCAGCTACTCACTGCGAGCCGGTAACTCTGCATCATTTTATCAAACTCCTCATCAATCTTTTTATATTTCTCTTCCGTCTGCGGGGTCAGCGCAAACACTTCATCCCCTTCCGGGCTCTCGCACTCCCTGTGCTTCTTGTTCAGCGCCTGTTACGTGTGGGGGGACACGGGGGTGTCGGGGAGGGAGTGGGGGACGAGGTTGAGGGGAAGTCGAACAGAAGAGAAACAAAACAGAAAAGAACATATAATGAAGGTTTTCCAGCCACGGGCAGGTACTTACACCGTATCTCTTGAACAGGATATCCAGATCCTCGCTGCCTTTGCGGTATTTATCCTCCATCAAGGGGCTCTGGTCTATGGAGTCGTCGCCGTCGGGCTCTGGGCTGTCACAGCCGTTAAAACCTTTCTTTCTTAATGTCTGAAAACACAATCGGAACAGTCTGAGATTGGGGAGTGGAGATGGGGAACACGGGCAGGTCCCCCCCAGGAACACCCCCTGGCCTGGGTGGACCCTGTGCAAATCAACACCATCAGCCCAAGATGTCGCTGACCTCGGTGGGGTTAAAAAGTCAGGATACAGCCCCTGGGTTTTGATGCCAGGGTGTCTCTAATTTAGGAATTACAGCATGGGGAACGATGGAGAGGAACTTCCTTGTTTTCAAAGGTTCTGTTTATACCAGGACTGAATTTGGCCCTGCATGAACTCAGGCATCTTCATCACTTTCAGGTGCCACAACATCACGAAGAGGAAAAAAACCTTAATGCTCTTTGCTGTCCTGCAAAAAACAGGGAAAACCTCCTTACAAACAGCCAAATAGGAAAACAAACCCCAAAATTATAGGCAAATTATCAAATTTGTCAGAATTTCCTGGCAAAACCACATAAGTGGAATTTGCCAAATGCAAAGGTGCCACAGGAAGAGCATTACACAACAGAGCATGTGGCACAGTGACAGCTGTGCCCTGCTGGGGGTGACACAGGGGGTGTTGGTGACAACACTGAGCAGCAAATCCCACGCCAAGACTGGGCTCACAAACAGGAAAGGTACCAGGCACTGCTACACAGAGGTAATGAGGTGAGACAACCACTGCTCATTAGGAGGAGCTCGGTGACCAAAGGGCACGGTGACAATCCAAAGTCCCCCGCTCATATTCAGCAGCCAACTGAGATCCACCTTGAGTCCCTCTATTTTCAGCTTACCAAAAGCAATTAGGCATTATGACAGAACTCACACTCGCCAACTCTTTTTTTT
>VWYI01000694.1:112973-139881 GCA_013399455.1 Anthoscopus minutus | reverse complement strand
TCTTGATCTCTTTTCATGCCAAATTCAGCAGGGAAAAAAAAAAAAAAAAAAGTCTTGAAAATTCTCTGTCTTCCTTAACAGCAACAAACATCTCCATTCCGAGGCCAAAGCGTGCCTGGGAGCGGCTCCTCAATTACCTGTGAGCTCCAGGAAATGCAGGGCTTCTGGGGGAAATGCTGCAGGAGCAAATAAAACCCAGGATGTCTGCAGAAGGGCTGGGAATGCTGTGGGTGGGATTTGCCCAGCACTGCTCTGCACACCACAGGTCAGGCTCGATGGACACTTGTGCCAGGCAGCCGTGGCCAAGCAATGGGCACCACACCTACCCCAGCCTGCTCTCCATCCAGCTGAAGCTTTTCACAATGTTTTCCATCACAATTATTCCTTCCTGAGCCTTCCCAGGCATCATTTGCACCCTCATTATTGGATTTGGCTGCAGAGGGGGAAAGATCCTCGTTCACATACAGCTCCACAAAAGAAGGACCTGAATCACTCCTGACCACGGTGGCATCTGATGCCCTGTCTGGTGTCACCAGTAATTCTTGATACCTATTAGTTATTAACTAATTATCTAATAATAATGATTATGAATAATTCTTATACCTAATGTTAATATTTTATCTAATAATACTTAATAATTCCTGGTGCCCCTAATTCCTGTGCTGAGTCTATACAAAGAAATGCAGCGAGAATCAGTCACTGCCATGAACAGGAGATTCCCAAGGCTTTTTCTGCAGTTTCTTGAGGACTTTTCCCTATTATTTTTCTATTTTTGTACATGTCCTTGTTTGTTCTCAGAATGGCCCAAAAGAGGAAGAGGTGCTGTGGTGGGGAAGGAACAGCTTTTCTTTTTTTTTTTTTTTTTTTTTTTGAAACTGCTTTTTGTGGATTTTTTTTCCCTAAACCTTTTGTTTTGCCGACACAGCCAAAAGACGGAAAGTTGAGCTGAGCTTTTCTCCAAGAAAAAAAAAAGCTTTTTCCTTTTTCTCTTTCAGAGGCAAAATGGAAAAAGTTGTTCCATGAAGCTGGGTTTCCTTCAGGCACTAGAGAGACTCTCTGGTGTCTAACAGGGAGCTGTGCCCATCCTCACATGATTCCCTTCGCAGGGACAGCAGCTGGACCTCTCATCTCCACCCTCCCATCCCTGCCTAGGAATTGGGAAGGCAATCTCTCCCATCCCTGAAATCTCCTCTCCTCCAGCAACAGCTGCTGGCAGGTTCAGAAGTTGTGGGGATGGATGAGCCACTGCCATCCCCCAGGACCCTCAAAGAAGGGAACTTCACAACAGGATTTTTCAAGAGGTTTCAGCCAAGCAACAACATTCTTCTTTCTAAACCCTGCATCAACACTGCCACCAGGGAGGTTTTTAGGCAGCTCCAAGCACCCTCAGCTCTGCCTGTATTTAAGGCCTGAACTAAGCACAGGGAGGAGCAAGGGGCTGCTACCACCAGCCGCAGCATTTTGCCATGTTTAAGTCCACACAAAATCATCCTGGGGGTTGTTCCCTCAACAAGTCTGCCCAGGAAACCAGTGGAATGGGGTGGATGTGGCCCTGAGCACCCAGACCCTGAAACAATTCACAGCACCACCCTTTCATCTTTCCCAAGGTCCTTCTCTGTGGGCCTAACACATTTGGTGTCTCAGCTCTGCCTTGGTCTCTGCTCTCCTAAGCCACCAACTTTGTAAAATCAGTAATAACATCATTGTTTATGAGACCCACAGCTCCTCACAGGGTGTGTCCTCAGCAGCTTAGCTGTGAGGGGTAGCTGTGCTACCACCATCCCTGCTCTTGCAGGAAAGCTGCCAGCAGCCCCAAGAATCGTCAACCCAGTTGTACACGGGGGAAAAAAAAAAATCCTTCCTGGACACTACAGGCAGCAGTGTGAGCTGGGATTGTAAATCTGTGAGCTGGGACTGTGACCCCCAAACTGGGATTGTGATCCTGGAGCTGGGATTGTAACCTGTAGCACCATGAGGGGCTGCCAGAGCTGCGGGCAAGGGGATGGGGACAAGCTCCAGAGCTGGTAGGGCTGAGCGTGGGGCTGATCTGCAGCACAGTGGGATGGGAAGCACTGGAGGTGGGGAGTGACTGGGCCAGAGCTGCAGCAGGACACAAGCCAAGGCAGCATGGCTTGCAGCAATCTGCTGCTCAACGAGAGGCTTGGGACAACAAAATGCCATTTCCAGCCATACAGGCATTGGCTGCTGGTTATTTTGGGGTTTTTTTGCAAAAAAAAAAAAACTGTCCCCCACATTTCTAGCTTTTTGCCAAGATGATGTAAAAAGAAAGTAATTCTGCTGGAGCGGGAATCAAACCCAAAGATTCCTGTTTTCAGGATCTCTGCAAGGTCTTTTAGAAAAGAACTTTCCTTCTCATTCCTCCTCCTTCTTTTTGTCAGAGAAAAAACAGAAGATGCAAAGAGATTTTCAGGAAACCTTTCTGTCACTGGGCTGCAGCCAGAGGAACACAACAATTTTTCATATGGAAGAGATTTAAAATCAATTCCTTTCCAGCAGAAAATTTTCAGAGAAAACCAGGGTGAGAACTTCCCACAGCAAAAAAAAAAAACCCACCTCGGTCATCACCTGCCCCTCTCCCTGCCACACTTAGGCTTCCCCCATGCTATCAGGATCCACTGCACATCCTGCTTTTCCAGCCAATATTCTCACTTCCATGATCCCAGCTCACACAGGAGCAGATTTCCAACCCAAAGAGGGTAAGAGAGCAGCAAAAAAATGCAGAACATGTGAGAGGAAACTATGCTCAACCAGGATGCGGTTGACTTCCCTTAGAGGAGGGAGACTCAACCACTGTGGGCTTTGGGGAAGTCTGGATGAGGATAAGGATGAGAATGAGGATGAAGACATGACACTGGAAGCTGCCTCTGCATTTCACCACCTCCCCAGCATCCTGCAAAATGCCCAGGCATCACATCCTGGGGAATGACAACCCCAGGAAGGAGAATCAGGGGAGGAACAGCCCCTCCTGGACATTCAGCCAAGGAAAGAGCAGAAATGGCTGCGTGGCTTAAATTGGCTGTGGAGCATCCTGGTGCCCGGCGAGCTCTGCTCTGTCCAAGTCCCTTATCAGGAACTGGCACGTCAGGCAGGCTGTGAGGAAACGAGAAGCGACAGCGAGGACCAAAGCCAGCGTGATCCCAGGCCGGGCACGCACGTGGCACCCAGCGTGCCTGTCTGGGGGCTCAGCTGTCCCCCGCCTGATTAAGGAAACCCCCCTCTCTGCATTAGAGAGATTTACTCAGACTTAAAAGCCTGCAATAACCAGGACTTTGCTGGGCACAGAGAAGCTGCGGGGGTTGCGTGGCTGAATCTCGCTCCTGACAGCCGCTGCCAAGCCCTGCTACAGCTGAAAAACGGGGGTGTCCCCCCACTTTGAGTGGTTCCCAAAAGGCAGCTGGGGTGTGGAACCTCTCTTGAACTAGGGCTGTGTATGCTCAGCACAGAGCAGCTCTGCCTCTCACTAAATATCCAGGGGATAAACCCCTCAAGGACATTCCTGTGCAGCATAGGATGAGGTGCCCCAAGTCTCACCCTCACATGCACCTCCCCAGGACCAAAAACCAGGCAATCTCATGTTGTTTTAAATCATAATTTGTACAGAGCAACTCATCCTGCCTTGAGCTGTGGTACCAGTGCTTTTAGCCCCAGGAGCCCCCAGCCTGGAAATGCTTGGTTTAGCCCTCTGGAGCCACTGCTCACTCCCCTTCCAGCAGAAGAACAAAATCAAGAGGCTTCTGCCTCAATTCCTCCAGGTCCTGGCTGCTCCTCATGCTTCCTGAGATGCTGCCAGGGCCACTCAGGGCCAAATCCCTCAGCAGGAATTGGCCACAGGCATCACAGGGAAGGTGGGTTGATGCAGCAGCCCCTTGAAATCCACTTAAAATCATATTTGGTGGCAAATTCCCAGCCTGGGTTTTCATAGTCTCTAAAGGCTCAATGCGGGGAAGCTTCCAGAATGAGAAGATACTTTTTGAGAGTCAAGTTCAACTGGGAACCACCAAGAAACATGAGATAAATTAGATTTGTATGTGGTGGGGACACAGCTGGGCTGTTGGAAGCTGACCTGGGCAAGGGGAAATTGAAATCAGTACCAAGAGCAGGAATAGTCTCCTAGGGCCATGGATTCAGAAAACAGCAAAAATCTTAGAGCAGCCCCAACCCTGCTCCCAGACAAGACAAGGATGAGGATGGATGCTTGAGCAGCCTCCAAACCTGCCTTGCACCCCAGCAGGTTTTGCTCCATGACAGCTCTGCCAGTAAAACACGCCGAGCCCGGCGTGTTTGGGCTCTTTTTCTTGCCATCCACCAATATCCTTCCGCTCCCAACGTTCCTCTCTTTGGCTTTGGATGCAGATCCAGCTTTTCATGTGGTGCAAACACAGTGTTTCTTTGGGTGCCAAGGACTGTGTGTAACTTGTCGGCTTGGGAGTGTTTGCATCTTGGACCATAAGGAACAGAGAATGCTGCCCAAAATGTTTACGGTATTTTTAGGCCAAGACAAATCTGTTCGATGCTGTGAGCGCCGCAGTTTGAGCATCCCGGAGAGGCTGCGCCGCCGAGCGCGGCAGGGAACCACTGGCATTTCCAAGTTAAGGGGCATTACCTGGCTCAAACAGGCCAAAAAGGACACTTTTGAACCATTTTGGAGGCCCTTACGAAACTGTGCTGGGGCAGAAGTCTCCACATCCCAGCAAGGGGAGACAGATGCTGCAGGATGCTTGGCCACAGGGTGAAAACCTCAAGTCTAAATCCCTCAAAAAGACACATTTTATAGAGTATATAAAAGAGAGCAAGATTTTGGGAGTGTGGAGGCAGGCTGGGTTTTTTCCCTTCTCTTTCATGAATCAAAGCCTGAACACGCTGGCCAAGAGGCACCGAAGGGATTCAAAGGCAGAAGCAGAAGCCAAATTCCTCCAGCAGGGCAGGCCATGCTGCTCCACTCAGCCACCAGTGGCACTGAGGGCATTAATGGATGTCCATAATGTCACCAATTTTTACAAAGCCAAGCCCTTCATTTGCTTGTTTGTCCAGATTTGATGGCAGCTGTCCCCATGCTGAGGACCCCACAGCTCCATCTGCAGAGCTCCTGCTGAGGGAGAAGATGTGACCAATGACTGAGGCACCGGTGGAACTCTCCTGAGAGACAAATGTGCCCTGTACACCAGCCCAGCACTGCTCTGCCAGCACCAGGGATAAGGACAAAGCTGTGGAAAGGGCCAGCACACAGCAGCTGAGCATCTCCTGCAATGCCAGCAGGCTGGAGGAGAGCAGCCTCGAAGTGAGCACAGTTTGGGCATGGTGCCAGTGGCAGTGCTGGGAATGGGTCAGACTGGACATGGCTGGGCCATCCTTGGAGACCAACAAATGCAGCCAGACAAGCCTTGAGTAAACCCACCAACCCATCAGCTTGGCCGTGCTTTGAGCAGGCACTGGACCAGAGGCAAAAGGTCCATCCCACCTGAATTCCTCTGCGATTTGGCCACTGGTGCCCTCCCACAGCCCCACTGTGCCTGTCTGGATAAGAGGCTGGGGCAATGTCCAAGGCACTTCAGAACAATGTCACCAGCTGCACCAGGCTCTCCAGTGCAGCAGCTCAGGAGCTGCCTCCAAATCCATTTCATGATTTGCCTGGATTCCACAGCAGAGTCCCACAAAGCAAACCTGCACCTCAAGTTTCAAGGCAGCAGCTCAACACACAACTGGGGATAGCCTCAACTCTAGCATACAGAACGGAGTCTTTTTGTAGGCTCAACCAAAACCATGCAAAACCCATCTCACGCTGAGTGTGGGAGATCCACTTGCTCCATCCCCACCCTGCACCACCTCCTGCATCCAGTGTGGCACCAGACTCAGCCCTGGCTCTAAGATAATGGTAAAGCTGGGGAGCAGCCTCACCTCGATGATGTCTGCGTTGGTCCTGCTCTCATGGGGCTCGTTGTACTCGGTGTACTTGAGCAGCACCTTGTCCATGTCGGTGCTGGCATACTGGAACAGCTTGTTGGAGTGGTTGAAGATGATGAGGGCGATCTCGCAGTCGCACAGGACACTCAGCTCGTAGGCTTTCTTCATCAAGCCGAACTTGCGCTTGGTGAAGGTCACCTGAAAGCAAGGACAGCCACGGTGAGAAGCTGGATCCATGCTCTGCCACAGACCCAACGTCCCCCAGAGAAAAATGGAATGACTATTGGAGAGAGAGCAAAAAGAAGAGGAATGCTGAGGGAATATTCTGTCTCAGTTTCCCCAACTGGACTCAACCCCAAGCTCTCTTCTCTCGACTCCCTCTTCCAAATGGTTCATATTGCTGCCTATTTTGGGATCCTCCAAAGGCAGACACTTCACAAGCACAAAGATGATTATCAGCATTGGAAATCACATATTGCCAAATCAAGAGAAAATAAATTTCAGCAAAATCCCCAGCAGAGCTGCCATCTGTCCGGGGGCTGCGGGTTTTTAAGTGGAATATTCAAGCGATGGAGATCTTGTCCTCACATGCTGCAGCTGTGCTGCAAGTGCCCAAACCTGAGGGCCACAGAGCCCGGGCTCAGCACCCCAAAACTGCCCAGGGGTGCCCACCCCACCCCTGACCCACTCTCCTGCTCACCAGCCCCCACTTATCTCAGCAGGCTATGCTTCCCCAAGGGCACTACAAGCCCTCCTCTGCCAGAGGCCCAACCAGCTGTCACCTTCCTTTTGATGCTCCTTTGTGTAACCTTGCTGGGGTGTTTTTCCTCACTGCCTGCCCAACTGGGGTGCCTGTCTCCCCAGCCTGCCCTGCCTTGAGCTGTAACCAGAGCTGTCAGCTGACGAGGCAGCTCCTGCAGGACTGATCCTGGAGAGCTGGCTCGGGGCTGGGGCCAGGACTGGGGCTGGGTGCTGGCTCCAACACCTGCTCCAGCTGCTGGGCAGACATTGGGCTGCAATTCCCAGCCCACGCTCAGCTCTCACCAGTGCACTCCTAACAGGATCCAGCTGGTAGAGAAGGAGCTGGTTTGGGGCTCCCTGTCCCGGCTGCTGTGCAGACAGCTGCTGAGGGTCCCCATCCCCCCAGAACACCCAGCACACTGGCAGGGAAGGCGTGATGCTTGACCAACGCACTGTCAGCAAATAAAAAGCAGAAAAAGAAAATAAGAGGCAGGAGGTCACTGCTTTGCCCTAAGCATTGCTCTGGGGGCAAAGCAGCCTCCAGAAGAAGAGCTGGAGATGAGCTAAGACACCCTTGGGTGCCATGACCCACTCTCTCTCCACATGGGAGGGCTTGACTCCACTCTGGGCCTCCACCACAATATCAATTTTGCAAGTGACCATCTTGAATTCACAGAGCTGAGGGAGGACAGTGATCGAGGCTGCTGCCTTTGCTCAGCCGGTCACTGGCATTACAGCCACAGCCCAAAGAGCCCAACATGGAGCTTTCCAACCCACAGCAATGGTCAGAAGCAGTGCCACACCAGCAGCACCCAACATGTACCCTAAGGGTCCCTGCAGCCCTCCAGACAGAACTGTGTCCCTGCTGGCAAAGGGAGGGCAGAGCAGGGGCAGTTCTGTGCACACTTGGCAAGGGGAGCTGCTGCCCCTCCCCACCATCTCCCAGAGATGATTAAGCAGTAATGAGATTCAGCTCTAATCGCCTCATCCCCTGGGAAGTGTAGGGCCGTACGCTGTGCTGCCGTGGCTGCCACGTGCACCAGCTTTGGCCACGGCCGGGCTGCGGCTGGGCCACTCATGCTGCCAGCACCGCCCCAGTCCCGGCACACTCTGGTGAAAATTAAATTACTCCCCCTCCCCAGCAGCATTCCAGACTTCTCAGCCACTCTGCTGAGAAAGCTCTGCTGCCCAGCGCTGCCCGGGGCTGCTCCAGGCTGGCAGTGCCACAGCACAAGTGTGGCTGCACTGTCACTTCAGGTGGGACTCAGCTGCAGTTCTGTTCCTGCAGCTGTGGCAGGACAGGCACTGAAACCACAACCTGTCTCTCTGCCCCCTTCCCCAGCACGACCCTGCTCGCTGTCCCTGCCAGGGCGGCCTCTGGGCTCTGACTCACCTGCCAAGGAGCTCAAGGAGCCCCTGGGAGGAAAATACGAGGTCTGCACCAGAACAGAGGGACCAGCCGAGGGTGTCGGGGACACTTTGCCAAAACACACCTTGCCAGGCACCATGACAGGCTCAGCCACCAAGACTGGAGGCAAAGGGGTGAGGCTGAGACATGGGGGCTGAACAACAGGACAGCTCTTGGCCTTGAATACCAGTGATAAGCAAGGCTTGGGTTCTGCCCTTGAGTACTGAAGAGTGTGGGGTCACCTTCGCCAAATCAACCAGGCAACCTGGGCAGAGCTGAGCGGAACACAAAACAAATTATCCCTCTAGAGATGACAGAATATTCCCTCTGCAGACAGGGCACAAGAGCATCCCTCTCTACTAGTACCACTACATCTTGCAGAGAAAAGCAAAGATTTGCCATTTAGCCACCACATCACACAAAAGTATCACCTAACACTGCCTTGTGCATCCACTCATGACCCAGGACAGAAACCTCAAACCTTCCCCTGACACCGTGCACGAGCCTCATCTAGAAGAATTAACCTTGTAAGTCTAAGAGGGTAATCAAATCTCATGCTTCAGGGCATAAGCCGATCACCAAAGGGGTCAGGAAGGAATTACTGCCCCACACTAGCAGGGGATTTTTTTGCCTTTCCCCTGATGCAAACCATATTGGCAGTTGCCAGAGTCAGCAGCCTGGCCCTGAAGGACTGATGGCCTGATCTGTTGTGGCAAATCCTCTCCAGTAATTCCTCTAATGACATTAGTGACTCTTACTTGCTCTCCTCCCTTGGTTTTGGCTGCTGCTGTAACTCACGGAATCAAACACTGGTTTGGGTTGGAACAGATCTGAAAGTTCATCTTGTCCCACCCCCTGCCATGGGCAGGGGCATTTTTCACTGTCCCACACTGCTTCAAGTGCTGTCCAACCTGGCCTTGAACACTTCCAGGAATGGGGCAGCTACAGCTTCTATGGGCAACCGGTGCCAGGGCCTCTCCACCCTCTTAGAGAAGAATTTTCTCCTAATATTTTCTCCTAATCTAAATCTCCCTCTTTTCAGTTTAAAACCTTTCCCTCCTTTGTTCTGTCACTCCAGGTCCTTGTCCAAAATCTCTCTCCAGATCTCCTGGAGCCCCTTTAGATGCCCATGGAGCCTCTTCTTCTCCAGGCTGAATGTCCCCAGCTCTCCCAGCCTAGCTCCACAGCAGAGGTGCTCCAGCCCTCTCCATCTCCGTGGCCTCCTCTGGACCCACTCCAACAGCTCCACATTCTGCTGGAGCCCCATGTGGGCTCATGGTCTGTGCCCCCATGGAAGGCAAAACCTGGGACACAAGCAGGGTCGCTGTGAGATGCACGGGAAGAGCTTCACCTCATAGCAAAGGCTCTTGAGAGCCCCTGTTCAGGCTCAGCTCTCCCTGAGGGCCCTGGTGCCCTGGCAGCCCCAAGCCACCACTTGGGATGAACTGGGCAGCACGAGTGGAAGCGCAGATGTCAAAAGCAGCTCTGCCTTACCTCCTTGCTCCAGCACTGGTGAATCCCTCATTCTCCAGGGCATCCCTGCACTATTCCCATTCCTCTCTCAGCAGAAGCAGGTGCCTTGGAGCCACCTGGCCATGCCAAGGACAGTGAGCAGCGCTGCTGGAACGAGCCCCATCCATAATTCATCAGCGCCGGGCCGCTCCGCTCTCGGTGCCACACAGGAGAGCTGCCCCTGCCCTCTGCCCCCAGCTGGAGCAGGGGGCTGCTGCAGGGGCAGGGATGGGCTGAGGATCCTCCCAGACGCTGGGTTTAAGCCCAGCTTAGCCGACAGCCTGCAGCCACAGCTGGCACGCACGCATGGACGCTCCTCATCGCTGATTCACAGCAGGAGAGGGAGGGAAGGAGAGTGAGAAGCCAGAGGTGGCTCTGGGGAGACCTCACTGCAGCCTTCCAGCACATACAGGGGCTTATCAAACAGACAGAGACGGAATTTTTACATGGGCAGACAGTGATGGGACAAGGAGCATGGTTTTAAACTGAAAAATGGGAGATTTAGAGGAGTATTAGAAGGAAATTTTTCCTGTGAAGGTGGGGAGGCCCTGGCACAGCGTTCCCAGAGAACCTGTGGCTGCCCTATTCCTGGAAGTGTCCAAGGCCACGTTGGACAGGGCTTGGAGCAACCTGGGATAGTAGAAGGTATCCCTGCCCATGGCAGGGGCATTGGATGAGATGGATATTTAAGATCCCTTCCAGCCCAAATCAGTGCACGATTCTATGAGATAAAGCAATAATGGGTCACTTCTGGCTCTGGGGAGTGGATCCTGGCATTGCACATGTACAGCATGGACCAGGAGAGTGGAGCATGAGGGTTCTCATCCTCTTAACAACTCCTACCACAGTGGATAGAGCAGATCTCACTGCTCAGAGCAGTCCTTTTTCTTGAAATGCCCCACCTTCCTGGTATGTCCTTTTTTCCCAAAGAAAGGGAGCAGTGAAAGTTGATTGCAAGCTGTGCTGGTGACCAATTAAACAGCTGCTGCTTTGCTGACACCCAATTTGATCAGGCTGCTTTCTGGGAAGCAAAGCACAATATGCTGCACTGCAGCGGGGAGCAATGCTCCCATGCTGGATTTTGGAAGAACCAGCCCAGCCAGGGATGCAGCTCCTGCCAGGGGAAAATCAGTACCCCCAGCACAGGGAACTGGGCTTTGGGGACACCTGACATCAGAGATGTGTTAAAGCCATGACACCCAGCCATGCAAAGCAACTCCTGCTGCCAAATCCCACCTAGGATAGTGAGACTTCAGCAAGGGTCTTTATCTCTAGCCAGTGCCAAAGAGCAGCTCACCCCTCAGAAACAGGCCCAGCACTTGGCTGCTGCCTCTGCAGAGCAGTGCCTCTGTCCTTTCCCAAATGTCTATCCAGCAGGGCCAGGCTGTGCCATCCCCCTCCAGCATTACCAATTATTTTCCACTCATCTGAACTTCCAACAGGGCTCCAGTCACCACAGATGCCTCACTCCCCTCTGCAGCACCGCCCCATAAAATATACTCTGGATCCTTCAACGACCCCTAAGGCTCTGTTTCCTCTTCATGATGGATATAAACAGCCCCAGGAGTAACTGGGACATCAACTAAAGTTTTAATGCCTATCCCGGCCCCCATCACCAAGTGGAGCTATAATGAGGAAAACTTGCCTTTTCCTATTGTTTTGCTGTGGAGCAATTAAGTGTTTCATCCACTTCTGTTCTTTGCCACTCTTTAAGGATTAGGAATATATTCATATGTTTTCTTACTGTTTTTTTCTGTTTTTGTGGAGTGAAAGTTGCAGGAAAGCAGCGTGGCAGGTCACGCTGGAGTGCAGTAGTGGCTGGACTAAAGGCAGACGTTTTTATCTGCTGAACCAAACTCCAGGAGCACAGAAAGCAAAGGGAAGTCTTGTGGTTATGGGAAGTACATCCACAGAGTCATCCCAGAACAAACCTGGGCTGGCAAAGTGCTGCTGCTTTACCGCTTCAGTTTAAGTAACAGGGAAATTTGGGAAAAATCTGTTGTTTCTTTTATTTTTCCTCTGAGATACACAAACGCATTCCTACACACATGCACATGCGTGTGTGTCTTGGGCTTGGCTTCAAGAGAGCCCAAGGAAAAAAGCCCTGGAGTCATTTAAGTTTACAATTGAGGGGAAAAAAAAAAAGGAATAACTTGAGTTGTTTGCGTTCAGCAAAATGGGTACTTCTTGTGGCTGTTTCTCATTGGAAAAACCACATGGAAAATGTCAACTGAAATATATTTTCTGCAGGACAAAAATAAGAAAAAGGGGGAACTAACAAAGTGGAGAAGATACTTTCTTCTGGAAAAGCACTTAGATGGAAATGGCTTAAGGAGCTCCAAGACGAGGAGCAATGCCTGGATGGGGGCAGTGCAAGGGGGCCTTTGCCTGGTCCTGGATCTGCCTGGATCTGGCCTCAGCACCAAGTCTTGCCCATCTGCTTATTTTCTGGATTGGGAAAAACACAGCGCTGGTGGCCCAAAATGGGATGGAAATGGATCATTTTGAAACATGACGCTTAAAATCTCCAACAGGAGAAGGGTAGGGTGAGGTGAGGGAGCAGGGAGAGACAACACTGACCTGCCGATTGCGCTCATCCGTGATCCGCTGGATCTGGATCTTTTTTCTCCCCATCTTCTCCGGAAATCCTCACCGCACCCGGGACGACTTCGGCTCAGGAGAGGGGAGAGGTAACCCCGCTTTAAAATGTTTTCATTAAAGAGCGTGTGGGGCTTTTTTTCTCAGATGGAAAACAAACCCAAAAAAAGCCAAAACAAAAAAAAAAAAGAGTTCTGCGTGGCTCCGTGCTCAGTTCATGGTACCGTTGTGCTCAGCCAAGATCCAGTGGGGCTGAGAAGTCAGAAGCTGCTCAGAAACCTGCACAGTGAGAGAGACAGGAGTGAGACACTCTGTGCCCAAAGCCCATCCAGGACCCAGCACCCCTCCAGCACTCTCCTACCCCCAGTACAGATCCCGCTCCTGAGGCCAGGGTGGTTCCTGGCTCTTTCTCTCACCCAGCTCCGGGGCCAGGAGAGCTGCAGAGAGATTTATCCAAACTGGTCCCAAAGAAGCCCAAGGATGGAGGCCAGGAACACCCGTGCCACAGGACACGAGTGGGCCGGGCACTGCAAGGCTGGGTGAGGAGGAGGAGGAGACGGCAGCAATGCGCCCGTGAATCACTATTCCTCCGTGACACTCCAGACGTTTTTTTTTTTCTCTTAATAAAGTCATAAGCAGTCGAGTGGCTGGTGATTAGCTCGAGCAATTTAAATCCGTCTCCAGTTTCTGCACTAATCTCCAATTCGGAATTTTAAAATGTCTTTATTTGATTGCTTGAAAGAAACCTTATAACCAGGCACAGAAACCTAATTCTTATGGGGAAGGAGGACTCCAAAGGCAGCTGAGACAGCCTGGCCTTCCACTGGGCTCAGGCACAGCTGGACACTGGATGTTTCCATGGATTGACTTGGGGGTATCTTGTGCCCAGAACACCCCGCAAAGGAACGAGTGCTGCAGGTCACAGGAGCTCCTTCTGCACAGAAATCTGCACAACCCTGCAGCAGAGGCTGCATCCAGATGTACCAGGGCACCTCTTGGCACAGCCCCCCTGCCCATCTCACCCTGTTTTCCAGCATGTGCTGCACTGCAGTGAGGGGACCAAGAGCCAACTTCAGCCAGTTCATTTTCCACAGGTATGCCTTCCTCCCTGCTCTCTATCTGAGCAGCTGGATAACAGCAGTGATAACACTGCATTTAAGGCAAGGTGCCCTGTGCCAAGACCCAGGCAGAGGAAAAAATCAGTCCCAAAATAGCTTCCTATCTGCCTCAACTTGGCAGTCCCCAGCCCTCGGTCTTGTTACAAAAAGCATAAAAAAAACCCCAAAAGCTTTTTCTCCCAAACCATCATCCCAAATTCAAAGCAGCGGCCATAGCCAACCTGACCAAGCTACTCCTGCTCCTCTCCCACCCCAGAGCACTCCCAGACCCTATTGAAGATCCTGGCCCCATCCTTTGCCTCCTCTTCAGATCATGCTCCAACAACAAATGGTCTCACTCCCACACTCGTTTTTGGGGTTCACTGAGTCATGTGAGTCACTTAATCTTTTTTCTCTGCTTTGTTTGGGGGTAAAGCTATTCATCGTACATCATACTCTGTGGTTTCAGGGCAAGCTTGAGGAGCCTTGAGGAAAATGGGGAGTCTTTTCCCCATCCTGACATCCACAGTTTGCCCTCCAGGAAGGATGAGGCATGTGGAGGCCAGGAAGAAGACCAGAGAGACAAAAGGCAGCAAAACCTGGGTATTTTACACATAAATCCCACCAGTAAGACTCTTTGCAAGGGCAGACCATAAAGGGGTGACACATAATTCCTGAATCATTATTTAACAGAAGAGGTGCACGTTTCCCTCTCAGCAGCTGTGTTCCACCACGGGAAACACTGAGCCAGTGCCAGAGGCATATCCCTTGCTCCCCACTGTACCATGAGAAACTCCAAAAAGACAGGTCCCAGAGCATCACCAGTTCCACAGCATCACCAGTTCTGGGGCATCAGCAGCTCCACAGCTTAAGCAGTTTCAGAGCATCACTGCTCCAGCTTGCACCATGTCAGCATCCCTCGAAGGTCAGTGGTACAGGAAGAGCCAAAAGGAAAATGAGGATTTTTATTTCATCTACCTGGAGTGTCCGCTCAGTATTTCCCTCCCTGTGAGCTCCCACACAGGAGAGAGCCCACAGCACAAAGGCTTGGAACCAAGGTGAGGATTTTGCACACACAAAGAAACTTTGTAAGAGGAAGAACCTTTTGTCAGGTTGGCTTTGCTGCTTTTCCCTTCGGAGTTGCCATTTCTCTAAACTGCCTGAAAAACATTCACCTTCAGCATCTTCAAAACCACCAGCAGCAGCACAAAGTAGCAACAGCTCTGCAACCAGACCCAGGGCAAGATGCTAATTCTTTCCATGTGCTGCAGCTCTTGGACAGAAAAACCCTCTGAAAGACAGCGGATTTACTGTCCAAACCAGAGAGGAACTCTCCAGAAGCAACAATAAACACTGCAGAACAACGAGCAGTAAATTTAAGCGGAGTGAAAGGAAACATATTTTAACACGATTTCATTGCAGGACTTGTTCACAGGATGCTATGGCAGCCAAAAGCTCCACAGTGCTTGAAGAGATGGGATGTTTGTAGGGATGAGGAAAAAACCCTGGTGCTGCTCATCCCTGCCCTCAGCTCCACACCAGCTGGCGTTTCTTGCATTGGAGCAGTGGGATTCAAACCACATTCCTCTCCCCAGGCCACAAATACATCCCAAGTGTTTCAAACCAAATCCGCTTTTTCAGCAACCAAACCAGATTCCTCCTGCTGCTCTGAACCCTTACTCTTCATCCTCAGCATCTCAGCTGGATGGGGATCATTGTCCTGGCCTCAGGGTTTGCTGGATAAAGTTTTCCACAGGAAAAAAGTGACTTAGCAGGATTATGCTCATCATCATGGGAAGAAAAGGAGCTGCCATGGGATGCTCTTGACCCCTCTACCCTGCATGAGAAAGAAAACACTCCACGGGGAGGGCAGCCATTGGATGGGGTAAAGATGAGGGACAGAGGACAGCATGTTTGCTGCCCTCCAAATGCCCCTGACAGAGGGGATTTCAAACCCCTTCCTTTTCTCTTCATGGAATTGGGGTTTTGGGATGAGTTTATTTGGCTTTAGGTTGGGTTTTTTTCCCCCCACTGTATTTTTAAACCCAGGTATTTTCACGTTTCCTGCCCAGGTGCCTGTTTCAGAAAGTCTGACCGCTGGCTCAAGTTTCTGAACAGCAGCTGGAAGAGCAGGAGAACCGCCTTCATCTCTCCTGTCCCTCTTGCTGGCACTGCTCGTGGCTTGGCCCCAACCCAGGAAGATCCCCTCTGCCCCTGGAGCTCACTCTCTTTCACCACCAAATTGCTTTAGCTCCCTGATTCCTCAGCCTGAGGCACCAAGATCATCCATGACCCTCCTCCATGATCAGGTGGAATTTAAGCACCTGAACGCGTACAGAGACAAGCACTAAGAGCACAGGACTGCTACAAGGAGCCGAGCTCCTAAATAACTTCTAACTTTCAGGGTCTCAAATTATTTTCTATACAATAGCCCCACTCATTAAATCATCATCTCTTCCTTCTCAGACAGCAGCTTCTTTCTCCTGAGCCTCATTTTCCAAGGAAACTGCCGAGCATCCCAGCTACTACACCCCAAAAGAAGGTCCAAGGGCTTGGAAAGGGACCTTCAAATCAGATGGAAAGCAAATGACAGGTGGTACACTGGAAAAAAACCACCCTGACCCTCTTCCACTCCCAGGAATCTCAACAAGGATCAGGGAATTCAGCATTGCCTGGGGAGGCAGCAAGAAGCCCTGGGATGGAGGCAACTGCTGGCACCTGCTTCCCCCTCCCTACGCTCCACTCGCACAAGTGTGACTATCACAGCAATTAGCACACATGCCAATTAACTCCGAGCAGGTGCTGGTTAACTCTGTGCTGAGTAATTCATCCCCGGCTCCCAGTAAATTGCTCCAAATTGGAGAGACAGGCGAGAGAGCAGAGTTAGCATTTTGCAAACGGGGAAAAAAAGAAAAAGCACAGAGGAATCTCAGCTGGGAGATGTTTTTACAAAACAAGGAACTGGGCGGGGGCTGAATCCCCAGCTCCAAGAGCTGAGGACAGAGAGGAGCTGATATCTCCTTCAAGTCTTTATTTCTGGATTTTTTTATCTACTGTACAAATTTCTGATCTACTTCACCTACTTCTAAGTCGTTTCACCTTTGCTTTGCACAAGCAGCAGGGTGCTCTGTAACTTGTCACTTTTCCATTCCAACTCAACAGCCCCACATTTCTCTCAGCACAAGCAGGGACACTGAGAGTCTTACATCCACTTTCTACAGCCATTTGCTATTTTTAATATACTTTTATTGCATCCCTTTTTAGTCTTTCCTTACTAAAGTTAGCTTGAAACACCGCCCCTCTCCAGGGCGAAGGAATTCAGCTGCCCTTCCGTAACACCCGCCTTGCAAAGCCATGTGCTCCCAGCACAATGTCAGCTGAAAGAAACCAAACCTTGGTCACACAGCTGCACAGGGAAGATCAAAAAGATTAATCTGAAAGCTTTAGGAAGATAAATAAAGGCAAATAAATGCATCCTTTCCAAAAATGTATTTTCCTTTGGAGCTCTTTGCCTTTCCCAGCATGTGGCACCATGCTCCCCAATCCACTCTATGTGCAGGAACACACAGCAGAGCCAGCAACACAAGTGACAGCAAAACTGGGATGGCTTCAACATGGCACCAGTTCAAGGGACACTTTCCTCATCTCCATCCCCTGGCAACCAAGCCTAGTGCAACGGGGACATCCTTGGCTGCAAGGAAACCTGCAAAAGGAGGTTCAGAGGACATTTAGAGGCTGGGAAAAGAAGTAAAATGCTGCCCTGTGAAGATGCAGCTCATCTCATGGAGGCACAACAAGTCCCAGTTTGAAAGGAGAAATGCAGGTGACATGTTGGGCAGATCATAGCCCAACCTGATCATAGCAACTTCTCCCCTCAGGCACCCAATTTTCTCTCTTTGGCACTAACCCATCTTTTACCCAAGACTTGCAGAATGCTCCTCAAGATGCGTTTTTCCTTAACAGGCTCCACCAAGTCGAGGGGCTGGCTGAGAGTAAAGAGAGTGTCCTCCCTGCCACTATCCACCCCAAAGAACAGGGCACTTGGTATGACTGAATTCACAGACCTAAGCCCCAACACATTCTGGGGGGTGTCAGGTTTATCCACACAGAGAAATGACAGCAGGAACGCATCCCAGTCTTGCAACTTCTCTGTGAGAAAAAGGTCATTGCAAGGGAGCTTCAGCACACAACCAGTGGGTATGTGGGGTGCAATGTGCAGGGCGTTCCAGAACTGTAGAATGGTCTGGATTGGATGGATTCTTAAAGCTCATCTCATCCTACCTCTCTGTCACCCACTCACAGGGAAAGATTTCCTCCCAGTATCCCACCTAGGCCTGCCCTCTGGCAGTGGGAAGCCTTGTCTGTCACTCCAGGCCCTTGTCCAAAGTCTCTCACCAGCTCTCTGGAGCCCCTTTACACACTGGAAGGAGCTCTAAGGTCTCCCCAGACTCCTCGACAGGCAGAACAGCCCCAGCTCTCCCAGCCTGGCTCCAGAGCAGAGGGGACCCAACCCTCAGAGCCCCTCCAGAGTCTCCTCTGGAATCACTCCAGGAGATTTGTATTCTTCCTGCTCTGGGAACCCCAGAGCTGGAGGCAGCACCACAGGGCTGTCTCACCACAGCAGGGCAGAGGGGCACAATTCTGGCCCTTCACATGCTGCCCATGCCACGGGATCAGCTGGGCACAGCACTGGCTTTCCGGGCTGCCAGCGCTCAGAGCTGGGTCATGTCCCTCTTCCTGAACGCCAAGAATTCATCCTGTCTGTCCACTCAGAGCAGGAGAGCCCAGGTGAGGAAATGCTGTTGTGCTGCAAGCCAGCCCCTGAGCTTGGCCTGCAATGGGAAAAGGATTGCACCCACCACACCAAGCCTCTGCTGAGCCCTTCCCTGCCGGTGCTGGGTGGGGGGAACCAGCCAAGGGAGCAAGGGATGGAGCAATGATGCCTTGGAAGTGGCAAGAGCAGCCTCCTGCTGTGCTGCATCACTCCTGCCACAAACCTGCAGCTTTTACCAGGAGAAGCAGCTGTGTTGAGAGGCGAAGTGGCCGCACTGCCCCAGCAGCCCCCAGCACAGCTGTGACCCTCCACCTGCTTCAAAGAGCTACAAAAGAGCAATTGCAGCTGAGGGCTCTGAGCCTCACCTTGAGGGTAGCAAGTCTTGCACTGACAAGGACCAAGTTGCTTTCCTGCACACGACCAGGGCTGGATCCCATCCCTTAAGGACATGGATTTAGCCCAAGTCACCTTTTGAACCCACCAGTCTAACTGCAGTTCTTGCCTTCCTGTTTCCTTTCTTGCTGCCTTTTGTGAGTTAATTGTTGTTTTTTTTAACATATCCTCCATGCTGACACCAAGGACTTTTAGTTTCCTTCTGTGTGGTTTCTGGATCAGCAGGACTGACTTCCTTCTCTTTTGCAAAGCCCCCTTCCCTAAAACACAGCGCCAGTATTCATGTTAATGTTGCTGTTCCTCTCTGGCAAAGCCACTGGCGTGGCGCTGGCCATCACCCCTGCTTTGCTGCAGAACGGGGGGCAGTGCTGGCAGGGGAAGGTGGCACCCAGGAGAGATGCAGGACCCATGTGGGGACATCCTTGGCAGGACAGCAGGCAGCAAGGGCAGGTGCCAGCGAGTCCCCAGCCCCACTTCACCCACTGTGAGGGACTCCGACTTGCCAGCTTAGCATTGTTTAGCACCTCTTTATCTCCAAACCGAGATAAAAACCACACAAACATGCTTGAGTCTCCTCCAAAGCTTCTATTCTGGTTTCAGGATGATGCTATCTGGGTTCCTGTGTCGAACCTCCAGATGCAGGCAGGGGGAGGGGAGAGGAAGGCAGCCGAAACATGGCTCCAGAGCAAACCTTCTGCTCAGAAATGCAGCTGCTTGACCCTGCCTGGGGCCAAATCCCACTCACCAGGCAGGTGCCAACCCACTGCTGAGCTGCCATCCCTCCTGCACACCTGACACCCATGTCACAGCCCCAACTTCCCTGGGATGGGCAGCCAAACCAGCACTCAGCTCCTCCTGCCTGCACGAGGGAATCAGTCCCGCCAGCTGCAGGTGAAAACCTCGGAAGCTCAGGGAAGCAGGAGTGAGGCTGGATTCAGTCAGGCCCCCAAGGAATTTGAAAGAGACACATATATTCCTGACCCAGATTCAGGCACTCTCTGAAGAAAAGCAGATGCCAACCATGCAACCAGCTCTGCTGAGCTGTAACAAAACCTCGCGCCATGCCAAGCCCTCAGAGGCTGAGGAAAAGCACAGCCCTAACACAACGCTGGAGAACTGGTGTTTGCTGGGCAAGTGTGGGTGAATGAAAAGATTTAGGGGAAATTATTAAACTGGGGTTGATCTTCTCTTCCCCTGCAATTTGTATGCCAGTGGAATCAACGTCCTCAAGACAGGATGACAGTCACAACATCAGCACAAGACCTGGAGGCAGTACCCAAACCAGGAACTCTGGTCCCCTACATCCCAAACCACAGCTTCACCTCACATCACATGTAGCCAGGGATGCCATCACATCCAGCACCACAGCAGCATGCACATCCTAAACTAGGGACGTGTTCTGCAGAGGTGGGGTGACAGCAGGTACAGCTGGTGACCTTCTCTGCACTGCCAGCATGGCCAAAGACAGCAGAGGCTGCGGGGCACACACAGAAAGGAGGCTGAGCAGAAGTTCCAAGCAAAGTCACTGGCAAACCCATGGCCCTCCTCGGTGCTGTCCAAAAGCCAACCAGGGTTGGTGGACCCAAGGTAAGGACACAGTTTCAGGAAGGAAAAGCCTGTGGGACCAGGATAAGCAGGGACTTGCAGCCCCTCACACCGTGTGGCTTTCCAGAGAGGCAGCTGGGAAGCTCTCCTGGAGATGCTACAGGGAGGGACTGGCAGGGACAAGTGGCTGCAGGGCTTAGCGTTAAACAGGAGGGGCTTGGACAGTTCCCTGCTGAAGTGACCTTCAGAGCACCCTGAAAACAGCAACCAAAGGCTGAGGCAGCTGCCAGAAAAGCCTCATGACCTTGAGCAGTGACCTTGGTGGTGGCACCCTCGCAGCAGGGGTCACCCACCATCCTGAACCTGACCATGGTCTTCCAGGTGGCTCAGCAGCTTCCCCAGATGTGCATATCCAGGCTGGGAACCCGGCATGCCCCAAGGGCTCCCCAATATGCACCCAGCGTCCCCTTCCCCAGCTTGCACCAACGACTTGCACAGGGCAGCCCTGCGCCATTTCCATCCTCATCCATCCTCCATCCCCATCTATCCTCACTCCCAGCCACCCCTCCAGCCTTCCTTCCACCTTTCATCCCCACCCATCCTTCACATCCTTCATCCCCATTTACCCTCCATCCCCAACCGCTCTCATCCCAACTCACCTTCCATGCCCAGGGATGAGCAGCCAGACCCCCAAAGCTGCTCCCCTTCCCTCATGTTCTCTATCACCAGCTCCAGAGTCAGAGACTGGGGGTAATTTTTCCCTCTGCACTAAGTAAGGTTTTCTAAATGATGGGAAGCAAGAGCCCATTATCCAGCTCCATTGCCCACCCCCACGGCTCCCTGCAGGGCATGAAATAACCACCTGCCAGCTCCCCAGAGCCCCGCGCCGTGGCAATGAGATCGCAGCTTCCCCTGTCACTATTGTCAGAGCAAAATTTAGATACCTGATAATGAGGAGGTTTAATATGACAGATGAGAGGTTGACTCATTAAAAAAAAAGAGCGAGAAGGAGAGGGAGCTGAATTTGGGGTCGGATCCTGCGCTTGGCAAATCGGGAGGCTGTCACAGCCAACCCCGCACTAGTGAGGAGCAGGAGCAGTTCTCAAGCCCAAACCAGCCCCGAACTGGGGACTTTCTTTGGTGCTAAGGCCACAGGGAGGAAAGGAGAGGCTTGCAGGGGATGGACATGGCTACAGTTTTTGGGGTCATCCAGTTCTGTGCCCCACGGAGCTGCTTCCCGCTCTGGGGTGGGGGGATCTGAGCCCAGGAAAAGCCTCAGCACCCAACAGCAGCAGTGTTTCACTTTGAGGGCTTTTCTCTCTCAATGAACCATACAGCAGCATCCCAACATTACCTCCACTCTCCCTGGCACCCCCATCCTGAGGGTGCACCCACCCACCAGCACAGTCCAGCCAGGACCCCACTGCCAGTACCTCACTATGGGTCACTGTCACCACTGTGGTCATCGAGGACATTGATGACTCGTGTGTCCCAAAACATAACACGCCCAAGGGGGACAATCACCGCCTTCTGCTGCAGCACAGGGGGCAGAACCTCAGCACTAGGACCCAGTGGGGCTCCCAGGGGCAGCTCACCAGCATCAGTGCAAAGCCCTCCCTGCTGGGAATTTAGGGGCTCTCCATTAAGAGGATGGGATTTCCTCCAGTAGCAGCGGGGACAGCTCCCTCCTCCTGGTGGGTTTTACCCAGGAGAAATTCCATGAGGCTCAAGTGGTGCTCCAGGCCATCCATGAGAGCAATGGAAATTGTCAGCAGCACCACAGGGCACAGCTGAGAGTGAAACTGTCCCAGGGGAAACTCTGCTCTTCCTTCCTGTGTCAGTGGGATGGGGTCTGGGGATATGTCTGCTGCAGCCAGCCTGGGACATCCTAGTACCCCATGCCCAAGGGCATTGTGGCACAAATCATGAAATCCTAGAATGGTTTGGATTGGAAGGAAACTCAAAATTCATTTCCAACCTCTATCCTAGATTACTCCAAGTGCCATCCAACCTAGTCTTGTACACTTCCAGGGATGAGGCAACCCCAGCTTCTCTGGGTATCCCATGCCAGGTCTTCACCACCCTCACAGGGAAGAATTTCCTCTCAGTATCCCATCTAAACCTGCCTGCTGGCAGCGGGAAGCCATTCCCCCTTGTCCTGTCATTCCAGGCCCTTGTTCCTCCCCATCCAGGTCCAAAGGCCGTCCCCAGCTGCCTTGAAGCCCGTTTAGGCACTGGAAGAGTCTCTCACTGGAAAGCACTGTAGCCTTCCCCTCTTCAGGCTGAACAGCCCCAGCTCTCCCAGCCTCATCTCCAGCTCATCCCTAGCCCAGACAGATGTTCAGCGCCTCTGTGCCCCATCCCCGCCCAGGAAGGGACATCCCAGAGCAGCTTTGCAGACCCTCCAGCACCCAAAGCCCAGTGTGGGCTCAGCCTGGGAGCCAGGGCTACTGAGAGGCCAGAAGTCCCCAGTGCTGCCCCAGAACTCAGTCCTTGAGCACAATCCTCCCTCCCAATGCATGACCCCAAGCAGTGCCACTCTCAAAGGCTCAGCCCTTTCCCAAGGACCACCAAGATCTTTCAAACCAGCCTCTCACAATCACTGCTTTGTTGGTTTTGCACCCCTAAGCACTGGCAAGTAACAGCTGTGGTGCCCACAGTCATGGGGCTGCTGATTTGATTTGCATCTGCCAGCTGCTGACCACACCCATGGCCAAGGCAACCATCACTTCTGCTAGGTCCAAAGCAGGCAATGTTGGTCCTGCATCGTCCCATGAAACACTCTCCACCAGGGTTTACATATCTTGAGCTTCTGGGAAAGAAGCACCAGGCTCCCCAGTGGCTGCAGGGTCCAGCACTCATCTGGGGGGCAAAGGAGCCACCCTTTGCTGGGAAGGCGATGGTGGTCATCAGCTCCACGTGACCAGTCACAAGATAAGAAGCAAAAGAGCTTAATTTGTCACTGATATGGGAATGCTAATTATTGTGATGGTGATGCCATAGCAGAGCTCACTAGAAGGGTCTTTTGGAGAGATGGATGGAAAAAATCTGGCCAACACTAACAGGACCAGACAGGACCATGCTCCTGCCTCCATCCCAGTGCTCAGACTCCACCACTACAGCTCCAACCTGCCATTGGCACTTCCAGCCTGGAAATAAGCCACAAAAAATGTCATCCTGGCTATCCCTCAGAGGTGGGCATGCCCACCCATCTTTACACATTCCCCAAAACCCACTTCAGTCCATAGCCACAGGCTCCTGCTTGAAGCACACTGCCACACTACAGCTGGAAGCTCACCACCAAACATCGTTATTTCATTTAATAAAGAAAACAAAGGCCCAAACCTAGCATTAGTTATTTGTGACTGTAAACGCAGCAGAAACAGAGATCAAGGCCCTGGGCATGAGAACCCATCCTTTGGCCCCAACACCTACAGCTGAGGATGAGCCACCAAAGCCCACCAGGAGGCACAGACCATGGTCTGGCTGCCACCAAACCACAGCCCAACTCACTCTCAGCAAACAGGAGGAACCGGGACAAGATGCTACATGGCAAAGATGGGTTTAACTTCCTCTTCCCCTGTGCTGTCTTGAAAACTTGGTGTCTCCAGCCCAGCACATAAATAACATCAGCCACCACCAGCACTCTGCTATCCAGAGGCACTGCAAGCAGGGCACCACTGGAGCATCCCAGGGAGCCCAGAAATGCTGCAGCGAAAGTCAGGCTGAGGAGAGAGACACAAAGCAGTTCAAGGTGCCTCGTCCCCAGCACGACTCAGGGCTGCTGGGACAGGGGATGCCCCCTGTGCCACAAAGGCTTTGCCATCAGCCAGGACCTGAGCTCGTTCCCCTGCTCAGCCGCAGCTTGTACCCACATGTACTCTGAGCCACATGCCAATGAGCCAGAGGGGTAAGAATCTGGCTCCAGCTCATCAGGCAGCTCAAATCCACCAGGACAGCTGGTTCTCAGCTGCTGCTGCTCACTCACAGGATGCACATTCTTGTCCCAGGCACACAAATCCTGTCCTCCTGCTCCCCGGCACCGCCTGGGCCATGCCAGCGAGGCCATGACGTCTGCCAACACCGCTGCAGCCACTTCAGACCTGGATGATGGTTCCCTGCTGAGACAGATTCATCCAGAGCCCATCTCGGCACACATCCTCCAAGAACAGCATTCCATCTTAAAAGGGGATTTTTAAGTGGATTTTTTAAGGCCAAACTCTGTGTTTCAGCAGGGAGGATTTAGGTGGTGGGAGAAGGTCCCCAGCCCTTCTCTGTGGCTGCACCAGAAGTCACATGCCGAGGGGTGATGATTTTGGCCAGCCCTGGGGATGTGGATGCTGCTTACATGTCCCTCAAGAATATCCCAGCACAGCATGGAGGTAACACTCAGGAAAGCAATGGGGATGCCCAGACACTGTGGAAAATGCCAACATTTGGCACTTTCCAGCAGCACTACTACATCCTGGGTCTGGCACACTTGAAGTCCCGTGCTGGAGCATCACTGGCACATGGCCATAGCTCAGGCCAAGGGCTTGTCATGGTTCCCAGCTACATTACCAGAGGGATGGCAGAAAAGCTGGGATGCTCCTGCAGCACAGAGAAGATGGACTCCGAGGGCAGATAAGAGCCATTGTGAGTGCAGGAATGTCACGGATGAACACCAGTCACAATTCCTCTTAGAAAAGGGAAAATATTGGGGAAGAAAATCAAAAATCACAGGGTTTTTTTTGTCAATACTCCCCATGGAAAGATGAGATAAGAAAAAAGTGAGGCAAGAGTTTGTAGAAAGAAATGAAAATATTTCAGTCACAATTTTTGCTGAAGGGTGGGGATCTAAAAATGTATCAACAAAGATTTGCTCAAAAGAGGAGGAGGAGGAGGAGGAAAGGGCTCTGCAGCTGTTGTTGCCTAGAGCTGTACCTAGTTTCAAAACCAGAAATCTTGGGACCCTTGTAGAGGTTCCCACAACAAAAAAGACCATCACTTGTGACAAGTCCCTCCAAGCCAAGCAGAGGGAATAACCTGCCTCACCCACTCCCAGTAATGGGTAAAGGGCCGGGCTTAACCCACAGCACATCCAAAGTTTATTCTCCAGCCTGATCCATGAGCATCAGAGCTAGGGCAGCACATGCCGGGGAAGGGAAACACCTCCCTCCCTTCCCTCTTGGGAGGGAAACACTAAAAGCACCTCTGGAAAGATCCCCTTCCTAAGGGCTCTGCTCCTCCATTTTCACAGACATGGATATGAAGATTATCAGCACTAACTGTTATCCCAAAGTCGCAACAGCATAAAAACCCTGAAAAAATCAAATGGAAAAAGATTTCTCTAGGATGAAAACACCGGTCAAGCACTCAACAACACAGGAAGCTCAGCACTGGTCCCAGCCCCACCACATCCATCCCCACCACATCCACCACAGCCAGGCTGAGCTCTAGAGCAAAACAAACACTTAGGAAACAGTCAGGGGAGGAGGAGGAGGAACTGGACAGAGAGCCCCAGTGCTGGTACCTGGCTCACCTCCAGTGCGGCCACAAGCTCCCACTGGCCATCCAGCCCTGGCCAAAAGGATCATCCAGCAGGAAGGTGTTAAAAGTCCCCAGTACCAGCCTCAGAGGAACCACAATAAATAACCTCTGAGTAAACACAGCGGCTGCTCCCCATTCGCCTTCCTGTTTGCTTTCGCAGATCCGGGCTGGGACGTCCACTTCCAGCTGCTGGCCCCATCCCACCCTGGCGTAGCAGAGCTCTGGCCACGGCACCGTGCTGGCAGTGGCATCCTCCACCCACATGTCAGGCCTGGGAATCGTCCCTGCCACAGGGGACCGTGGGCACAAGCTTCCCAAAGGGATTTATCCCCCCAGACATGCACTGATCCTGCCTCTGAGCCCGTGCCTGGTGCATTTTCCTTCCTGGTCTATGTTTGCTTTGGTTCTAAAAAGAGGAAATCCCAGCTCGCCCATTCCCCATCAGGGAGCCATGCCCCACCATCTGTGCCTCAGTTTCCCCCTCTCTCCAGCATGGGAGCCCCACATCACTTGGACCTCCCTCTCCCTCCCTGCCCACCCAGCTCTGGCAAAAAAAAAACCAAAACAAAAAAGCAACGGGTCCTGATTTATGGGCACTTCTGTGCTTTACCACGAACACAAAGGAGAGGGGAAAACAACAAGCGGCAAACTCACAGCAAGGATCTGTGTCAGGAGCAACAAGGGGGTCCGGGGCAACCCCCCCGGCAGAGCAGCGCCGACCGCAGAGGCTGACAATAGATAAGGGTCTAAATTCGGCGCTGGGCTCCGGCCCCGGGCTCTGTAAGGCGATCGGGGTGGGGGAGCGCCGGGCTGTTTATTTGGCTCCAAACTCCGCACCGACACTGCAGCGTCACCCGAGTTTAAAATAGGAAGGAACGAAAAGAAGGAGGGGGGAGAAAAAAAACCCCAGAAAATAAATAAAGAAATAAAAAGGGAGAAAAGTGCATGCACACGTTGAACAATAACAACAAAATTTTAAAAAACCAAGAGAAAAAGAAGCCGGGGGAGCGGGGGGGGAAATAAAAGGAAACCCAGTTGGGCTGGCGGGGTTTAAAGGAACGCCTGCTTTAAAAAAAGAAGTTGCTAATTTTAACTCTCCAGTGGAAAGAGTGAGAGGTACTTACAGGAGACAGGGTGGCTGCGTCCTTCTCCAGGGCTGCTGCACGCCGGCGGCCGGGAGGAAGCGCGGGATGGAGCCTCCATCCCCGAGCGCAGCCCGGGCCAGCCCGGGTCCCCAAAACCCCGCTCGGGGCCGCCGGGGCGCACGGCGGCAGCTGAAGGGCAGAGGCAGATGTGGAGGCAGGAGGGGCTGGTGGAGCCCACGGGGGAAGGGAGCGGCCAGAGCTTGGCAAAGGCAGCGGCCGAGCTCGCTTCCTCCAGCAGCCCCGA
>VWYI01000694.1:101297-112490 GCA_013399455.1 Anthoscopus minutus | reverse complement strand
ACTGGGACACGGGGACTGGGACACGGGCGATGGGACACGGGCGCTGGGACACGGGCGATGGGACACGGGGACTGGGACACGGGCGATGGGACACGGGGACTGGGACACGGGGACTGGGACACGGGCGCTGGGCGCCGCAGGACCCCCGGGCAGGCGTGAGCCAGCTGCTGGGTCAGATGACATTTCTGCGCGGACGTTTCTGACCAAGCTGGCTTTTCCCCAAGGGAAAAGGCCTTTGAAGACAGTTTTTTTTTTCCCCCCACCAGTGGCAAAATAGCGGATGAGCTCAGAACCTAAAGTGCAGGGCAGAGCCATGACCAGAGAAGGCCACCCAGCTCCACGAGGACTAGAAAGGTGACCTCCAGCAGTTCAGCCACATTTCAGCTGCAGAAAACACAGCAGGAAAACCCTCTGCTTTACCAAATTCAGTATTCCATATCCAGAAGGGTCAAGAGTAGGGATCTGGCTTCAGGGCACCCACTGGCTGGATTTTACAAGCTCTCCCTGGCTATTGGGAAGATCTTGCCAGATGCAAAGAGCCAGGTGCCAGGTGAGGTGGCACACTCACACCTCCAGCACAGTGGGAGCCTGGAAGTTGCAAACTCCAGTTGCCAATGAATGTTCAAGAGAACACAGGCAAGGACAGCAGAGGAACAGACCTGGTGACCCAAGGGCTCTTCCCAAGCATCTGGAAATCACCCTCAGGCTGCAAAATCTCACCAGGAGAGAAGCAGGGTGGTACAGACTCTGCATGCAAGTATGGACACATGATTTACTGAGCGTGGCAAGACGATGCAACCGTCTTCAGGACATGAAAGAGTCGATTCAATTAAGGTCACAGGCCGCAGTAGAGTCTTTTGTCACAGAAGAAGGTTTGCCTGGTTTGCCTCAAATGGGGCTGGCCTCAGACAAAATGCCTATTGATTGCAGGCAGCGATGCTGCACGTCCAGGCCACGAGGACATGGCTTCAGTGGGATTAAATCGCCCGGTGCCAGTCATCATACGCTTCCGAGGCAGGGTCAATATTGCTCCTCTAATTGCTCAGCTCCCGTCACTCACAGAGCAAAGGGGGTAAGTCTTAAAGCAGTCTCCAGAGATGCTTTTCAAAACCCTCCTCCCTGAGAGCACCACTTGCTGAGCTGCTCCTTGGAGCGAGCAGTTCTAGAGTTGCAGGAATCACTAAACTGCTCCTCCCCACTCAAAACTCTGTGCTGGCACCAGTGGCAGTATGAGGGCTTTACAGGAGGACACTGCCAACCCAACACCCAAGAATTTGTGTGAAACTAAAAAACAAGGAGCTGTTGTCACTGGTCAGGAGGGAGCTGGCAGAGCTAGGCATCATGTCTCCAGCAGCAAGGAGTGATGTGGGGGAGAATGCAATTACTGGGAGATCCTGCCAGCGCCCACCAGCATTCTGGCCCTCCCCTGGCTGGGGGACTGAATGTGCATGGTCCATCGGGACCACAGTGTTTGGGAGCCAAGGAGGGTCCTGCCCTCCAGGCACACCCCACAGCAGACAGACCCATCACCCCAAAACCCTAAGTAATCATTCACCACACAGAAACACATGCCCCTTAGGTAGTATTCATTTGTGCCCAGAGCAAGTGGACCAGAGCTGGTCCCATATCAGCCCCCAGAACACTCCTGGAGCACCCAGCTCAGCTACAGTGGGACAGACCCAGCCAAGCTCTCCAACTCTCCTGTCCCCTGGCACACCGTGGCCCATTGCTGGCACACACCAAGAACCACTGAGACACAGCAAGGCCCTTCTGCCACAGCCCCCCTGGCCCAGCCTGGGGAGCTGCTCTTGGTTTCTATCAGCAGATGAAGCCCTTGGTGTTGACCTTGCAGAGGACGCAGTGATGCTGCCCCCATCTCCCACCACCAGGCCTCCAAATAAATTACCTGCTCCCTCTCCAGCACTAAAAGCCACCACAATCCCACAAAACTGCTCACTAAGCAGTTGTGACAGAGCCCTCTTCGTTCAGGAGCTGGGGGCATATTATTTTTAAAAATCTTTCCTTTTATTGATTTAACTCTCAGGCACAGAAGATGCATTACATGAAACCAGAGCCCTCACAAACCAGCCCACGGTGGTGTCTGTACCACAACCTCACTGCAGACACAGGAGACACAAACATTTACTGTAAAAGCAATAAACAGACCAAGAAGGTTGAAAAGGAAGAAAACCTGTACATGAGGTCCTCTCCCAGCAGCAACTTCTTTCAGAGGAATGCAAGGGACAAAATAACAGCAGGTTTGGCCACAAGTCCTGTCCACACCGGGGAAAACAGGGCAGGAAAACCCTCCTTTGCACTGATACATGAGGCCGTGTTGCAAAACACCCAAAAAGCCCCAAATCAGTGCTGTGGCTACAGCTGGGAGCCATCAGAGCTGTGCCAGATGGGAAAGTAAAGGGGAAGATGGGCACTGGAGAACAGCAGTGGCACACACTGTCCTGCCACCTCCCTGTCCTGCTCTGGGAGCTCAGCTGCCCCATCCCGCACAGCAGGACACCTGTGTGCAGAGCAGGCGAGGGGTGCACCTTGGAGCAGGGTGCTTCCCTGTGCCCTTCACAGCACCAGACCTCACTGTTCCTCCTGTCACTGCAGCAGGGCTGCAAGGCACCGTTGTGGGAGCCCACAACCCTTGAGCTGCATCCAGCTGCATCCTCTTGTGGGACCCTCTGCTTGCTCCCAGCCTGCAGCACAGGAGACACACGTAGCCAAGCAAAGCCAAAGGAACCCAGTTTGGGATTTCTCCCATACCTGCTATGCAGCCTCCTGCATCTTCTGCTCCTGCCAGGGATGAGCTGCAGCCACCGCTCCTCAATCCAGCTGCAAAGACAAAGCAAGCAGCCGTCAGTCTGAGGGGACAGAGGCAGGGACAGGACTCTCCACATGTCCCATCCAAGCACAGCCAGATGGAGGGAACAGCGAGGGGAGCCCAGTATCCCCTGCAGACATGGCTGATGGGACAAGGGCTGCAGGACCACCCCTGCACTGCCTTGATCCTCAGCATCACTGCAAGGGCCATGGAGGCTGGGTGGGACCTGGCCAGGCACCTGCAGGGATCCAGGGAACCAAGAGCTCTGAGTCTGTGCAATGTGTAAAGCATCCCAGTGCGACCAGAGGGAAAGAAATTAAAAAGAGTTCAGTAACAAAGCAAATAATAAACCAGAAGCTAACGTTAATGAGAGATGTGGCCCAGACCAACGGCGTGGCTGGCAGAGTTGCTCAAAATTTAGGTAACTGCATTTTCTGGAAAGATTCTCATGCACATCCCACAAGAAAAAGCACTGACACACTTGCTCAGATGCTCTCCCAAGGAATGCACACAGCACATGTGCTTGGCCTGAGGAGAAACTGCCATGGCCCAGAAGGAAACACAGCTCCTAAACTCATCCTCTGAGAGATAGGAGGAGACCCACGGGGCAAAGCCCAGTGGCTTCAGCCAGCCTTGTGCTGGTCATCTACTGGTGGTTGCAACCATCTGGCACTTGTGCAGAGCCCATCACCAGAGCACACTCCCACAAGAGGAACGGTGCTGAACAAAAGGGAAACTGAGGTACAGAGGCCAGCACCTTCTCTTCAAATGCACCGTGAGCTCCCAAGCTGCAGCCTCACCCCCAGCACCTGCAAGAGAGCGAGGAATTGTGCTCAGCTTTCCGGCATCCTCATCCTCCGCTCCAACCACAAAACCAGCCTTCCTCCCCCGGCTGCCTCCCCTCCCACAGCCAGCTCATTTCCTGACATTACAAAATTCAGCCTGAACAAAGCCAGAGTGAGGAACGCGTGGCTCCGTCCAGGACTGCTCCTTCCTCTCGCTCCCGAGCATCCAGGCGGAGGGGACACCCCTCAACAGCTGAGGTGCAAGCGGCTTTCCAGCCTCAAACCTCACAGCATTTGTGTGAGACCCCACAGGGCTGGGGTCCTGGAAAGAGAGCAGACACAGGGATCCCCTCATCAGGACAGACAGATGAGTCTGCCTTCCACAGCGGGGGAGCACAAGGGACAAGGATGAGGGACTACTGCTACTTGCATCCATTATATCCAGCCCAACTTGTCACCCCTCCCCAAGACCACTCCTTTATCTCCCTGAATAACACCGAGTGGCCTACAGAATGACTGACCACCCATGACAGGGACACCCACCTTGCAAGCGCCATGCTCTCAGCCAGGATGAGGGAAGTGGTGTTTCATGCAAAGGGTCTTTCAATGGGTTCCTGAAGCTGCTCTTGGCGTCCAAGCAGCTCTCACTGGTCTCAGCACTGCAGGGCTGGTGGCAGAGCCACATAGGAACTGGGGACCACAGGCTAGGCTGAGTGGAGGATGTGGCCAGGGTCTGCACCCAGGCTGGCTCTGCTTTAGGGGGCTTGAGGTCAGCTCTACAGCCCACTGGAATGCAATGGGGGACATGTAGCCAGGCAAGACCTCATATGTTTGTACACAGAGTTGTTTCCTCTCAGTGGGAGACACCACCAGGAATGTCCATTTCCACAGGCTCCAGGATGGCCACGGTGCCATGGGACAGCTGGGACAGCCACACAGTGACCACTCACAGACTCTTGCATTGGCAGAACTGCCCATGGCTGGTGGCTGGCAGCAGCCATACCCCAGGTTCCCACAGCCCACCAGGCCATCAGAGGAATGACTTCTAGAAAACACCTGACCCCACTCAGGCCTTGGCCATGCCAGTCCCCAGATCATGACAATTAACAGCAGTGCCTTTGCCGGCCCAATCTGGCAGAGGAGCCTCCCCTTGTCAGGCCAAGGTGGGGAACTCCATGGGCATCTGCATTGGTCTTGGGGTGTTCAGCCTGCAGGCAGTTCTGACATTGCTGGGTGGCAGCCCAGCGTCATCTGATACGGGGATGAAGGGCACACATGGGCTGATAGTCCTGAGGCCCTGACTCTCTCCAACCTGACAGCTCCAGGGCTGCTTCATGCCCCGCCCAAGCTGCAGAAGCCACTGCCCTTTGGACCTGGTGGTACATCCAGCACCAGCAAACCGCAGTGAACCTCCAAGTCCCCGTTTTGCAACACTTTGAGCTGGTACAAAGGAGCAAAGCCCCCACTCACTGGCACTGCCAGGTCCCTTGTCTTTCCGTGCACGTCCTTTGCCCCACCAAGCGAGCATCCTGGCACTGCTCCCAGAAACTCCAGAGTATTTCAAAAGGTGACCATTCGACCTGCACAGTGAGAGCAAGCCCCAGTGAGGGGCTGGGGCTGGGTCAGGCCACTGACCGCCCCCAGGGCTCCTGGGCAGTTCCCAGTCCTCTCTCCACCACACACGTGCCTTCAAAGCCTTCTTGTTATAAACAGAGAAATGCTGCCCAGGGAAGGGGAAAAGTATCATGTTTTCAAAATGTCCTGTTATTTTATATGCTGAGGGGAAAAAAAACCACACAGGGGAGGGATGGAGGTGGCAAAGGCAAGTGAATTCCCCTTTCTGAGTGAAAAAAGAAGGGAAGAGAAAGGGGTAAAGACAAGACAATCTTTATGTCCAACTTTGGGCCAGAAATGCTGAGCAGGTGCATTGTTGCTATTTGAAAACCAAAGCTTTGGTTTTGCCACGTAACAAACCAAAATTCCTGAGGGCAGGAGGACAAGGGGAACCTCCTGGGACCCCCATTTTGAACCGACGCAGTTAGGCTGGCACAACCTGCCTAAGGCAAAGACAGCAGATGCTGGGAGTTGCTCCAACCTGTCCATAAGGATCTTGGAGAATGGACAGGAATGGTTTTTAGTGACTTTCCTGGATATCTGATCAGCTGATGCTTAACAGCCCCTGTGACACAGCTGGTCTTTGCTTACACCCTCAAACACATATATATCCCCAAAATATATATATTCCCATGCACACAGCCCTCTCAAAATACACATATTCCCATATATGTAACTCACCAAACATATATATATATTCTCAGATGTATAGATAAACCCCAAATATATATTTATTCCCATGCACATAAACCCCAAATATATACAACCCCTGCCTACATCACCTGTACATGTAATACCCCCAAATAAATAATCCATGGCCACTGCCATGGGGACTTCCAAGCACACAGCTGGAAAGTCAGGGGGAGATGGATGAGCAGAATAACCAGCTTGAGAGCTGGAGGGGCCAAGAGGGAGGCGCAGATTGCGGAGGGGAAGAGCCGTGACCGCAATCTCTCCTTCCTCTTTTTTCATGTTTCCTCTAGCAACGAGCTCAGGGTTGCAAACACTTGGATGCCAAACCCAAACTTCCTCACCTCAGGCTCCCAATCCAGCCCACCGCTCCTCTTCCAGGTGCCCATGAACTCCTGCCCCAAACCAGGGAGACCCCAGACCTCATTTCCCAGAGCTGTGCCATGTCAGTCTCAGGGAGTCCCAACAACAGCAAGGAGCAGACAAAAGAATAAATAAATAAATAAATAAATAAATAAATAAATAAGAAAAAAAATTAAAAGGAAAAAAAAATTACTTTCTCCACTTCTCTCCATTTTTCTCCATCTCCCCAGCCCACAAAACTAAAGCATCTCAGCCATGGTTCAGCCTTCAGTATATCCCCAGGGTTTAGTTAGACCTGTTAAGCCTTTTCCAGTTGGGTTTCCTCTGGCTTAACACCAAGAGGTGGGAAGGAACAAACTGGGAGAGATCTCACTCCAAGCAGGAGGATCAGGCAGAACAGGCTGGCAGGTAAACACAGTGAGGAACCCCAGCTTCCAATCATCACAGTCACAGCAGCATAGCACCAGGGGCTGTGGAAAGGGGCACTGGTGGGGGCCAGGAGGAGGAAATCCACACGCAGTGGCACAGGAGGCTTGGCTGCCCAGCATGACAGAAGCTGGTCATAAGCCAGCTGTGCCAAGGGCACGTGCAATGGGCAACATGCAAAGTGTGACCACCACCACGGGAGCTCCTCCAAATCCCACACAGGGTTAGGGTGAAGGTACACCAGATCCAGGCAGGGTTGGAATTGTGGGGGCTCACAGCCCTGCTCCACCTTGTAGAGGCGTTGCCTCACAAGGGTCCTAGCATGAGACCAAATCCAGCCCCAGGATTTGGGCAGGGGAGCTGGAAGAGCAGCGGAGCACTCTCCATGCTCGCTGAGCCACACTCCAGGGAAGGGCAGAGCAGCCAAGTGGCACAGCTGTCACTGCAAGTGTTGCAACAGCAGCTGCTAGCCCTGCCAGGACCTAGGGGACATGAGGGGGTGTCGGGGGGCCGCACAAGTGCAACCGTTGGAGCCACTGAGTTTCATTCTCGCTGGCTGAGTTCCCCTTGGGCAGCAGAGATGCAGAACTGAAACCTCCAGCTGTATGGACGTGGGGGCAGCCGGAGGTGCAGGAGGGCTGGGGACCAGCACGGCTCTCGGAGCAAAGCCACGCACCACCACACCAGCGACCAAGGGCTGCTGGGGGGACCAGGGCAAGCAGAAGGCAAAAGGCAGACAGGGGTTTCCTCTGGCTAACAGTGCCCATCTTGCTTCTGCCTGCTCTGCACAGCTGGGCCACCTGCACCTGCATCTCCTTGCACTTGGCACATATGGTGGGAGCAGAAATACCCCTGGGCATGCAGGGATAGATATAGATATATAGATATATAGATAAATAGATATANAATCTCTTTGCCTATTGCACTGGAATAAAACACTGGAAGGACTGATCAAATAAGCTCTGAAAAGCACTACAATATGTTATTCTAAGATATATATATATAGATAGATAGATATATAGATATACAGATATATAGATATATAGATATACAGATATACAGATATACAGATATACAGATATATAGATATACAGATATGTAGATATATAGATATATAGATATACAGATATATAGATACCTGGGCAGGCTCCAGCTGCCATGTTCCACGAGCCTGTCCAGGGGCTGACAGTGCTGCAGAACAGTGCAATCCCAGTCCACTGGACAAGTGCTGGTCAGCAGGATCATGACTGCCTGCATAGAGTGGTCCCAGCACCAGCAGCACCACCTGCACCTCCTAGCTCGGGGAAACTGAGGCACAGAAAGGGGAACCAAACCACAGAGCTGGACACACAAGCATCCCTCAAACCCAAATTTCCTCCCCTTGAGCAAGCCACTCACCTCCCTCCTTTGTCCCAGCCTGCTGACACAGCAGCAAAAGCAAGACCCCAGAACTGACCCCAGAATCAGGGATATGAAGATGTGGGCGCCTCGTACCCCGAGTACCAGCGCTTGCCCTCACCCCAGTGACAGTGACAATACTTCACAGCACATTGCCACCTGCTGGCACCAGCCCTGGGGGCCGAGGGCATAGGCACCTGCCTTGATGGGGACAGCAAGGGGCTCTGTGCTGGGTATCAGGTTTGGGTCCAGCTCCAGGCAGATACAACGGGCTGCTGCCACATCCAATTGGAGCAACCACTGCTCATTTTCCTGAACTAATTTTATCCAACTTCATGGCAGCCTGGGACAGTGCATGTGCAACCCAAAGCCATCCTAGGAGTGCTGAGAGGGGCTGTGGGTTCCCTCACCCTGCTCACACCCCCTACACTCTCTGGAGAACTGTGTGAAAGTGCTGCTCCATGGGTGAAGGAGACCTCACAGCAGCAGTGACAGCTGCTCTAGATCTGCATTTCCAGCTCCTGCTGGCATTTCCAAGGCAGAGGTAAAGCAGGGATGGCACATCATCTGTTTTTCGCCCTAGACTTCCCACAAAACTTCCTGATGCCTCAACAACCTCTCCTGTCTGCTGCTGGCTGTCCCCAGAGGCCACAGATCTCACAAGTCTCTCAAGTCTCTCCAGCCATGCTCTCCCTTCTGTCTAATGGAGGAAATGACCCTCTGCCACTGCTCTTGCAGCCACCCATACATCCAGCCATCCACATTTCCCATCCACATAAACCCCACATGAGGCGTGGAGGAGTGGAAATCCCACCTGCACACATGCTGACGTGCACCAGCTATTCATCCCTGACACTCCATGGCCACTGCCCAACACCACCACCCACGGGTTACACAATCACAGCCAAGGGAGAACCAACACAGAGTGTGGCTCTTCAACACATACCTCGAGAGCTGCCACTGTCCCCAGAGGGCTGCAGGTCTGAGAGGCCCCGGCAAGGCAGTGAGCAGGTGGAAGAGACCCCACCCACAATCTCATCCAGCACACCTGTACATAAATCAGCACCAGCCTGGCCACCACCAATGGCCTCACCTGTTTGCAGCACGGGTGGATCCATGTGAGCGGCCCACGGAAGGCACAGGAGCTGCCATGTGTGTGCCCAGCATGGGCAAAGCACACGGAGCCCTGGCAAGCAGGTGCCAGCTCCTCTCACCTCCCACTTTGGGAAGGATCCCACATTGGGCAGGTCTCCAAGAACCCCATGGGAGCTGCCCCAGGCAGACATAGCACTGCTCCCCCCCCAGAGCCTGGGAACCCAGCTGTTATGGGTGTCTCCAGCCCTGCTGATGTTGAGGCCAGCTCAGCCCCAGCTCTGGCTCTGCCAGACAAGTCCAAACTCCAGGGTGAGGTGTGGCCGAGCGCCATGTGCCAATCCAGGTGGGAGAGAGCACGGCAGAAATCAGTCACTGAGAGCAAAGCCCAGGTGCCTCATGGCCTTGCTCTGCCATCACCTGCACCAGGAGCCACCAACCATGGGGACCTTTTTCAGTGCTGCAGCCTCGGCAGGCAGCTCAGGCTACCACCGGTCACTCAGCCTGGCCTCTCCCCATGGAAACCAAACAAACAAGATCACCCATGTCCACAACTTCCAGCCCATCCATCTCCCTGCTCTCAGATGGCAGCAGGTCCTAAGACACCTCTCAGCTGCAACTGGGCTGGCAGAGGGCTTTCCCAGCAGGCTGCCAGATGATCTCCCAAAATTCCTTCCAACACCAGTGCAAAGGCAGGAGGAGGAGGGCATATGTGAGGTAGAGGGACCAGCCAAACCTCCACCTGCCTCTAGCTGCTGTCCCCCACACCAGGGAACGGGGACAGATCCTGGCCCAGCCCTGCAGCCCTTGCTGGAAGCTGAGAGCTTTTTTTAAACCTGTTTATAAGGGCAACTCACAAACAAGAGAAGAGACATCCTTGTGGGGAGGAGAGGGGCTCCATGGTCAAATACCAGCACCTGGGAGAGACACATTTAATTCTGGCTTGTGCTATGGCCCCTCGGGTGTGTCCAGAGTGGAGCCAGCCATGGCCAGGGCTGCTGCCTGGCCCTGCTCCAGCACCCAGGTCAGCAGTGCCAGCCATGGACAGCAGCACTGTCAGAGAAACCCCTGCAAGCGGCTGGAAAATCACCTGGCACAAACATGATGTGAGCCAGAGCCAGGGCTGCTCGGCCTTGGGAAGCAAAAAGGGTGTTCACCCCACAGCCAGTGTGCAAACCCTGACCCCTCACACAAACTCAGAGTCCTGTGGCTGAGCATGGCCCTTCACTGGCTGCAAAGGCAGGGCTGCATCCACAAAAGCAGGGGTCACATCCTGATGGAGCAAGGCTTTGCCACTCAGCTGCCTCTGAAAACCCAGCCGGGGAAAACCCCAAGCCAGAGACAAAATCATCCTTGGGGTTACCCAACTCTCCCAGCTCAAGCCCCAGCTCCTTTTGCATCCTTGGCAAATCTCTGTGGAAAGGGCGCCTACTCCCCAAACTTCAGATCCACTATTTAAAACAAAACAAAACAAAAAACAACAACAACAACAGATTAAAATATTTCTCCCCAGTGAGGTGCACAGAAACACTCACACATTCAGTGCCGTCATCAGCAACTCCTACACCACCCCCCTCATACACCATTGCAAGGGGGCAGCAGAAGAGGGTTTACAGGAACCTACAGAGAAAAAACAGGATTTCTGTGTAATTTGGTTAATCAATCAACTGAACAGCATGAATCCATAGGAGGCTGTCCTGCGCTCCCCAAACAATTTGTCCCCTGTGGGGCAACAAAACCTCAGTGGCCGGTGCAAGCATCACTTCCCTCTAACAGAACCACCGTAGTGACCCCTGGAAAAGTTCCAAATCCCAAACACTACTCCCAGTTTGAACATACTGGCAACAGCAACTGCAAAAAATAAAAGGGTTTATCAAGTCTTGGAATCATGAGAAAAACTCACAGTGCTGTCAAAGGGGACCCAGCAGAAACCCATGGACCTCGGCATCCCGAGTGCTTCTTCCCCTCAAAACCCTTCAGTCGTTAAAGGGAAGGGGA
>VWYI01000694.1:84899-101284 GCA_013399455.1 Anthoscopus minutus | reverse complement strand
GGGGAAGGGGAAGGGGCTCACTGGCCCAGAAGCCAATTACAACAAATAGAAAGTGTTTTGCTTTTTAATCTTGTGATTTTTTTAGCCTAATCTCTCCTTCAGAAAGGGACGATCGGCTCAGCTGCAGGATGCTTCCAGGGGGAAACAGCACATGTGGAATCCTGGATGGAACAGAAACTCAAATCCTTGCTCTCCAATCCTGCCCTTTTTGGGTGGATTTATCCAGTTTTTTCTCAGAATGATTGTACAGGGGCAGAGATACAATATCCCAACTCTGGAAACTTCTGAACAGCGGATTTTGCTGTGTTTCTGTCTCTCTTTTCTGAAGAGGGGAGTTTTCTCTTTTCAAAATACTCCTTTCACTTTGAGTTTTTCACTAATTTGCACAGGAGGATTTGGAGGTGGGAAAACCCTTCCCAGCTGCTGCATACCCTTCTGCTTCTGCGGGCTTTGCCCTCCTTGGGAAAAAAGCCAAGTCCTATTCCTCACCTGCCCAGAGATCATGTAATCACAAAATTACAGAATCATTTTAGTGATTTCACCTTTAAGGTCAACAAGATGATCCTTTTCCTGCTGCAAAGGAAGTTCCATTCCGGGGAAGTTCGTAAAAATGAGAAGTTTTAGAAGTGAAAAGGACCACACACACCCAAAAATGACACATAACCCCAAAAATGTGTTTGTTTCCCTCTCCAGCCCCAGACAAGACCTTGACAGGATCCAGCAGAATGGGAAAACCAGACCAAGCATTCCAGGAGAAGACAGGATCCTTCGCACCCACCACCACAGGACAGCATACCAGAGCTGGGAACCAGTTGGAACCTCTTCACTAATCCAGACTCTCCCAAGCACATGGAGAGCCAGAGGGAGGAGGCCGTTGGATGCCATCCCTAGAGCCCATAAATTACAGCAGGGAATAGAGTTGCATTTGCCCTATTTCTTATCTGCTTGGAAATTGTGCTGCTTTCCCAGCTGCAAAGGCAGCTCTGTTCCCAAGAATTTCAGCAAAGCCATGACCTCTTTCCAGGACCGTACAGTATATGGTGGCGGGGAGCCAGGGCTAATTATAGGCACAGGAAAAGGGGAGAGAGGCATTTGGAAAAGCTCTACCTTCCCAGCCACGGGGAGCAGGGTAGCACAGCCACAACCAAGCCCCCAATGAGAGCACCCCAAAGGGCTGCAAAACCCAGCGAAGGAGAACGAATCCCAGGGATACGGTCATCCTGGACTTCACTATCCTCATTTTCTGGAAAGATGAAAGCCAGCATAAATCTCATCTCACAATACTTGACAATTCCAAAGTGCCGTGGTGTCGAGGGGAAGCCCCTCAGGGGGAGTGGGACCCCCACTGCCCTGGCTTGAGTGTCCGAACAGCACCACGGGAGGAACCAGAGTCTGTCAGTGTTACACCCAGAATCTGAGCTGCTTGGGTTCCCTGCAGAGACCCCATCTCCCAAAGGTGAACAATGCCACAAGCCCCTCACTGTGCCCGTGTGCCCCAGCACTGCCCAGAAGCACGACCTGCAGAGATGCTCCCCAACCTGGAGGAAAATAAATGTGCATTAATTTAAACACCAGCCAAGGCTCTCGGGCAAAGCCACGTGCAGGCTTAGAGCCGAGTTCATTGTCTCTTGCTGAGCAATGTCACAGGAGCCACCTCCCTCCCCTGACCCACTGCAGAAGTGGACAAGGACATGGTGACACATGTGCCCACAAGACCTTCTGGCAGGGAGGAGGCTGGGCAGGAAAGCACAAAACAGGCAGCAGCTCTTCTAACTACCAGAGCCACATTTCTGCACAAAACAAAACCTGAAGAAGGTTAAAAATCCCACCTAATGTTTCCTTTGAGGAAGGAAAAAGAAAAGCCAGGAACCTTCTTGCTTGCCACAATGGTTTTTTCATTTTCCACCAAATTAACTCGAGTCTCGACTCTGGCTGCCGGCAGATTCCCCTCCCTGCCTGCTTGCTGCCGCGTGTGCCTGCGCATGTGGGAATGTGTGGGTGTGTGGGTTTTGTTTTGCTTTCTGCACTGGCTCTGCAGACCATCTCCTGCTCTCACTGATCCCAGCCTGCAAGGCTCAGCCCAGCTCCATTACCCAGTAGAGTGGACTTCCCACTTCTCAGGCTACAGCCTCGTGCAGGCTCACTCTCCTCCAAGCACTTCCAGAAACATGGCTTGCAGGTATCCCAGCCCCCTGGGTGCTGCAGAGCTGCTGCCACTGCCAGTCACTCCAAGAGGGTCCCTGTGTGGAAGGGAGGGTGCCAGGACTGGATGCTGCAGCATGCTGGCATGGCTGTGCTCCCTGGGACAGGGGGCTGGCAGCACCAAGCACCAGCGCAGCCTCTCAGCCAGAGAGCACCTCTCACTGAAGGAAGGAATCCGCCTGTGCACGCCGGGTCCAACTGATGCCCTTTTCTAATGCTCTAATGCTAAGTGGGAAGGGGGATCAGTGCACACCAAGTTTGCCCTGCTCCTGGCAAAACCCTTGAGATCATCTCCCGCCAGCTTCCTGGATAATAACCCCAGCTAGACCCCAAGCTAATAACCAAGACCCCAGCTAAGAACCCCAAGCGCCTGCCCTTGGCGCCCAGCCCCAGCACTGCAGGTGCTCCCAGAAATGCTTCAAAGACTGACCAAGGCTTGGCAGAAACCAAAACCAGCACTTTCTACACCACACGCCCCCTCCCCAGCTCCAACTCTCCTGATGGGCAGGCACATCAAGGAATGGAGAGGAAGGCAAACAGAAACAATCTCCCCACAGTTCACACCAAAGACCCTGGCACCACCAGTGCCAAGCACCCTTCCAGCACCCACCACAGCAGCAGGACAGAGCACAGACACCATCCCCACAGAGCTGAGCCCACCTCACTGGTGCTGCTGGCACATCCAGGTGCAGCTCGTGACCTCGGCAGGCCTGACACAGCCCCTTCCCACCCAGCTCCACAGGCACCGCCACACACAGCTGAGCCCTAACGGGATAACAAGCTCACAATGAGATCCTAATGAAGGATTAGCAAAATACAGTTTAAAGAGATTAAGGCAGGGTGCAGCACTGAAACTTTTTATTTATTTAATATTTTCCTGAGAGCCCAGCAGAGGTGAGACACAGATTACAGCCAACGTGGATGGAGCTGGCATTTGCCACTGGCTCCAGCAACTCGGGATGGTTTTCGCATTGCATTCATGAGAAGAGGGGCCAGGGCTGTAAAAAGGATGGAGGAACACACAAAAAATGGCTCGTGGCGCCTGCAAGCCCTGCCCAAGGCGCTTCACAGCCAGCCAGAGGCTTCCTTCATCTCTCCCCTCCCACACCAGTCCCTTCCCATCTGCATCCCAGCTGCGCCCGATGCTCTTAGTGCTGCTCATAATGACTGTTGATGTTATCCACCAGAGCTGGAGCCTTCCAACGAGCCCCAGGGAAGCAGGTACTCAATTCTCATTCAGGGAAAGTTATTAATAGTAATTTCTTGGCTCTACACAAATAGAGCAAGAAGTCAGTCCTGGCCTGGGAGAGCTTGGCGTGACTGCCAGCCCCACGTGCTCCGAAAGGTCAGGAGTCTGGTTCGCCCCCAAATCAAACGAAGATGTTTAAAATAGAAGGCAACACATCTGGGGTTGCTTTTTGGCTTGTTTTGACCACTCATAGTTTCTTCTGCAACCACCAACACCACAAATTTTCTCCTCCTGAGAAAGGGCAACGTGACTGTCACCCCATCACAGGAATCCAGGAGTGGGCATTTGCTAAACCAGCCCCAAGAGTGCTCATGCCCAGGGGGAAATGGGCAAGCAAGGCTGGTGCTGGGGGACGGGCTCATCCCATGAGCAGTGGGGTGACTGCTCAAACCCACTGCTCATTTCAGCCAAGTCCTCAAAAGCCACACGACAAGAGGGAGGTGGGGAGCTGAGAAACATCCCTGTTGAGAGACTACAAAACAAATCAAATGAAGATGTTTGGAGCAGATCCAGATGTTTATTAGTGACGCACATGGAGGTATAAATAATTATCCGGTAGGAATTTTGTTCACAGGCAGCTCTCCCTTATCTAATCAGATCTCAGTGCGACATGGCCCCGGCCTCCCCTTGCTTAAAAAGTCTTGAGAAAACCAGATGCAAAATAAAAAAATCTCACTAGGGGCACCAATTTAATCCCATTAATCACTGGATACTGGGAGCAGAGCTGCCAGCATTCAGATCTCATCCAGGCACAGCTTAAGGGAGGATTTTTTCCTCCAGCAGGAGCACTGGCAGAGGGTCAGATCCTGCACGAGGGTGCAGAGAAGGGCCAGGAGATGAACCTACACACCCTGCCCCATGTCCAGCACCAGGCATGGGTAAAGCGGCATCTGTGGGGACAGAAGCCACCGTGGCATTGGCTGGGCCCTGCCACACCAGTGCAAGGAGCTGGACAAGCTCTCGCCTGTAAGAAACCAACTGCTTAAAATACACTGGCCAACAAACCCCACCCTTGTCCGGCTGTGTGGTACCCATCGGCCTCTCCAGCGGCCGGACACTGCAATTACCTAAAAATACATGGACCACAACCCTCGAGAGGCCAAATGGCTGAGGGGGATGAGGACAGAAGACAACGTGCCCCAGCAGCACCGAGCCTGGCTGGAGGCACCAGCAGCCATGAGCGGCTGTCACGGCACCACCACGAAGCCCAAGCCAAAGGGTTCACATGCAACCAAAAAATAGGTGGAGAAAAGGCTTTAACAGCTAAAACTACCACCTGAGCTGATTTTTCCCAGCCCTTAGCATCACCTAGCCCATGGGAGGTGCCAGCCCACTGAGTCGCACCACCACCTCCCACATCAGCAGCCCCTCATCCTGCCAACCTCCCCATCAGCATTTCCGATGGTTTTCCAAAAATTTAACCAACCCAACCCACCACAGGCGAGGCTGCAGAGGGTTTTGCAGAGGCCAGAGAGGAGCAGTGTTGGAAACTTACTGTAGGAAATTGGCTGCTCGGATCCAGCTCCTTGTCCCTACTGGTGGGAAAGTCTATAAATCCCTAATAAAAAAAAAAATCCCCTCCCATTTTATTCCTTCTCTCTCCCCCCTTCCAAAGGATTGCGAAACTGAGAGGGCAGCCAGGACTTGGATTCGCAGCATTTCTGAGTTCCTACAGAGTCTGGGCTCCCTGCCACCAGCAACAGCGGCTCTGGGGGTGTGGAAAAAGGGAGGAAAAAAAATAAAAAGAAGAAGAGGAGTAAAAAAATTTATATATAAAAGTCCTGTTTATTTTGGGGGATGAGAGAGAAAGCTTGCACAAAGCGGGGTGGAGGGGGAGCAAGGCTCTGGCACTCCTGCAGGCACCACGCATTTGGGAATCAAAAAGGCTTGGTTAAAACACCTCAGTTATGGGTGGGAACTCTGAGCTTGCAGAGGATGCTCTTTCTCAGACTGCACATGGGTAATAAGCCATCCTGTATAGAGGGAGGCAGCACGTCCCAGAGAAGCTGGACCCTCTCAAGGACACCCACGGGTGCCAGCGACCGCTCTCCCCTGCGCTGCCCTGCCCTGACGTGGCCCCGGGCACTGTAAGGGGAATTACTGAAGACAGGCTGGAAGAAAAGCCTGCTCCAGCCGTGACCCAGATTCCCCTCCAGCCTGATCCCTCACTGAAGTCATAATCCTTGGAGGGCTTCTGGTCTTTTTTTTTTTTTTTTTTTTTTAAATACATCCCTGAGCGTTGCCATGGTGACGAGGGGGATGCTATAATTTCAGCATTATAGACTTCAGCGCGAGAACAGGAGGGAGAGGGTGGTGGAAATATGGATGAGCTGCACTGCTAATGCATTTAGGGAAAAAAAGAATGAAAAAAAAGAAAGAACCAAGGCAGCACTTTGGCTTCAGCAGCAGGGGCTGGAGGAGCAGGGCCATGTCACAGATGAAGGGATGCAGGGGATCATGGAATGGTTTGGGTTGGAAAGGACCATAAAGATGGTCCTGTTCCTCCTCCTGACATGGTCAGGGACACCTTCCATTAGACCAGGTTGCTCCAAGCCCTGTCCAAGCTGGCTTTTGGCACTTCCAGGGATGGGGCCACCCAGGCAACCCCTGCCAGGGCCTTACCACCCTCAAGGGAGGAAATTTTTCCCAATTTCCCACCTAACCCTGCCTTCTGTCAGTGTGAAACCATTCCCCCCTCGTCCTGTCACTCCAGGGCCTTGTCCAAAGTCATCTCCAGCTCTCTTGGAGCCCTTTGGGCAGTGGAAATGGCTCTAAGGTTTACCTGGAGCCTTCTCTTCCCTGGAATGGAGACCTGCTCCTGTCCCTTGGCCAGAGTACCCAATTTTGGGCATCACTGGGGCAGCAGCTTCCCTGCACATGCATACTCCAGACCCCACAGGGCTTTGGGGGATGCAGGCTGCCACCCTGCCAGGACACAGCAACAAGTCTTAAATCCCTCAGAAAACCCTGTGGAACCTGAAGCAGCCCTGAGCAGGAACACCCTGTTTTGGGTGGCCTTAGCCTAGCCCACCACAGCTCAGCACTCAGCTGATGCCAAAACTTTACAAAGAAGCAGCTCCAAACAACCTGCTCTCCCCCTTTTACCTCTATTTCCTACCACCTTTCCTTTCTGCTTGCTTTGGCCATAGCAGATCCACAAGGTATCCCATCGTGAGCAGGATGTGAGAGACCCTGTGATCCTCTCAGATGGAATAAAACCCAGCGCTGCCTGTGTTTTTGCAAGGGCATGAGATACCTCTGGGTGCTCCTACATCACCTTGGTTCAGCCCTAGAGAGCCCCTGGGCTAGTGCCTGTGAGTTTTCAGGCTGGTAGATGATCTGTGACCCTACAGGAGGGATGAATCAAGAATTCAGTGGCTTCAGCTCCCGCCAGACCCTAGGGACCTCAAGCTCTCCCACTGCACAGAAATAGCAAAACTGTACAAACAGAAGCCAAACTAGGTTCAGCCGTGTCTCCACCCCTCTTGCACCCCTTCCCACCACACTTCCAGGCACTGAACCAGCACCTGCTGTGACGAAAAATTTCCGAAAGACGCACAAATAAAAATAAGATCATACACAAAGACCTCTGCCGAAAGCCAGACCAACAGCCCATGACCCCATCACGAGACATGGGCTATCAGGGACTCACTGGGTCCCAAAGGAAGCCAGACTGCCCTGGGGAATGCCAAGTCCACACCAGGTACAAGTGAGGAGGTAAAAAAAAGCTCTGGCCTGGTGCACAGCACTTGGCACTGTGTCCTCTGGCCATGCAGCCTGCACCCCTCAGCCTCTCTAAGGAGTGGGAGAGAGTTCCTGACCACAAAAGCCACGTGGCCAGTGTCAGAGGCAATAAGACATCACTGTCTCAGTCCTGCACTGGAGTCCTGTGCCTGGGCACAGCTCAGCGGGGATCCCCGAAGGGCAGCTGGGACAAAAGGGTCTCCTGAGCTCTGAAAGCCTAAATTAAACCAAAGCACATCACTGCAGAAGTGGTAATTCCAGGTGCAAGGTGGCAGCAGGTTCCAAGGACCCCTCACCAGGACTCAATGCACTTGTTCCTCACTGCAAAAAATCTCGTATAACCCCAGTGGAAAAAATATCGTGACTGTTTTGTTTCCATGCTGAAGGGGAGCCAAACCCCCAAATGACCACCTTCAGCATCTGACCTGTCAGGCCTTGGGCCATCAGGGCTCTTTCAGCACTGCCCCAAGCTCCAAATTTAGCCTCAAAGGTATTTATCTCTGAGAAGCTAAAACCGAAGCTACATTTGCATGACAAAAAGACCCTGATGCTCGATGCTTGGTGCTAGTGCTGCTGGCAGGGGAGAGGACATGCAAAGCAGCCTCTCTTGCCAAGCAAAGGCACTGAAGGTCACCCAGGCAGATGCTGAGCTCTCCATGGCTGGTCCTCTCCACTGGAAAGGACAAGGCAAGAACATCTTCCCTTAAGGTAAGCATTCGCAACCTCCCCACTTCCACCCCATCCAGCTGGAGCAGCTCTCCCCAGCACAAAGGCAGGTGTGAAATCCTGCTCGATAAAGCACACACTCACATCTGGCCCTGAAGCTGAAAGACCTGAGGGCACCTAACAGAATTTTTCCAAAGTCTCTCCACTGTGTTGAGAGCCGGGCTCATCGTTTTCCTCTCCTGGCAAGTGGCTGGCAAGAGGACAGGCAGCTTCAACCCTCAGGAGCAGTGCCCATGAGGAAGCAGGAGGCGAGGAACCCAGCCCTTGGCCTTTCCCCAGCAGCACCTGAATACAGCTCCCATACCCCTGGTGCCCCCAGGAGCAACCAGGAGCTCACCCCATGGCGATCCCCACCCCTCCCACGGGAGCAAGGGGGAGGCACAGCACCTCTGTGCTCAGCTGTCTGACACCAGGTCAGCACCTGCAGCCACACCCGGCACCTGTCCCATTCTTTTGGGATAAAGTCCCTTTAGGAACTGGCATCACCCAGCTCTCCATCTCCTTATCTCACACCGACTGAATCCCCTCCTGCCCTGGCAACCTCACAGCTCACTCAAAGCTCAACTGTACCAAAACCCCGGGGCGTTAACACCAAACCCAATACAGCATCCCTGTGCCCTAGGCTGCCCCAAGAGCCAGATGTTCACCTCTCCCCCCAGCCCCTCCCGCAAGGAAATGCCATCTCTGGGGAGAAGATTGATGGAGGAGCAAGAAGCAGCCACCAGCTGCTGCGGGAAGAGGCCTTGGCTGCCTTCGCCACCAGCATCTTGCTCCAACCATTTGTTCTGCTTCTATTTTCGAAAGCGTTGGGGCTCAGAGCTCCACAGATCCCAGCCTCCCTCCCAGCCTCCCCACTGCCTGAGCAAGGCGACAGATTTCTGCTAAGAGGTAGCACCAGCTCCGCTCCCCATCTTGGCAGCAGCATCCATGCAGGACTGGGGATATTTTTGAGCGAGCGAGCTGAGAGGTGCTAGTTTTCCCGGCGGCTCGCTGCCGGCGCGTGGGAAGGACAGCCATGCCGAGTCAGGGAAGGTTGAGGATGGATCTGTGATTGATCTCTGTGCTCAAAACCCTGGAGATGGGACGCCAAATCCTCCTCAGTCGTGCAAAGCGAGATGTCCAGTGGCACACGGAGCTCTTTGGGAAAGCATCACCCAGGGAACGAGGCTTGAGATGAGGCCTGACTTTGGCTGCACCCAACCCCCTGAGCCCTTCCCGGGAGCCCCACACTGATCCATGCTCTCAGAGGAGAGCTGGCATGCACACACTGCCATGTGATCCCAAGTGCTACTCTTCACCTTAATACTTAATGGAAAACTGCCCCAAGCCCACATCCAAGCAAGCCCTGCCTTCACCCAGCCATTCCACATCCAGTTATTGAACCAAATTTGCTGCCACCACGGGGTTTTCCTAGGGGCAGAGACATATCTCCAGGGAACACGTGGTTTATCCCCTGGGATAAACCCAAGTGTTGCAATGAGATGATTTTTAACGCCCCTTCCCACCTAAACCATTCCATGAGTCTGTGATAACTGTGCCTAGAGGCACCTCCTCGCTTCCATGACCTCCCCAGCAGTGCCAGCACCAGAGATGCTTGGTAACCCACAAACACTTCACTTTCCCCCATGGCTCTTCCAGCAACTTCTGAACTAGTCCAAGCACCACGTCAAGCTCCGTGTCTGACAGAGCCAAATCCAGAGCTCCCTGCGGGGGAATTCTAAAGGCCAAAAATCCACACATAGTTCCCAGCAGGAGGAGGGCACTTGTGGCAGAGCCAGGCTCCAGCAACACTGGGATTCTAACAGGCTGTGGGGTCTTCAGGCACTCCAACCTGCCACCCACCATCGAGCCCAGCAGCTCAGGGTCCCCACCCAGAGGAAGTGTCCCAGGTGCTTCAGGGACCCCCAGGGATGGACTCCATGCCCAACCACTGGCATTCCAACAAAGTGGGCTGCTCCTCCCAGGGCTGGCAGCTTGCTCAGACGGCAGCAAGAAGCCTCTGGGTACCAGCTCCACAGGGATATTTATCACAATATTTAAACAGCTCAGCCCTCACCTACAGTTACACAAACACACAGCCACTCTCTGCCTCTGTGTGGCCAAAATGGGTGAAAATCACCCATTCTTTGGCCATCCCAAGCATGCAAAATCCTTCGCCATGGATGCCACCATGGACCAAAGCAGCCTTGCCTGGAGCCTGATCCCTGCCATTCCCTGTTCCAGCCCCTCATCACAGTAGTTTGTCTCTTGCTCCCAGCACTGAGCACAGCAGCTGTGGGGTAGGATGGTCTCGGTGACTGCCCATGCTAGATAAAAAAAGGCTGTTCGGTCAAAATAATTTGTCCACATTCTTTATTGTAATTTTTTTCTTCCCTGCCAGTGGAAACTCCTGCTCCAGCACCATGTCTCAAGGTTACTGCTAGGGGTGGGAGAGGATTTCAGGTTTTACAACTGAAAAATTCCAGACAGAAAAGGAGAAACGTTGCCAGTATTTTACTGAACTGAACTTCTTTATCCAATTAATTTCTTTAGCTTGCATTTTTTTTTACACTTGATGCAGCAGGTTTAAGCAAACTCCATTTTTTTAAGCCCCTCAAATTTTGTCTGCTTTGATAGAAAATTCTCGCTGATACCATGAAAATTTCCAATTCTCAATTTCTTTTTTAAGGATAAACCAAATCAGATGAATCTGACCCCACATATTTTCCCCACCTGCACGACATGGGATGTGTTCCTGGGTACGGCGCCTAGTAATTTTTCCCTGAAGTCTTCCAATAATTGGAAAGGAAAAAATTTAAGAGTCAAAAGAAAAATTTCATCTTTAAAATAAGAAAAAAAAAAAAAAATGCTTTCAAAAAGGATGGAGAAAAGTCACTTTGTTCCAGAAGGCACTTCCATTTAAAAGAAGATGAAAACTTCCAAGCAGGACTATTTATAACCACTGCCTATATCTATCAATAACACTTTGCACCTGAAGCTCCACCACATCTTCCAGAGCAGGTACCTCCAGGTCCATGGCTCCAGCACCCCCGGGGCCCTGAGCTGCAGGATCCATCACGCAGGAGATGCTGATAATCCCCCTGTGGCAGAAGGAGGAGAAGGAGAAACCCCACTAGGAATCCTAGAGATGATCCCTCGGCAGCCCTGGGGTGGGCTCGGGTCACAGACCTGGCCCTACAGGCAGGCGCCGCTTCCCAAATCTCGTTACTACTTTTTGGGGATGGAAAGAATGAGAAAAAAATAATTCGGGAGCCATGGATTTGTCCTTCCTCCTTCCAAAAATAAAGAGCTGATACAACAGCAGTGCTGCAGTGGAAGTTCACCCTTCCTCACAGCCCCCATCTCCCCACCCATGCCTCAACCACCCCAGCTGGGTGGGCTGCAAGCACCTCCTCCTGGAAGCAGTTTGGGCTTTGTGCCGGACGCTTACAGGATGCTGTTTGAAGCTCTGGAAAGAGAAACAATTCCTCCCCCTCCTCTTCCTCCCTGCCCAGAAATAGGTCATTTAATTACCCCCTTTCCAACCCCAACCACGACTGACTCAGGACAGGAGGTGGGAGCGCTTCCACCCTGCGCCGGCTCAAGCCCAGCAGCAGCCCAAAGCCACCGTGCATGGCTTTGACCTTGAGCCATGGTGCCAGCAGGACTGGGCTGTCAGGGCACAGCCTGCACCGATGGCAGAGGCTCAGCTCCCCACCGCTGCATTCCAGCTGGTGCTAGTCACTTAAAGCAAGGAGAGTCGGGCCGTGGCTGCTGCCGACCCCCTCCACACACAGCCACGGGCAGAACCTTGTGCCACCTCCGGGAAAAACCAAGGGCTAATTGCAGCTGGGAAATCCTTGTCCTGCTCAGCACAAAGAGTGACACGTGAGGCCCCGGCACAGTCTGGTCTGGCTGCTTTGGGATGGGACACCTCGGTGGCTCCTGGGTGGTGGCTGGAGCTGGACATCCCAGCATAGGCATCATCCCACCCTGCCAGTTCATCCTCACCACGCACACCAGGACACCTGCCACGCACCGCTCCGGCTGCTCGGGCTTCGCTGCCTTTGGCAGCAAAAAAGCAGCACCACACGCCTGCTCTGCCTCCAGGGACTAGGGGGGCACGAAGCTATTCAGAGTCCCACTGGGCATCAGGGCAGTACTCAGCACTGGGAACAGGCCCTGGCAGCTGTTCCAGCATTCCAGCAGTCACCCACACCTAGGACATCTCACTGTGACCAGGCCCCTCCAGGTGACACGGATGGTGGCAGCAAGGACCCACCACCATCGCATCCACCTCATTTCATTGCCCATTTCTATACGGGGGAAGGTGCTCACCTCTAGCTCAGAAATAGCCTGGGATTCGTGGAGCAGCTGCTGTGTCCCCTCAGCCTTGTCATGACCCACACAAAAACAGGCCAAGTTTCCCCAAAAAAACTGTTCCTATCCAGCTCAGAGACCCAAGTTCCCCATCTTTTGAGCCCCCATTTAAGAGAAAGCAAACCTACACCCCCATCCCCCAAAATAAATCACTCCAAACTGGAGTATTTATCAAACCTTTGCTCTCCACATTTTTTAGGATTTTTTAAAGGATGCAGGCTCTCGTCTGTTTTGCAAGCAGTGGGGAGCTACAGCAGGGAGAGACCAAAAGTGAGGGGAAAGGAAAAATTAAAGAACCACAAGCAAAGCAAAGTGGAGTGCAAGATGCAAACCGACAGATCCGGGGAGGCAGAGCTGCTGGCAGGCAGACGGCGAGATCCATCTTGAAAGCAAAAGCAAACTGCTGCTCACACAGGCAGAGGGAAAAACCTAGAGGTCTTCAGCAGTGCCTGAGCTCCCATCAGACAAAGTGATTAACAAATCTCAGCTTTTTATTGAAAGCTTCTCGAATTAGAGGAAAAAAGGAAAGGGAAAAACAAAACCAAACCCCTGAGAGTCACATTGAGTGGTGAAGTCCCAGACAGGGGAGGTGAGGGGGTGATGCACCCCACAATCCTGCTGGCAGAGGGAAGGCAAGCACAGCCAGGGGCACACAGCCCTCACCCCATGGCACCAGCACGGCCACACATTTCCATGCCTCCCCAGCCTTCCTCCTCCTCCCCTTCCTCCTCCTCCTCCTCCTCACTTGCTTTCTGCTCACCGCACCGGGCTCAGTGGCAGAGCTGAACCTTCCCGGGAGCAGGACTGTCCTCTACCACAGAGTCACCTCTGAACTCGGGATGGCTCAGCCTCCAGGAGCTGCAAAAGTAGCAATAAAAATAAGAAAGAGCCCCTGGCCCGAGGAGCTCACCCTGTGAACAGATGGGACGGTGGCAGGGTGAGGCAGGGGGATATTTTTAGCTCTGGTTGCAGATGGGGAAGTCCGGCACAGCATCGACATGGCAACCCCATCACCGCCCGTGCAGCTACCGTGGCTTGGGTCACCTCCGTGTGCACTCTCGGGTATTAGAAGGATTTAATGCCTGCTCACTTCCTGAGCCTCAGGCACCACCTTCCAAGGCCAGCTCACACCATCATCACAGCTCCACATGGCATCTCACCACCACTGCTGGGGGCACCCAGCGAGGCAGCAGTGGTCCAGGGGAGTGGAGTCATTGTCAGCAACCCACACCTCTCTCCCTCTTTCCCCTTCATTCCCAAAATAGCCATGTCCCTGCAATCCACCACAGAGGAGAAATGCCACCTAGCACCCCACGGTGGGTTCCTCCCAGCACAGCCCAGGTAATGCCAACCTGACCCTGGGAAGCACTCTGGCTTGGAAAAAAACAGGGAAAAGCAATTACTGCCCCTCACCACAGACGTTTTTTCAGGTTCAAATGACTCACCCAGGTTGCCAGATGACAGTGTGCAGCTGAGCCCTCCACACCTAGTTGAAGCCCTCCTGCTCCTCTGGGCTGTGCCAAGCAGCATCTCCCCCCACCCTCAGGTCCATCCTTCCTTCGTGAGCCAGGGCCTGCACCAGCACTGACACCTCCCTGCCAGGCAGCCGCCGGCACCAGCTCCTGCCACACACCAGCAGCTGGGTCCCGCTCCTGTACTTTTCATCCGACACTTTGGGCTTTGTTCTCCCTCTCACAAAGCCGTCGTGAGACTGCCCTGGCAGCACGAAGGGACCTTGAAGTGGATGCAGTTTATGACCATATTTAGGCTCCTTTATGTTGCCGGAGTCACAGTAAAGGGCTGCAGCATTAAATGAGACTCAGACCCCACTTGTTTCACTTGGCAGCCTGGGAAAAATACACCCCGGGTGACTCCAGCACCATCCATGCCTCCGCCCTGCCCGCTCAGGGACAGCACGAAATAGCAACAGCCCTTTCCAGCTCTGCAGTTGCACTTCCCAAGAGGATCCAGCAGCCCCACAGCAGTGAGAAGGGGGGATTAAACACATTAACCACCTCCCCCATTCCGATAACACCACTAAAGCGTGGGGAAGCAAAGGCACGTGCCCAAGGTCACCTACTGACAAAGCCAGCACTTCCCAAGGTCCCAAGAGCCCCCCAGCAGGACTGAGCACACACAGGGACGTGACCACTCAGCATGAGGAGCCCCCAAGCCGGTTTGTGCTGGAGGAGAGCCCAGGCAGGGGTAGAAGCCCCGAGCCACCTGACACGGGAGCTAATGCCCCTTCAACATGAGCAAGTTAAATCCCTGCTGTGGCAGAGGCACCAGCGAAACCCGAGCAGCGGCCCCACTGCTGCGGGGACATTGGCCACCTGCTCGGAGCCAGCACAAGTGCAGATGCCTCAGCTTTGGCAAAGCCGCGACAACTGCAGGGGATGGAGGGCAAGGTGGTGGGGGAGGAAAGGAGAATCCACGAGGCCCATCCAGAGGTCTGTGACCTTCAGGAGCCCATGGCAGTGATCCTGTGAGCAGGGCAAGCAGCTCACTTTGGAGCTCCAAAGAGACAGTGGCAGCTCAGCGCTCCCAGGCCAGGGCCACCAGCACCAAATCAGCTCAAGCAAGGAAAGAACATAACCAGAATAACCCTTAACTATAGCAAAAACCTGCACCCCTGGCCTGAGGAGCATCCCTGTCACACTGAGGCCAGCACAGGCTCTTCCCCATCAGTAGCAAGATTTCAGGCTGGCTGTCCTGGGACAGTGGCTTGAGAACATCCACCTTGGTGAAGCAACGCCAGCCCAAAAATCCATACACAGTCACACACTGCAGAAGGGCTTGGGAGGGACAGTTTCAGGCCTTCCCGGGATGGGGGCAGGCAGAAATGCTGAGCTGAAGTGCCAGAGGAATTTGAACCAGCACAGATGTCTCTGCCCCTACCCAAACCCTTGCCCACAGCAAGGGGGAGTCACCAGCCAAAACCTGCGTGGCAGCTCTGACACTTGGTGGAGGATGAACAGGAGGGGACAGCCCAGCTGGTGGCTGTGCAGAGCCGGGGGTACCACGAGGCTCCACGGGGGCAGGGGGAAGAGCTGCGTGTGCGGCATACGCGTGTCTCACTGATCGTGTGCTGCTCTTGAGTGCGAGGGGAGAAAAGGAAAATAAATAAAAAACAAAAACCAACTACAAAGCCAAAGGGGTTCGGGAGCTGCAAGGAAGGAATAAGCTGCGGGCGAACCGGCGTCACAGATGCCGAACAGCCGCAGACGCCGGATGCCCGGCCACTGCATCCCTGCTCAGCATCGCCGGCCCCTCTGGCCAAGGAAGCGCTCGACACCCCGTGGAGACAGCGGCAGAAGTGACGCGATTTGGACCCACCACCATCCCCTGCTCCGGCCGCTGTCGGATGGAGCTGAAGCACCGAGTCCCCCCCCGGACAAACAATCCCAGCTGTCAGCTCCGGAGCAGGCGCACGGCCAAGGTATGCACGATCCAGGACTCGATTTACCGCCGGCTCTCCCAAAATCTGCTCTTGCCAATCAAACCGCAGCCCCCACCGGCACCCGGAGCCTCGCCGGCGGGTCCTCCCACAGCCCCCATGTCATCACCCTGTGTCCTGCCAGGGAGGGCACCCCCAGCCCCCGAAACCCACTGGGCCCTGCTTCTCCCTGGTTCCTGCCAGGCCGCAGCGGCTCTCATTCGCGAGTGGACGCGGTGTCGCGGGTGGGCTCATGGTCTGTCACCACGGGGGTCCCATGGGGACGTTGCCTGCCGCTCCGGAGCGGGGTGGCCCACCTCCAGCGCTGCCCCCATCCCACCGCCAGCACTCGCGGGACCATCCCCGTATGCCGCACCCGGCACCCGCATCCCCCCCGTGTCCCGCATCCCCCCCGCGTCCCGCATGTCCCCCCATGTCCCGCGTCCCCCCGCGTCCCGCGCCGCCTTCACCTCACCTGTCCTCGCAGCGCCCAGGCCGAGCCGCCACCTCTTCCCCTTCCTCCCGCTCCCTCCTTCACCTCTGCACCATTTTGGTGACGGTTTGTTTTGAAGCCGAGGGGGGAGGAGGGAGGAGGGGCGCGGGGGGAGGATGAGCCGCTGCCGCCGCCGCCGCCGCCGCTCCCGCCCCCGCCCATCCCCACGCCTCGGG
>VWYI01000694.1:71468-84778 GCA_013399455.1 Anthoscopus minutus | reverse complement strand
GGGGAGCGAGCGGGGCCGGGGAGGACGGGGTGGGACCGGGCCAAGGGGGGGCTGAGCCGGGGTTGGAACCGGGGCTGAGCCAGAGGCCGAGCCCGCCAGGCCCCAGGGTACGCTGAAGCGGAGATGGAATCGTAGCCGGCGGCAGGGTGTGCTGAGCCGGGACCTCCCCCCTCCCACTCTCAGGGTCTGTCCTGGTCCCACTCGCGTTCCCCAGGGGGGGACAGGAATGTCCGGCTCAGCCCCGTGGCCAGAGCAGCTGCCCGGAGGTGATGGGGCATGGTAGGTTCTGCCTCGTGGTGGGTCGGGCTCAGGACCGGGTGTCAGTAGGGTCCAAGTGTCCTTAAAGCTACACAGGTGACTTCAGCTGCCCGTGAAGGTCCCAGTTCTGCTGGCAGGATGCTGGATCCAGCACTCGGACGCAGTGGAAGGTCCCATTTCTGTGTCTGGCACCGGCACGGAGCCCTCGTGAGCGCAAGGCTGTCCAGTGTGCCCGGACACAGCCCAGGGGCTGCTCCTGCCTCTGGTGTCCTCGCTGCCCTGGGCTTCCGGAGCTCCCAGCCCTAACTCGTCCCTTCCCACAGCGCCAGACCCTCAGCCGAGCACATGTCACCAACGCTGGGCTCACTGTGCTCCTCGGCAGCAGGGCCAGAGTGTCCAGACCCTGCTCCGAGCTGGGACTCTATATTCCCAGCTCCTAAAGTAGCTGCAACCCAGATAAATCGCTCCATGCTACCCGCAAGAAATCCAACAGGTCAAACGGTGACTCCCGCCTCTGTGCCGGGGCAGTTTGGGGCTGTGAATTGGGACAGGGATCTGGTTTTTAGCGGGTTGGGTGACTGGTTGTGTTCCTGTCTCACCACCATGTCCAGTGCCACTTATCCACAGCCTCAGAGCAGTGTTGGTGGTGGGCACCAGCATCGTTGGGGCTAGGGGGATGCAGACCACCCACCTACACCCCAGATCTGCACTGAGTGGCATGGTGGGAGGTGGTGATCCCGCTGGATGAGCTCTCCCACTGCTGGGAATGCTGGAGGAGTGCCATTTGGCAGGGCTGGGGGTCAGCATGGGGCACAGGCTTTCCTTTCCCAGAAACACACGTGGCATGGCAGGTCTGGGCAGGCTCCTATGTGCCCCACAAAGCAGTAAAAATAAAAATCAGGCTGGTGTGGGACTGCTCCTGGCAGAAAAAAGACTGGTAGCAGGGGTCAGAGCCTCCACAGGAGATGTTTCATGGGTTCCCCTGACTGGCAGAATGCAGCCCACCTCCCATACTGGTGACAATGGAGCCAGTGTAACTCCAGTGCCCCTGTAAGAAAACTCATTGATAGCTCTATCACATAAAAAGACACTGAAGCTCAAGGGGAGCTATAGGGCAGTGACAGGGATATCCCAGCCCTGTTGGGTCACATTCAGATGGAGCACTGGCAATGTGAGTGCTCACAGTGTCACTGGAGCACAAAACAAGCACAGAGGAGCTGCTGGGCGCACAGACAGAGTCACTGATTTTCCACCCAGAGGATGCCCATAGCCATTAATGCAGCAGCTCCCTCTGCATTGGCCTCCACAACATAGGACACTGTACAAGCCCAAAACACTAAATTTCCTCCCCAAAGGCCTGGGGTGACATGTGATGGGGCTGGGGTGTGCTCCTATCACGGCTGTCATGGCCAGCTCTGCCCTGAGCCCCATCCCAGGCTGGGAGGGCAGGAAGAAGTTCCACGATGCCAGTGACTCAGCTGAGGGGGTTGTTTTGCAACACACTGGGTGTGGGAGGCTCCTGGTGTGTGGAAAGTAGGCAGCAAATTATCCAAATTATCCCAGGTGTGTGGTGAGCTCAGGGCCCGGGGAGGCTGGTGGGCACAGAGCAAGCCAGGGGGTGATGGACCTGCACCCAGAGCTGGGCTGGGAGGTCCCGCTCCAGGGCGGGTGCTTGAGGCCAGGATGGTGATGCTGGGATGAGCTTCCCCTGGGTCTGGTGCTCATGTACCTTCCTCACACTGATCTGGGACAAAGAAAGCAAAGGCACAAGGGCAAGAGGCAATGATGGTCTCAACAGAGAGGCCAGATGTGACCAAGCATCACTGGTGGCATGGGCATCTCGGCTGCCACCACCCCTCTGACTCAGTCTCACTGACACAGTTTCCTGCTGGCTCCTTCCCCCATCCCAATGTGTATTTCTAGTGGACTTTTCAGTGTGTTTGGCTTTTTGGGGCTTTTTGTTGTCAGTTAGTTATTTCATTATGTTTATTGTTAGAAATAAGGCTATTTTTAGCGTGCTGTTGGTTTAGATAGAGATGGGATTAGTCATCTCACCAAGAGCTGTTTGCAGTCTCTCCTCAAGGATTCTCTAGGGTTTGTTTTCCAATCAACTGAGATCATGTATCCAAAGAAATAAAAAATAAAAATAGTTAGAGTAACATGCAGCAGCTGTGCTCTGGTGCCTATCCTTGAGTTACGGGATAAAAACGAGGGAAGGATCCAACCCAGGATATTTATGAGACAAAGACGAGAACTATTACTATGAACCTCAAAGTATTCTGGAAAGTCAGTTTGAGCTGCTTTTTCTGCGCTTTTTTTTTTTTTTTTTGCCTCTTGGGAACCAAATGCTGATTAACTCCCTTCCCACACCAGGCTGCTGCTTTGTACAGCTGGTGCGCAGCCTCTTGACTGTGGAAACTGCTTTCCCTTGCCCTATGCCAGCAGGAAGGAGGCAGGACTCCTGGGTCCTCTGAGATATGCAGCCACCTACACCCTCAGGCTATTAAAAAGAAAAAAGGCACCCAAAAACCTAAAGTGGGGAAGACATTTGTTCCTTTCCTGCACAGAGTTCAGGGAGGGGAGCAGAGTGAGGGCTGGGGGCTGATCCAAGAGACCAAGAGCAGAGTCTTATTGTGGAGCAGCATCTCCAGCCTCCTTGCCACAACATTTTGTCTCTCTCTGCCCAGTGTTCCTCCCTCTGAACCAAGTGGGAGCAGAGTCTCATGCGAGTTTTGGGGATACCAGTTTAGCTCTTAAAGACTGGGGTTGGATGCAGGGAGAAATCAAAGTTCGTGGCTCATCTCATCCCTCACTGGAGTGGAAGTGCAGCTGCCAGCTTGTCCCTGGCAGTGCCAGTGCCCTTGGTAAGCAGAGCTGAAAGCGAGGGATGGGGATGGGGGTCCTGCCATGCCATATCAGCCGGACCCTGGTCCGGAGTGGAGGCGATGCCCTGGGCAGTGGCACAGCCCATCTGGGGACAGGGAGAGGAGCAGAGCTGCGCACGGACGTGGCACTCACGGGGTCACTCCCAGCTCCGCAGCCGAGGCACAGCCCCGGTGATCGCCAAGCTCTCTGCCAGCCCAGTTCCTGGGACACCCGTGAGCTCCTGCCCGCGCTGGGGTGACACGCACAGGGCACAGCACGGCCAGAAGAGCACACGTGTGCGGCCAAGGCGCGGGGGCACCGCGGGCAAGGGGAGGAAACGCCGCCTTCACGTGGCCCCTCGGGCTCCCCCGCCGCCCAGCCCGGCCCGGCTCGGCTCGGCTCGGATTATTTGCGCCCGCAGCTGGCGAAGGCTCCAGCATATGCCGGGCAGGGGGGGGACATTGCACGGACGAAGCTGCCAGCGATGCTCCCCGGCGACCCTGTAAGGCTGGGAGCGGGGTCCCTCCTGGCCCGGCCGTGCACCCCCGCCGGCCCCCGCTCCTGAAAACGCTCCTTTCCTCCCTGCCCCCCTTCCTCTCCAAGTCTAAATTCTCCCACAGCGTCCATTGACGTCCTGCCTGCGTCACCGTCTCCAGCACAACCAGACAGCACGTGGGAGAGGCAGGTTAAAGCGGCAGGGCCCTGGGAGGGCTCCAGCTGCGCACCCCGGCACAGGGGCCATGTGGGGAGGGACCACCCCGCTGAACCCCCCACCCAAACGGGGGCTGGGTCCGGGAGGTGTTTCCTGGCTCGCCTCAGGGGGAATCAGCGCAAGCCGGGGGAAGATGAGGGTTTTTCTCGCCCATCACAAGGTTTGCACGGGAGCTTGAACACATCCGTGCCTGCATCCTGCCGTCCTCCCCGCCGTGCTCCAAACCCACCCCAAATGGGGACCAGGAGCGCTGTTGGCCAGGGAAGGCAGCTTGTGTTCGACATGAGAGCTCCCCAAACTCGCTCCCAGTGCCAGACTCGCATGTTTTTTTTCCCGGCTGCCGGGCCCCCAGCCAGTCCTTGTGCCTTCACATCTGGGCTTTGCCTCTGCCCGAATTACGGTGCAGCTCAGCTGGGTCCTGGGGGCTGGGAACAGGGTTTGCACGCAGGAAAAGTGCCAGAGTTCTGCCAAGGCGTGGGATGCAGTGAGTTTTGCAAGGGCTCAGGTGCGGGGTGCAGTGACTTTCACAAGTGCTCAGGTACCTTCCCTGAAGCCCACTCATCATTCCTGCTCCAGAATATTGTCTGGCAGCCACAGCGCTGCAGGGCGTCCCCTTGGCCGTGACTCCGGGCATCGGGGTGGGAGAGAGAGCACCCACCGCCCCGAAGCAGAGCCCTGCTTCCTTGCTGTGTCCACAGCACGGAGCGGGGGCGGCTATTTTTGTCCCTTCTATTTATTGTGCCAGAGCCGTGTGCGGTGGGAGAAGGCTGCGGTGTTTGCTTTGTGATTGCTTCCTTCCCGCCTATAACCTTTTGCCTTAAAACGGGATTCGCCCTGATCCGAGACCCAAGGCCAGGAAGCCTGGGCAGCATGTCACGGGTGCTGGCACTGCAAGGCTCTTAGGGGACAGAGATTCCTGGCTCTGACCCTGCTTTGGATGGAAAGCTGAGAGCAATCACACTGCCCTTCAGCTCCCCGTGGCACAAACTGCAGCCCTTATTCTCCCCCCACCCCGAGCATCCGCAGCCCCCGCCCAGTACCTGCAGCAGCGCCGGCGCTGTCAGCTCGCAGCCAGCCTGTGGAACGCTCAGCTCCAAAGGCAGACAGATGGGTGAGTGGGAACCATCGTGGTGAGCCCTCAAACAGGAGCCACCACGAGAGAGGGGGGAAAAATTAAAATAAGTTGCAGAACCCTAAGTGGGGGCCACGCCTTGTAGGCAACGGGCAGGCAGAGCCCAAGCATCACCAGGGCCAGCAGCACACTCACCGGTGACAGACCATCCTCATCCTCCCTGGCACACTACTCAGGGCACCGAGCCAAAGGGAGAGTTGTCAGTCCTGAGCTGGGCTACCGTGGCTGCAAGGTTTGGAGAACACCTGATAAATTCAAGGGGCTGGGTTACATTGGGATAAATTCACCCCACTGCTGTTGCAAGGCATCGGTGTTGCCTTGGCCTGGCCACTGGTCAGGAGTGTTTGCCAACAACCCCATGACGCTGCTGCCTTCACCCTGTGAGATCTGCTCACCTGGGCTGACACTGTGGGGCAACCACCAGCACCAAACCCTGCTAGGAAATGTCCAAAAGAGAAGGACTTGGGGCTGTTGGGGAATGAGAAGCTCAATGTGACCTGGCAATACAAACAATGCTGTCCCACATATATAGAGCTCATCCCTCAGCATTGGCAGTACCTAAGGGGGGAGTGGATTCTGCTCTTCTGCTCAGCTCTGGTGAGACCCCACCTGCAGAGCTGCCTCCAGCTCTGGAGTTCCCAGCACAGGAACGATATGGAGCTGCTGGGGCAAGTCCAGAGGATATTAGAAAGAAATTCTCCTCTTTGGAGGTTGATGAGGCCCTGGCACAGGGTGCCCAGAGAAGCTGTGGCTGCCCCATCCCTAGGAGTGTTCAAGGTCAGAATGGACAGGGCCTTGGAGCAACCTGGGGTAGTGGAAGGTGCCCCTGCCCATGGCAGAGGGATGGAAGAAGATGAGCTTTAAGGTCCCTTCCAATCCAAACAAGCCTATAATTCTGTGATTCTGCAGGCAGCAAACCCAGCTGGGGTTTAGCTCAGCCCAAGCTGATGGCAGCTGGTCTGTGTTGGAGGTTTCCAGCTGGGACAGCAGAAGTTCCTGGGGCAGAACAGGCACAGCAGAACCCCCCATCTCCTGCTGCTGGGGGTTTATCAGCTAGGTAAGCATCTTTTAGCACATTTTAGCACCCCGGAGGCTTAAACCCAGCACAATGCTTATCAGCTAATGGAGACTGGGAACACTGGAGCACTTTGCAATTTTAAATTAACTTGATCTCTTCTTTTTCTTCCCATTCTGGTGCAGGCAGTGGCTGCGGCAGCCAGCGGGTAGAGCTCCAGAAGCTCCCCAAGAGTATCTCCTCCATGTGTAGGAGTAGCTGCTGACTGGGAGCAGCCCAATTTCCAAGAATTCCCAAAAGTTACAAGCCTTCACGTCTTGCTGAATCAGTGCAAGATCCAGAGCAGCTCCATGCTCAGCAGCTCAGAGAAAGCAAAGATCTGGGTTTCTGTAGCCAGAACCTCAGTGCTGAACACGAGTATCTCCATCCCCTCCTCCTCGAGATGCTCTCTGTGATTCCTGCACACGTGCCTGGCCCTAATGAAAGGGCCCGGCCCCTCCCCATCGCCCAGCCAGTTAAACCTGCACAAACTGAGCCCATCGCACACAAAAAGCCTCTCCTGGGTGAGTTTCTTATCACCGTGAGTCAAGGCAGCCTCGCCGCCGTGGGTCCGACCCATCCTTGACACGGATGGGAGGTGCCTGGGGCTCCGCAGCGCAGACCCGGCTGCTCTGTTCCGGCAAGGGAGGCTGGATCCCTCCGGCAAGGGAGGCTGGATCCCTCCGGCAAGGGAGGCTGGATCCCTCCTGGCCGCGGCCCTGGGGAGCGTGACCCTCGGCGAGGCTGCGGCCAGCCTGCCCTCGCTGCTGCTCACTTGATCCCGTCTCCTCCCCACCTAATCCGTGCTCCCCTCCCGGTATTCTCTGCTCCACTTTAATGCCAAAGTTGGCCGGCAGCCACTCGGCTCCGAGGACGAGGACGCCTTTTTTCCTGGTTATGCAACGCACGGCTGAGCTGTTTGCCTTTCTCTGTGAGGAGTTTTGGGAGGCTGGGCTGGCTACCCTGTCCGGGCAATGGGCAGGTCCTGGGATGCCCCAAACGAGGATCGTGTACACTGGTTCACCCCCCCCCGCCTCTGTCCCAGGGGCTGTTGTCCATTCCCAATCCGTTCCCCTTCTCCTCTTCCCAGGTATCCCCCAGGGTTCAGCCCTGCTCCCTTTCTACACAGCTTCTCCAAGGTGCAAGAAGAGCTTTCTTCAAGCTCTCAGTGTGCCTGGCACAGCTTTCCAGTGAAACCTGCCACAGCATCTCTGAACCCTGAGCATCCTGGGAAACCCTACCACAGCACCGCAGCTGTCCCTGCAGCAGCATCCTGGCTAACCTGCCATGGCATCCTGGCTAACCTGCCATGGCATCCTGGCTATCCCTGGCACGGCATCCTGGCTAACCTGCCATGGCATCCTGGCTATCCCTGGCACAGCATCCTGGCTATCCCTGGCACAGCATCCTGGCTAACCTGCCATGGCATCCTGGCTAACCTGCCATGGCATCCTGGCTAACCTGCCATGGCATCCTGGCTGTTCCTGGCACAGCATCCTGGCTAACCTGCCATGGCATCCTGGCTAACCTGCCATGGCATCCTGGCTATCCCTGGCACAGCATCCTGTCTATCCCTGGCACAGCATCCTGGCTAACCTGCCATGGCATCCTGGCTAAGCCTGCCATCCCAGTTGGGATCATCACCAACTCTCAGCGTGGCTGTCCCATTTCACACTGCGATGCCATGGTACTGCTGACACACTCGTTTTGGTTCTCCACATCAGTCAGAGTACTGCAAGCCCCCTCCAGGGACCATGAGGCACAGCCCCAAATTCCGGCACCCCCCAGAGCCAGGTACCCCCAGTCCAGGGCCTCACCTCACTGCCCTTCCCTCAAGCCAAGGCTCCAGCAGCCCCTGTAAAGCAATAGGTTTATCAGCTCCACCACAGCCCCTCTCCGGTGCTTCAGAGTTTTGGAGATAAGCAAGAGCTCAGAAGAACGCAGATTTGAGGCTCCAGCTGCTGCTCCCAGGGATGCTGTTCCCAGGCTGCCACACACAGCAGCATTTGCACCGTGTGCTGGGTGACCAGCTGTGCCACCAGCCTGTTTTGGGGTAGACCTGGGGTGCCCACTGCCAGTGCTCAGGGTGGACAAGATGCTCCCAGGCATGAGTGTGCATCCCAGACCTTCCTTGCTGCAGCCTGGGACCCACAGCTGAGGCTGCCATGTCCTTCCAAAACCCACCATGACATAAAAACCCGCCAAAGAGCCTCTTCCAGGGAAAAAAACCTCCCCAAACCTGTCTGCTTTGGAAGGCATCCCAGCCACCTGCCACCAGACCCTGGGCCTCCTGACATCCAGCAGCCTCCCTGCACTTATCAGGAGCCCGCTGAGGTTGGGAGGGGAAGTTTGGGACACCGAGGACACTTTATTCCCTGCTCTCCCCTTAAATTATTCTGCCACATATAATAGATATTGGTGTTATTTTTAGGCTTTGCTTGTTTAATTATTGAGAAAGGTTTTGAAGGATCTCTTGAAGGCAAGGAAACAAGCACCCAGGGTGCTCACTGGATTTCCCTTCCTGAAGCACGGGGCAGAGAGCAGGGTCCCAGCAGCTGCTACCTCCCCTTTGCCTCAGGAATCCTTCAACACCAGCTCCAGCCTGCTCAGTGCTGGCTGGCAGAACTGGATGCAGGGATGGAGGGAGCAGCTCCGGGCTTTGGAACCACTGGGTGACTGTGAGGAGAGTGGCTCAGGAGCCGAAACCACAGACAAGCCCCATTCCCAAACCAGCACTTGTCTGGCACAAGGGACTGTGTCGGAACTGGGAAATGCTGAGTCCCAGCTAACAAAAGCCCCCTGCAATCCCAGCACCGGCTTCCATTAGAAATTAATGTGGCCCAGAACTCACCATTTTTATTTTTAACTGAACGGGCACTTTTCTTGCTGAAAAATTACCTTATTCTCAGCTTGCCAAGCAGAACTGAAATGGCAGGATTTTTTTTAAAGCCAGTTCCTTTCGTGTTTCCACTTACAAAAAGCCAGAGAATAGCCTTTATTTGAGATTAAAGGGGTTTGGTCAAGTTGAAATCTACTGAGATTTCAGCAAAATGGTCTATAATGAAGCAAGAGCCAAATCCTCAACCGGCGTCCTTTGCCCTGGCTTCAGCAGCTTCAGCTTTCCAATAGCTCTTTGTACCTGTCAGCATCCTGGCCCAGGACTTCAAGAGAAACATTGATTTACCTCAGCTGCCAGGCTCAGCCAGCTGGGATTAACTTCCCCCAGCTGAGGATATCCAGGGTATCTGTGATCTGTCCAGGTTTCCTAAGGAATGTATGTGTGTATAGTTATGTATTTGATCTGTTCATCCTCCCCCTCTCAATTGTATTAGGTACAAAGGCAAGGATATTAATTTTAATAGTTCAGATACTAAGGTGATACGTTGCATGAAAATAATTATCCTGTATGACAGCCCCCATGCTGACCCTGGGGAAGGACAACAGGATAACTCTGACTCCATCCCAGACATCAGCCACACCACAGCAGGAATGGCCTGAGAGAAGCATCATTGGTTCAAACCCTCCAAAGCCACCCCTGCCACAGGTGCTGATGAGGTGCTGACCCCAACCTGCAACCCTGGTTGTTCCTGAGGATATCCCCGAGTGACACCTCACCTCCAGGATGCTCCAACAACTGGCCTGAAGGAATTATTGCACCCAAAGACCGTGGGATGAAGCCCGGTCTGGGGTGGGGACCTTGTGGCAGAGCCAGGCTGCTCTGGCAGCACAAGCAAGGGGGGCAAGTTGTCAGCCCCTGCTCCTTAACACCCTGACAAGCTTATAACTATTTCATTTGTTACACTACGAACCTTTTTAAATTAATGAGCATAAGGTTGTCACGGTTGCTGTGGCGACGACACGTTGCTGGGGCAACGGCAGCGATGCAGAGCCTGTGGAGTGTAATCAGGGGTCAGGCTGACGATGGAGCCGGGATGTGTGGGGGCTGTGGGAAGGGGCAGCCAGCCCCAGCGCTCCCACCAGCCCATGGCCCCACACTGCTCCTCAACCCCCAAACCAGCGCCTTCAGCTGGGAAAATCACCGCTGCTCCCCTGTCACAGCCGCCCTGACCCAGGGAGCAGCCCTGCCTCCACAGCTCGGTGTGTGCACGGCCCACGGATGTGCAGTGCCCTGTGCAAGCCTGACCCGCTCATGGGACGTCCCTCAGCACCCATCCCATCGGTTCACCATCTCCTCTCTCCAACTTTCCCATCCCCTTTGGGTCTCTCTGGGTTTCTGGTCCCTCACCCCACCACAGCATCCATCCTAAGGCAGAACAGACATGGCTGTGGGGCAAAAACTGCACCTCCTGCACCGCCTCTCCCAAAGGGACATGAGGACACCGAGGTGGTTTTCAGGTGGTTTGAAAGCAGCTGCCTTGCTCTTTCCACCAGGCAGGGGCGGGGGCCAGGGATGGAGGCAACTCATCCTACTACTGCAGCCCTACCCCAGCATGTCTCCACCCTGGCAGTTCTGGAGCTGTGTGTAATCCAGAGGCTTTGCAGCCACAAAACTCTTTAAAAGCATTTATTTCCCCCCACATCAGCAAGTTAGAANAACCAAACAGCTCTGCAGGAAAACTCCCCAAAATTCAAGCAGAAAAATTACTTTGCAAGATCTCTGGGCACAGCGGCCTTGAGCTCCTCTTCCTAAGTCCGAGTAAAATGATGGCTAGGACAAGGGGGAGCATTTTTAAACTAAAAGAGGTTGATTTAGGTTTGATATAAGGAAGAAGTGTTGTACAATGAGGGTGGTGAAGCCCTAGCAGAGGTTGCCAGAGCAGCTGCAGCTGCCCCATCCCTGGAAGTGTCCAAGGCCAGGTTGGATGGGGCTTGGAGCACCCTGGAGCAGCGGAAGGTCTAGTGCAAGGAGTGGCAAGGGGGTGGAATGAGGTGAGCTTTAAGGGCCTTCCAAGCCAAACTCTTCCATGATTCTATGAGTTTCTGGCCTCCAGCCCCTCTGAGACCCCCAGGAACAGCTCAGCAGCCCCATACACCCGGTTCTGCAGGGTTGCCCTGTGCATGTGGCATCCACATCCAGGGAGCTCATGCAATGGAGACTCAGCAGGGACAGGAGAGGGTCGGGGGCCAGCCTGGGAAGGCACAGCTCTGCTGGGTGTGGAAGGAGGCTCTGTACCCCCTTGGAATGAAGCAGAGCAATGGGGTGAAGCCTGAAGGGCTGGGAAAAGGGAGTGGGGTACAGGATGGGGACTGTCACCTCTCCAGCACAGGGTGCGGTGGCCGCCCTCTGCTCAGGACGACGCAGCTGACATGTCCCTGACATCAAAACCCAAGGGTGTGAGCAGGAGAAAAATGAGGTGGAGAAGGCAGATTCCAGGGCTGGGGATTTCTCTGCCTCCTGGGAAGGGAGGGCTGGGCTCATCCCAGAGCCATCTGCAGAGAGAGAACAGCTCTGTTTCTCTCTGACAAGGTCCCCATAGCATCCTGCAGCTCCAGACGGGGTTTTCACTGGCCCTCTCAAGGTACATCTGGCCCAGACACCTTCTGATGGGGAAGTGGGGAACTGCTATGGACCACAAACACCAAACTCCTTTCCAGCCCTGGCAGTCACAACATAATACATGAACTGCTACTTGTTTAATACAAAACTCCTACTACAGTGAGGTTTAATATGCTAGATATACTTTAATGTACTACATGTATTTTTGTGTACATAAGATATATATATATAGATATAAATATAAATATAAATATATATATATACACACACATCAAAGCCTCCCCAAAACCAGTTCAAACCCATCTTCTTCTCATCCAGATTTTGAAGACAGCTTGGTGCTGGGCTGCTGGCAAGAGGAGTGACCTATGGAGTGAGCACTGGTACCCTGTGGGTCTCGTGCTGCCAAGGATGCTGCGTGCCCCAGCCTGATTCTTTGTGCTGAGCTTTCATCAGCACACGTGAACAATGCTACACTGCAGCTCTTCCAGCTCTGCTGCCTGTCAGGGAAATGTCTAAATATTTCTATTTTCCCCAAATACATTTTTCATCAGAATTGGAAAGAGGAAAAAAAAACTTTAAAAAGCCATGAAAACACTGAAATCCACATTAGGGCTCGAACAAAAGCAGTGTTTAAGCGCTGGGAGGAGGACACACCCATGGGCCCCAGGGACGATCCCCATGTCTCTGGGGCTTTGCTGGGCTCTAGAGTTCTGTAAATTCCCCATTTCCATCCTGTGATGGGAGGTGAAGCATATGGAGTCCCAAGGGGACAATTTGCTGTGCTATCTCCTGAGGATATCCACACCAGCCAAGGAACAGGGACCAAAGTGGAGCCTGGCTCTGCTTGTGTCCCAGATAACACTGTCAACCCACAGAAACCAGGCTCGTCCCAGCGAGCTCAGCAGAGGCCAAGGGGTGAAGGAGATATGTCAGAGCCACCCTCCCTCTGGGAAAAGCAGGGCTGTGACACCCAGGAGGGATGAGTGTTCATGAGACCTGCCCTGGATGGCCCCAGCTCTGTTCTCTGTCACTCAGCAGCAGCCAATGGGAGCTGCGGCAAAAAGCACCAAACTAAAAATGAAAATAAATAATTTAAAGAAAAAAAAATAAATAAATCTGAAAACCCTCCATGACCTCCACAGGTGCTTGGTTTAACCTGGGGTTTGTAGCCCAGGAGCTGAGCATTGCCCTCAGTTGCTGCTCATGAGGCCCCTCACTCCCACTCCAGCCACCCACCACCAACGCTGCCACATTCCCCAGGGGCTGCCAGCCCCCTGCCCAAGCTTGGCAAGACACCGCTTCCCTTTCCAAGAGGGTCACATCCAGAGGCCAAACTATGACCTGGCAGCCAAACCACAGCTTCCCCTTCTCGCAGCACCAGAGTCAGGATCATATGCCTCAGTGATGCTGCTCCCTCCCTTCACTGTCTGTTCTGTGTGCAAGGATGGAAGAAAAGAACATGGCAAAGAAGGAAAAAGGAGCCTGACCTTACTGAACCCTGCAATTTCAAGCCAGGGCCAGCCTCAGAGAGAAAAGGACCAGCAAAATCTGCTCCAGCAGCCGTCAAGGCTAATTAAAGAGCAAATGCAAGCATTCCCGAAGGATTCAGCGCTCTGCAGCTGCTGCTGACTTGTGGCACAACCTTGGGCTGCAGCTGACCAAGTCACTTCTCTCATGGTAGCTCCGGACCCCAAACCCTAGGGTGAAGCTCTCGCTGTGGTCACCCCAGTTTGCCTCCCTGAGAACCCTCCCTCCCCCCAGCTCAGGCAGGGACCCCTGGGTGCCACAGGGCACATCCTGGACACATCCCGGGCACATCCCGGGCACATCC